>BSBN01002102.1:0-182980 GCA_027924645.1 Cunninghamia lanceolata | reverse complement strand
GCATGTTCATGGTGAACATAGTCAAAATAAGTGATAAAGATTGTTGTAACTGAAATAGATTTACCTTAACATGAAACCCTAGTTAGATTTATGTCATAACACAATAACATACATATTGTCAACGGGAGATGAAGAAGCTTCATCAAATACTTGAAAAAGGGTTAGTGCCAATAATAATCACAAGTAGAGAGCTTCAGTAGGTCAGAGGTTCATTGTAGCAGAATTCACAAGATCATATCATGTCACATTTGTCAAGATGTTGTAAAGATTCCTTAGATCCTTAAATAAGGGAAAAAGACTTATTTATATATGAATCAAACATCCTTTTGAAGAGTCACTCATTGAGGCTGACAAGAGAGATACATTGTTCAATACACAAAATCTGACAATTGAATTCATAACTTTTTGAGGCCAACAAGTAGGACCCTAGCACTAGGAGCTAGTGTTCAGGCCCAATTTGTCCTCAGAAAGTCAGTTGTTAAACGTCCTAACACATTCTCTTATGCAAACAAAAAATGATCACATCAAAAATAGAGTTAATCATGCATGCTAAATAAAGGGCCAAATCTAGTGGCAACAATTTATGACACTACATTTAGCCCCCACTTTAGTGGGTGTATGAAGTTATGTTCATACTCAAACTAAAGTACGAAGAAAAATTATCTCTTCACCAAAACACTACAAATGTAGAATGTCACTAAGTTGGGAGATGGGATAGCCCCTAGACTTAGGATTCTACCAACTTACAATGTTAAGATAAAGAGGTTGCATACACACAAGACACACAACACAGAGCATGGAGCATACAAGGAGAATTCACAGAGAAAACATGGAGAATACATTGAGAAAACAAGGAGAATACATGGAGCAAACAAGGAATGCACATGGAGCATACACACACCATACATGGAATGCAAGAACATACAAGAGACATACAAGTAGACAAGGGAGTAATCAATATGAAAGAAAATGAATACATGACTCTGGCACTAGCTTGCTCTGTCGCTAGGGGTCATATAGATCAAGATATGTTCATGGATCATGGGCTAGCAGGCTATGTTATGCTAGGTGACCATGAGTGCAACAAGGTCGTATGAAGCACATAGGCTAGCAAGTTGTGTTATGCTAGGTGGTTCATAGACTACATGGATCACAAGCTAGCAAGTTATGTTATGCTAGTTGACCATGTGCTGCTAACGCCTTAGGGAATGCATCAAGAACATCACAGGCTAGTAAGATCCACAGATTTACAAGGTTAGGTTAATGTCAACAAGTAGCAAATGAAAGCATCACATGCTAGAAAAATTTGTTGTTTACTAGTTGAGTTTCATGTCAACAATATTAGAATTTCAGGCCAAGCAAAATGTGTTGTTTGTTGGGTAACTCTAGTAAAGTGCTACAAGAGATGATGAATAAGTGTGTTGCAATAGAGAAATATCCACATGTAAACAAAGTGAAGTGCATGGTAGAGTGTATACCCCCACCTTAAAGTAATTGCTAACACCATCAGGGGGCAACTGCCTTTAAGGTAGAGAGAGTGATATATATAAAACAGACATGAGTGCTTTCTAGAAGCACATGCCCAAATGATATGTGTTAAAAAGATACAACGTGACAAAGGTTTCCACATGAAATAAGAAATATCATACAATAGCACAAAGGGATCTACTTGACTGGAGTCAGTATATGAATGGTTGTATAGCAATTATTTTGGAACTATCATCATCCTCCGGTCAATAGAACTATGAAGACGGTGGAAGAAATATCACATGAAAGAAAAATGAAAATAAACTTCAAGTCAACATGGAAGGATGCTAAATCATCCAATGCTTTGCATCATCCCCAAAAGGCATAAAAATGCATTTACGACAAATAGAAGAATGAAAATACATAAAGAGGAAAGTCACAACAAATTCATTCTCCTTGTATTATTGTACCAACAAGAGCATCAAGTGTCATCCAAAGAGAACTAAAAAACAAAATACACACCAATCAACACATACAGGGATAACATTACATACAAGAAAAACACAAATATAACACATGAGATGAAGGTACTTCCTTCGCGAGTCAGACTCTAGCAAATCATCCACCTCCTAATCTTTCTCATCATATAGGGATGGAGGACAAGATGCTAGAGGGACTACAATGAGTGCACTAAAAGGAGCGATTCTTAGTTCACAATGTGCGGAATCGATCATTGGGGAAGGATCCTCATGCATTCTCTGGAAGCCAAGTCCATCAATTTTGTGAAGATCAGGGACAATTGTTCAACATTTTCCAATGGTTCAGAGATGTCTTCTAAATCACTGTTAGAATATATCATTAAGGGTGATATGATAATGCTAACTGTGGGGTCACGAGCACTATCAATAACCGGAGGAGAAGGTGGTTGTGGCTTAGGCATTTGGTTTGATTGGTGAGGGTAAGGCTCATGATTACGCTTTGGACATAGAATGTCTATGTCAATGAAATGATAGAATGGAACAATCTACGATAGAGCACCACTTGAAACAACTCTAACATTGGGTAGGTTCAAAGGCTCAACAAATGGTGGAATATATAGAATGGAAGAGAGGATAGGACTCTCTGTAGAAGGAGTCAAGAATACTTGGACCATGGGGATGATCTTTTCAGCCTACTCAGTCACCAAAGAGATAGGTAATGATGGGTCAAGGCTAGGCTACATGGGAGAAGGATGGGCATGAAGATTCTCCTTTTCTATTGCAAGTTGATGAGCCCTAACATGACATCGTCTCATGTGTTCTTTCACATTTTGATTTTCATGTGTGTGGTTCATAGCATATTCAGAGGAACCTAGGTGTTTCCCAACATGAGCTCCATTTCTTCCTTTTCTCGAGGAGTAAGGAGAGGAACATAAGAAACCATCAGAGGTTGGGATACAATGGGGGGAGGGTTTCTCAAGGTGGGTTTTCTCTCTCTTGGATCGTGTGAAATAGGCGGAGGTATTATGACATCCACAGGTGATTAAGAAATCAGAAGGAAAAGCTCCCGTGCAATGAATTCCTTTCCTCTAGACTCTGAAGAGGTAGGAGGAACAAAGGCAATCCTAGAAGTGCGGTGAGGTCTAGGCTATGTAGGGTGATTTCCTCATTGTTCAAGTAGGATGGAAGAGGTGGAACTTTAGCATAGATACCAGATGCTTAGGGTCGAGGAAGGACTCTCGATTCAGGGTGTGGTTTGTCCACTGTCTGTAGAATAGGCAAAACTACTGTCACATCCATAGAATATTGAGGGACCTCAAGGGTAGAAGTTAGGATAGCACTTGAGGAGGCACCAAAAAACATTTGAGCAATTTGAATTGCTTTTAATTTCTGGTAAGAGAGAAACAAAACATCATTGCGAGGCCATGTGGTCAACAGGCTATGGCCAGAAGTAATCAAGTGAAAAGTTCCTATGGGGGATAAAGGCTAGAACCCACTATGATATACAGTATGTACTTGTCCCTTGAATGGAAATTTTATACACTTATGGATTATGGAGGGGACCGCATTCATGGAAGTGAGCCATGGATGACCCAACTTCACGTGAAATTGGCCCGAGGTTGGAATAATGGTAAAAGACACATCCAAGACTTTTGGTCCAACCTGGATGGAAAGGGTCAAGGAGCCAAGAGTAGGATGAGTGGAGCCATCATGCACTCTAACTAAGATTTTTGATTTCTCGTACTTGTCTCGATACAATCCATACACATAGAGAACTTCCTTTGTAACTACATTTGCCAGGCATATAGGATCAATGAGTACTCCCCTTATGGGTTTGTCATTTATCCTTGTTGTAATGTAGAGAGGACCATTAGGTGCATGAAAAGAGGCATCATGGTGGGTAAATAAGATGGTTTGCTCAGGTTTAGCTTGCTCTTACTGATGGCAAGCATCCACCATGGAAACTAGGTTTTTAGGCTTTTGTCTTGGTGATCATAAGTTATTGAAGTGGGTATCCTATCAACAGATGGTTCGATGATATTAGTTGAATGGTGGGGAACCAGATTTGTGTATATTTGCAAGTTTTGGTTTGGCAAAGCTAGAAATTTATTTCCTTTGTCATTCTCATCAACTACCTGAATAACATTAGAGTCAATAAGGTCTTGCACTTCATGTTTAAGACACATACATCACTTGGTGTCATGTCCAGGAATTTGATGATATTGATAAAAGGCCTTTGAGTTGAAAGAAGGAGGTAGCAGTTTAGAAGTGTCAACAAGGCGAATAGGAGGAAGCTATATGAGGTTATTGTTAAGAAGCTACAACATTATGGAATGAAGAGATTAAGAAATTTGAAAGAATTGTTGATTCTTTTGTTTAAACTTATAGGGGGCCATGGCAGGAGGTGCAATGGCCACAGCTTGTGCTTGAATGTTGTTTGAAGAATGAGAGTTAATTTTGATAAAGTTTTTATTTTTCTTCTTGAATGTTTGATAATGTGGAATAATGGCCTCAGACTAGTCAATAGGAGCAGATGAGGATGAGGCCTCATATTGACTAAATGATAGTTGGTAATCACGAAGGGTCGTGTGATGTGTAAATGAAGGATAGCACATCAATAGTATCTTATCACATATTTGTGGTTGCAGGTTTCCAATGAAAACCCATTGCACATCACCATCCAAAAGAGAATATGATATTTGAGAGAAGAGGGCTTGAAAAATGCCCAATGAAGTCAATCACTTTCTCTCTCACACCTTGATTACAATGAACCAAATCAGTCAATGTGACTCGAGGTCCAATGTTGGCTTAAAAGTGTTGGAGAAATTGATTGACGAGTTGTTGAAAAGAGTGAATTGAGTTATCAAGTAGTGAACAAAACCAATCCAAGGCTGTGTCTTTTAACTACCAAGGAAAGAGCTTAGCTAATATGGCATCTTTGAAAAGAAAGTCATTGTATAATGCGGTAAATGCAGAGACATGGTTACTAGGGTCTCCTTTTCTAGTGTACTCAAAATGTGGTGCTTCAAATTTGTCTGGCATTGGAGTTTTTAGGATAGTGAGTGATAATGAGCTACGAGTGTAATAGGATGAGTTGATAGGTTGGGATTGACCTTGACTTCTATTTTCTAATTTTTGTTGTAGGGAATCGACATTTTGCAAGAGTTGGTTTATGATAGGATCAAAAGGTGGAGTGACTTGAGAATGGCTAGAATATGAAGGAGCAGAGGTAACAAGAGGTTGAGAAACAATGCAATTGACATTTTGGTAAGTGAACTACAGATGGGACTAGCTAAGAATATGTTGGGAAACATTTTGATTAGCATTTTGATAGGCAAACTAGAGGGTAGAGGAAGGTGGGACGAAACTATATTGGTGTATAGGATTCCCACTTGTTACCCTATCTAACTAGTGTTAGCAGTATTACCAGATTATGCAGCGGTGGTGAAAATAGAAGAAGTGAATGTTGAAATAGAAGATGTCGAAATGGGTATCGACACCTACATCCCCATTTGGTTTTGAAAGGATGTGTTATTGGGGATTTCTGCGCAACTAGATGACAACATAATGTTGTTATCCACTATGTGAGATAGACTACGTAGAATTTCCACACATTGAGGATCATAAGTTAACAATCTTCTAAGATTTTCAATGAGAGGGACAACTTCCCCAGTCACATGTTCCATGTGTAATAACTACTGGAATCTAGCTATCACACTATCTAGATTCTAAATTTGAGCATCAAGAACATGGGCTACATATTTCTCAAGAGAATCAAGAGAACGTTGTGTCTCGCAAATCATTGACAAGGTACTAGGAATATGATCTAAAGATGGTAATGTTTCAAAACTTCTTGGGACAAATAAGTTAGGGAACTCAAGTTCTGCTATTGAAACATCAAAGATGTTTAAAGCATGGGAACCCATTAGAATTTGATAACTTCTTCTTATAGGATGTTAGTATTCAGAGCACTAGGTCATGAAACTCAAAGAAAGTATGAATTTTAGGAAATTCATATGCTCCTAGGAAGCTATAGAGAAGAAAGAGTAATGACAAGACGAACATACTGATTAAGGGATAGAAGGATGTGAAAATTTTGTTTATGTTTATTTTTTCTAAAAGAAAAGGAAATGTTTTAGTTGTTTTTTCTTCCTAAACTAAACACATGAAATAGAAGAAGATATCCATATAAGTGTCGAATCAATTAATCAACTAATGAAACACAACAATGAGATCTATAAGTGCAAGTGTAAGATACGTCAGGTTCACCAAAATATGATATGGGAAAAGAGAGTCTATCCTAATCAAATGAATTAACCTAGATCAAGATTTCTCCATGCCACATTGGAACACAAGTCGATGAAGAATTTTATGTTTGACTACAGTCCTCAAGGGAGAGCTAAACTATGTTGGCTTTATTCCTTTGTTACAAAGAAGGAAGATTGATGACTAATGATTAACTATGCTATGTAATGTGAAGATCTAGATAATAAACTGAGTAAAATAGAAGATTACTATAACAATGTGTAGAAAACAGAAGTAGAATGAGTAGGGTTGGTTAGGGAGAACCTGTTACTAGAAGAGGGAGCAGAATTGGTTGGACACTAGCACTGGGCACTAGCGTCCTAGGGTTTTGGGAAGAATTTCATCTATCGATGTTCGTCTTTGTAACTTCTACCTTCCTGTCGCTCATCACTATCGCAAGTTTCACCCTTGGATCTGCACACAAGAGAGAGGGAAAATGGTTGTTCTATATAGGGGCTTGCCTTAGTCAAACCTTGTGTTGGTTTTCCCACCTCCACAACAGCAAATGATGATTGATATAGAGTGCATGTTCTTAATTGACATAGGCAAAATAAGTAATAAATATTGTTGTAACTAAAATAGATTTACCTTAACATGAAACCCTAGTTGGATGATGTCGTAACATAATCACATACATAGATTCAACAGGAGATGAATAAGATTCATCAAATACTTGAAAAAGGGTTAGTGCTAATAATAATCACAAGTAGAGAGCTTCAATAAGTCAGAGGTTAGTTGTAGCAGAATTCACAAGATCATATCATGTCGCATTTGTCAAGATGTTGTAAATATTCCTTAGATCCTCAAATGAGGGAAAAAGACTTGTTTATATATGAATCAAACATCCTTTTGAAGAGTCACTTGTTGAGGCTAGCAAGAGAGATACAACTTTCAATGCACAAAATCTGACAATTGAATTCATAACTTTTTGGGGCCAACGAGAAGAACCCTAGCACTAGGAGCTAGTGTCCAGTCCTCAGAAAGTTAGTTGTTAAAGGTCCTAACACATTCTCTTATGCAAACAATGAAATGGTCACATCACAAACAAAGTTAATCATGCATGCTACACAAGGGGCCAAGTCTAGTGTGAAATTGTGAGTGGTGACAATTTATGACACTACAAAAAGACAAAGCAATAGTTGAAGCCTTAAAATTCCTAATTGAGGAGTTTGGGAGAAATAACACAAGAGTATCTCCTAATCAAAGGGATGTTGTAAGAAGGAAAATTGGTTGTCAAAATCGTGAGACACATCCAAAGCATTTTTTAGATATGACTCAAACACAAATTTTCTCCAAATTTGTAGCTACTTATCCTCAAATTCAAATTAGTTAAAGGTATTTTGAAATGGAAAAACTTTTTATGTCAAAAAATAAATCACATATGCAACAATTTGTTGTTGTAGAGTTCACATTGAATTTTTTATGCATTATGATGTTTATCGACAAATATATGTATCTTTGCATACTAACAATGTTTTGCAAGAGTGTATGATAGAGGCTCCACCTAAATCAACAAGAGATTTAATTTCAAGCATTTTTTATGAAATAGTAGATGGACAAATGTTTTATAAGACATCATGTTTGGATGGAAAATGTGATAGTTGCAATGGTTTGCAACATTTGAGAACTCGTGTGCACATGGAGAATGCACATCCAATTGGAAATGAATTAGTACCTTTTGGGAAATATAAGATAGTGGCATACAATCTAAAAGATGGTAAAGAAGAAAAAAAGTGTGAATTGGTGAGTGAAGAAATACTAGTATATACATTTATGCCTATTTTTTGAGAAAATATAGTTTCTGAGTATGCAAGGCATACACATAGAGATCGATGGTTGGACTTACAATTCAAGTTGTGCAAGGACACATTTCCTCTTTGTACGATTGTGTAAATTGTAGACTTTGCAGAGAATTATACACTACAACCACATAATGAGGTTCAATCATAGTACTACAACTCCACTTAGGTTGCTATATTTGTGCATATAGCATTCATTCATGCACTCGACAGTATAGAGGAAGATAGAAAGATATTTCAGAAGTATCATTTTTATATTAGTGATGATTGCACACATTCTACAGAGTTTGTGCAAGGTTTCTTTTAGATGTTCTATGGTCATTTGAGTAGCAGGAATATCATGTTTGGTCAACATATCATATGGTCAAATAATTGTGCATCACAATTTAAGAATTCATGAATGTTCAATTGGTTAAGTAGGATGCATATATTCACTGGTGTGCAACATATATGGAATTTCTTTGAGGGTGGGCATGGAAAAGGGGAGCATGATGGTGTGGGAGCATGTATTAAAAGAGCCTTAACATGAGAAGAGTTGAAGTACAAGGATAGTGCAAAGTTGACAGATGCAACATCCATCGTCAAATGGTGCTACTCTATAATGAGTATAGGTAATGAAGGTAAGTCTATAGTTCATAGATGTTTTTGGTTGATAAAAGAAGCTAACATTGTAAAATAATAAGATTGTTGTATAGTGATAGGATCGAGTGAGTTTCACTCTTTTAGAATCTCAAATACAGCTTCATGGACTATTTATTCGAGGTAGATGGTGTGTTTTTGTTCATCGTGTATGGATTTTTCTTAGAATGAGTGTGAGTCAAAAGAATGGGTCAATGAATGGCATGCTAGATCTTTAAGACCATTTCATATGTATCAAATTCTGGGAGCACTACAACTCATGTAGATGGAATAATCAATTAACTTTGACCATATTTCATATCTAGTTGAACCAGGTAATATGTTACTTAATGAAAATTAATATATATTTTAGATTATGATGTAGTATTTTTATCATTTATTGTATTTTAAATTTTTTTTGCAATTTAATGTAGGGCATGTATATGCAGTTATTGCAGATGAAGATACTGGCGAGGGAATGGATTATTATTTATGTCATTGTGTTGAGGTAAAAAATAAATTGATAGCCCTTGTCATAGATGGAGAAAACATTAAGTATCCTATAGGAACGGTGGTTGTTACTGGAACATGGCTTAGAAGGTATCCAATGAAGAAGTCTTATGTGTGGTTGTTCAAGGAATTTGACACACATAGGAAGATTTTTCATTATTCTAAACTTGTTGTGGCATAAAATGTTCATTTGATAAAATATGGGGATAGACCACTGAATAGAAACTTGTAGAAAGTTTACGAGTCTGACGATGAAGCATTACTTGACACCATAAAGTATAGAGTAGATCCACATGGTTCATTAGATTGAATTAGTGGAATGACACAAAGGTATGTTATGTGTACAATTATTAATTTTAGTGATTTTATTACATTTTTCTTTTCTATCCTCATTTCACCTTCTATAATTTTGGCATTTTTCTTACCTTCTTATATGTGCTCCTTTGTCTTGGTTGATGGGATTTGTTTCATTATAGAGATCGTGACTGAATGGCATGGTTGTTGATGCATTTGGATATTCCCCAGGGTAGTGATTGGTGAGTTGGTTTGATCAAACTATGTAAAGTGGTTGCTTGTGGCATGCTTTGAATGCTTTCATTTGAATATGATATATCCTTTGGACTCAATTTGATGATTGTTCATTTACTTGATAGGTCATGCCATTGTGTTTTCTTCAAGGGTTTTGTCTAGATTGAGGTTATATCTCATGTTTTCACCTAGTTTCTTAGCTTATGTGGGGAGATTTTGATGGTATTGTCTCATTTCATCATGTTGGTGTACTCATTTTGGATAAATAGTGCAATTTCATTTGCATGCAGGATTTGAGTATGATGGAGGTAGGCATAATCCTTATGGACTTAGTTTTGGAAGGAAAGTAAGGTAGGAATAATCCTTATGCATCCCTAACCTAGCATGGTATGACTCTAATTTTTAGGTCATGACATTATGGTACATCAACAAAAATGAGGTTTTTATGATTATTTCATGATGATATGTCCTTTGGAGTCAATTTGATGATTGTTCATTCACTTGATAGGTCATGCCATTATGTTTACTTGAAGGGTCTTGTTTGGATTGAGGTTGTATTTTATGTTTTCACCTAGTTTCTTGGCTTATGTGGGGATATTTTGATGGTATTGTCTCATTTCATCATGTTGGTGTACTCATTTTGGCTAAATAGTGCAATTGCATTTTCATGCAATATTTGAGTATGATGGAGGTAGGCATAATCTAGTACTAGTGGTGGCATTCTTGGCCAAAATATCCTCTATCAGGCTTGGGATAGTCATGGTTCTTCATGCATCATAGTGATAAGGGTTCCTTAAAAGATTGTTTCATCATGTTTTATTATGGTTTCATTCATGGAAAACAAAGTTGCAAATTGTGCATCAAGCTTATCTTTACATCATGAAATCAAACTTATCTTTGTCATATCTTATGAGGAGATTATGACCATAATATCATGATGTTACTATGAGTTTTAATGACAAGGGTTCCATCTTACAAAACATCATGTGTTTATTGACATTTGGTGCTAAGAATTGATAACCATTGAATGCAATTTCATGTTAAGTTTTGATCCATATTATGTTTATTATACATCATTCCATAACAGTGGTAAGGGTAGCCTTAATTCCTAGTAAAACTTTTGGGACAAGCATAACAATGGTAAGGGCAACGTTAATTCCTCATTTTGCAATAGTCATAATAGTGGTTTTGTGTTGCATGGGTATTACTATGGCTTTTGTGGGTTCATCATCAAGTCCTAAGAAGTCTTTGAAAGCTTATTGTTATGAAACAAAACTACAAGTAGTTGGCTGTCCTAAAATGCAAGAGGATTGTGGCTTGGTTGCCTTATGTTATTGTCATGTTCATGTGACTTGTCCTTTCATTCATTGATCACCATAGTCATCTAGAATGTATTCTTATATTTTTCATGTATTAGGAACATGGTGAGTTGAGAATCACATTTAAATTGACATTAGAGAGTAAACATGATTGTCATACATCCTAGAACATCCATCTTCATAAAAGGTGTAATGCTTGGTGGTGACCTAAAGAACTACCAATTTTACTTTTAACTATACATACCATTTATCTTTTTACTTGATTACTATTGTTTTTATCTTAACCCATATTTCAACTAATATGTTTATTCAACACATGTTTTGTTGAGTCTGGTTTCACATAATTTTGCACTAAACAAGGCATGGTATGAGAGATTCAATTCTTCTCTATTGAGCATTATTGTATAATAGATTTGGTTCATTACTATATAAGAGTTATACATCAATTAAATGATAACTTGTTATGATAACTTGGTATTTGATGAAAACATCCTTGGGATTGTCCATCTATAGGATACAAAATACATTCTTTATTCAAGTAAAAAGCCTCTTACATATATTCCCCCTTCAACAAACTTACAAACTTGCAATAGGACTGAAAGTTTGCATTCCACACCTCGTTGGGTTGAAAAGACTAAACCAACGCATCAGGGTGGATGGGTAAATGCTAGGGGAGGTGTCTTTTTGGTGGAGGTTGTTATTGGCTACATTGGATGGAGACAACCTCTTAAGAGCCCTAAGACAAAAAAAAGTGTCAAACTTTGGACCAGTTGTTCTGTCAAACTGTGACACCTATGAATGTCTTCTTTGCATGTATAGGTGGATTTCAGGTCCGCCTACAAATACCTACCTCATTTTTTAAAAATCAATTTCATTTTCCTATGGTGGCAAGAATGTAGTGTTCCAAAATGCTTTAGTTTCATGTAGTGGAAAGGTGCTAGGAGTGAAAATTTTCATTCTACACGTTGTGGGGCCAAATGGACTATGCCAACATGTCAGGGTGGGTGGGTAAATGCTAGGGGAGGTCTTTTTTAATGCGTCGAGTGTCCCACTCATTCCAAGATACAAGCTTCTTACAAAGTCACTTAAGATCCCTAAGATCAAAAAATATCAAACTTTGACGAAGTAGTTCTTAGAATTTGTGAAACCTGAGAATATTCTATTCAAACCTATAGGTGCAGATAAGGTCCTTCCACAATAATCTCTCTCAATTTTTTCAACTCCAGTCCATTTGACCGTGCCGAAATTAAATGCATTCTTACAAAATGTATCAGTGGCATTCAGCATAACCTTGCCAGAAGCTATATTTTTCGTTCTATGCCTCATGGGGCCAAACAGATTGTACCAACATGTCGATCTAGGCAGCAAAATTCTAGGGGAGGTCTTGTTTCATGCGCCAAGTGTCCCAGTCATTTTGGGATATAGGCTTCTGACAAAGTCACTTAAGATCCCTAGGAGAAAAAAAATGCCAAACTTTGATGGAGTAGTTCTCAGAATCTGTGGCACCTGGGAATGTTCTATTGGGATCTACAGGTGCATGTGGGGTCTTTCCAAAATAACCTATCTCTAAGTTTTTCTCAACTCCAATCTATTTGACTGTGCTGAAATTAAATGCATTCTTGTAAAATGCATCATTGGCATTTAGCATAACCTTGCCAAAAGCCGTATTTTTTGTTATGTGCCTCATGGGGCCAAATGTATTGTGCCAACATGTTGGGGTGGATGGGTAAATGTTAGGGGAGGTTTAGTTTCATGTGCCAAGTGTTCCAATTGTTGTGGGGTACAGGCTTTCGACAAAGTCACTTAAGATCTGTAAGAGCAAAAAACTGCCAACAGAGTAGTTCTTGGAATCCTTGGCACTTGTGAATGTTCCATTTGAACCTACAGGTGCATGTGGGGTCCATCCATAATAAACTCTCTCATTTGTTTTCAAATCCAATCCATTTAACCGTTTCAAAATTAAATGCATTCTTACAAAATGCATTAGTGGCATTCAACATAACCTTGCCAGAAGCCATATTTTTTGTTCCACACCTCATGGGGCCAAACAAACTACAACAACACATCAGAGTGGGTGGTTAAATGCTAGGGGAGGTCTCATTTCATGCACCAAGTTCCCCAGTCGTTCCAAGCTACAGGCTTCCAACAAAGTGTGAGTCAGAATCCTGTAGCTTGGAATGATTGAGACACATAGCGCACAAAATGTGACCTCCCCTATCATTTAACCACCCACCCTGATGGGTTGGCAAGGTCCATTTAGCCTCATGAGGTGTAGAATGAAAAATATGGCTTTTGGCAAGGTTATGTTGAATGCCACTGATGCATTTTGCAAGAATGCATTAATTTCAGCATGGTCAAACATATTGGAGTTGAAAATTTGAGAGAAGTTATTTTGGATAGACCCCACATGTACTTGTAGGTCTCAATAGACCATTCGTAGGTGCCATGGATTCTAAGAACTTCTCCATCAAAGTTTAGTATTTTTTGCTCTTAGGGATCTTAAGTGACTTTGTCGGAACCTATAGCCTAGAATAACTGGGACACTTGGCGCATGAAAAGAGACCTCCCTTAGCATTTACCCACCCACCCCAATGTGTTTGCGTAGTCCGTTTGACCCCACAATGCATAGAACAAAAAATACGGCTTCTGGAAAGGTTATGTTGAATACCACTGATGCATTTTGTAAAAATGCATTTAATTTCGGCACGGTCAAACATATTGGATTTAAAAAAACTAAGAGAGGTTATTGTGGATAGACCCCACATGCACCTATAGGTCCCAATGAAACATTTCCACATGCCACAGATTCTGAGAATTGTCTCATCATAGTTTGGCAGTTTTTTGTTCTTAGGGATCTTAAGTGACTTTTTCGGAAGCCTATATCCCCGAATGAATGGGACACTTGGTGCATGAAAAGAGGCCTCCCCTAGCATTTAACTTCCCACCCTGACGTGTTTGAGTAGTCCATTTGGCCCCACGAGGTGTGGAATGCAAAATTTAACTCCTAATACCTTTCTATTACATGAAACTAAAGCATTTTGGAACACTGCGTTCCTTGCCACCATAGGCAAATGAAATTGATTTAAAAAAATTGAGGTAGGTATTTGTAGGTGGACCTGATATCCACCTATACATGCAAAAAATACAATTATAGGTGTCGTGGTTTGACAAAACAAACGGTCCAAAGTTTGACACCTTTTTTGTCTTAGGGCTCTTAAGAGACTATCTCCGTTTGATGTAGCTAATAACAACAAGGAGGCTTCACCACTAAAAAGTCACCTCCCCTAGCATTAAACCACCCACCCCAACATGTTGGCATAGTTTGTTTGACTCCACAAGGTATGGAATGCAAAATTTCACTCCTTGCACCTTTCTAGTAGATGAAACTAAACTAAAAGCTATGTTGTAATCTCCATTTTTAGGTCTTTCCTCGACTCTCCTTAGGTTGATATGGTGTTCTCACTTGATCTAATGTGTTCTATGGAATTAATCAAAGGTGGTATCCAGTGTGTTCTCCAATTTATGCCTTGTTCTTGCAATTCAACACTCAACACTAGATACAAAGGCACGTGAATTGTTTGACAGTACACCTGAAAGAGATCCCATCTCATGGAATGCATAAATAATCTTTGGAATAGGGTACATGGACATCCATCAAAGCATAAAGGATATGGGAATTTTTTTAGATGTTGTAGTTGCAACTGCCTTGGTAGACATGTATGTAAATTGTGGAAGCATAGACAAGGTACGTGAACTGTTTGACATGATGCCTCAAAGAAATGTTGTCTCATGGAATGCAATGCTTGTAGGATATGTACAAAGTGGATTTTTTGATAAGTTTTTAGAAACTTTCAAGCAAATGCAATTGGCGAGTGTAAATAAAATGTAGAAATGTGAAATGAGGATATGCAAAGCATGGAAACCATATAGAAGGTGAAATGAAGATATGTGAATCATGTCAAACGTGTATCTCTCCCTGTGTCTCTCTCTCTTCCTCTCTCCCTCATTCTGTTGTGTATGTAACCCATATAGAAGGTGAAATGAGGGTATGTTAAACCTACAGAAGGTGAAATGAGGGTATGCTAGACCTATGTATCTATCTCTTCCTCTCTTTATCATTGTTGGACTATTTAAATCCTTCAAACCTTTGTATAAGAGTCTTAAAACAATCACATAACCCTTAATTAAGCCTTAAAACTATTCACAAGTAATTTGGGTGCCAAAATTTGAATTGAAAAGGGAGGGGAAAATGTTTAAATTTCTAATTGGCCATTACCTTTCACTAATGTTATGCGATCACTAATGGGGCCCACATAGGTAATTGTATGGACAAGAGGTCCTTAAGCCTCAAAAGTGTTAAATTATATGAAAAGGTGTTAAACTTTGTTGGGTTTATCATTATAAGATTAACTTTTCCTATAAACTTTTATAAAGCCCTTTTTCATGCCCAAACTCCTTATCTTGGGCCCACACATGTGGGAGGGTGCATAAAGCTATATAATATTCACTTTTTATGATTTAGATTAACTTTTACACTATGATATAGGCAAGGGAAAAAGGGTGAAAGTGTTGTTTTGACTATCATAACAATCTTCATGCATGGTAGAAATTAAATGTATCATGGATCTTCTTGTTTCAGACATCATCTCAGACAGTTAGCAAGCTTGACATGATAAATTTATGAATTATGAGTGAATTCAAGGATGCATATCAAGTTTTCTTGCCAAAATCAAGCTAATATGGTGTCATGAAGACCTAGGGTTTGGTTGCCAATGGTAACTCACCAAACCCTAGGATAAACATGACTTGGAGATATTTTTGTTACTTGTTTTGATTGACTATTTGATTTTTTGTTACTTCTCCTAATTGATTATTAGAATAACTTCCTTTTTACTAAGACTTTTGGTATGATAGTTATTAGTAAAATGGCTAGATTTATGACATTAGAAGCAAACAAAGGGAGTATTCTCATACTCAATAAATTGAAACCAAGAGCCAAACTTAGAGGATAGGTTCATGATTAAAATCATTAATGCTTGAGTTTTTCACTTTATACTTTGTCCATTTCTTGTTATTATAAAATAACACTACATAAGAAAATTCTTACAAAATAAAATACTACTAATAATATTATTAGGTTCATGATTAAAATCCTTATAATTTATTTATAGACTAAGTTTAATAAATATGAATCTTTAACCCATTTAGATTTTGTGTACGTCCATTTCCCTTGGCAATGTTAGATTATTAGTTTAACAAATAAAACATAAGCTCGTATTAAAATTAACTCTATAATGAGTAAATTTATTGAATTCCTCACTAACTATATATATCTTTGGGAACTTGTCACTTTGCCTATCATCTTTCTTTAAAGTATACCAAGTCTTTAAGGGTGTAAAGCCAAATTCCACAACCTTAGCCAACATCCTCCTTGCCTATGCCAAAATGGGACCTTTGGAATAGGGTATGGACATCCATCAAAGCATAAAGGATATGGGAATTTAGTCAAATGTTGTAGTTGTAACTACCCTAGGAGACATGTATGTAAAGTGTGGAAGCATAGACAAGGCACTTGAACTATTTGACATGATGCCTCAAAGAAATGTTGTCTCATGGAATGTAATGATTGCAAGATATGCACAAATGGATTTTTTAATAAGGCTTTAGAAACTTTCAAGCAAATGCAATTGGCAGGTGTAAATCCAAATTCCACAACCTTATCTATCATCCTCCTTGCCTTTCCCAAAAATGGGATCTTTGGAACAGGGTATGGTTATCCATCATAGCATAAAGGATATGGGAATTTTGTCAGATGTTGTAGTTGCAACTTCCCTACGAGACATGTATGCAAAGTGTGGAAGCATAGACAAGGCACATGAGCTATTTGACATGATGCCTCAAAGAAAGGTTGTCGCATGGAATGCAATGATTGCAGGATATGCACAAAATGAATTTTTTGATAAGGCTTTAGAAACTTTCAAGAAAATGCAATTGGCGGGTGTAAATCCAAATTCCACAACCTTTGCCAGCATCCTCCTTGCCTATGCCAAAATGGGATTTTTGGAATAGGGTATGGAAATCTATAAAAGCATAAAGGATATGAGAATTTTGTCAAATGTAGTTGCAATTGCCCTAGAAGACATGTGATGAGCACACAGTGATATTGAGAGGGGGATGAATCAGTATCTAACAAACATTTACTTTTAAACTTGAACCAATCACAATAAATCACACATGTAAGATCTAGCAGTTATGTATATAGATAGAACACATGATTTTATGTGGAAACCCTTGAGGGAGAAAACCATGGCAAAATATTGCTTATATATTGATTCTTCTTCTTTAGGCATCAACCTACTTCTCTTACAATTCTTCTTATGTGAGCACCAACCCACTTCTTTTACAATTCTTCTTATGTGAACACCAACCCACTGGAGACACAAATCCCCACTTGTAGAATATGTAGGCACCAAGCCTTACAACTAAGCACCAACTCGGTAAGAGACACCAATCTCTAGGCACCAACCTATGAATTCTTCAATGGATAATATCATTCTCCTTTATTCATAATTTGATCACTACTTCTGATTATGTATGATGTAATTCTTTCCTTTTCAAATTAGGTTCACACACATATAATTTATTCCTTCACAAATCTGATCACACACTTCCTTCCCTCACAAATCTGATCCAAATCATGTACCACTTCTTCACACAAAATTAGTCATAATCATAGCATCAACTTCTCATAACTTTCTACACTATATTTCTTAGCATTCAACCCTTAATCCTCACATACACGTGTCATAAATATGTTTGCATTTTTCCTTCATACATGGCAGCATATATTCTTCAATATGAATCTGAAATGGACTTCATATATCTACCTTTTTCTCTTTCTAGATTTCTACTCTTAACTCAGAAAAATAATTCATTGATTTCATATCTTCTAAGCACTCCTTCTTCCCTTCTTTATAACTTCTCAAACAAGGCATCCTCTTATGAATGGATGTGTCTATTTCTAAAAGGAGCATCTCTTCACTTTAATCACATCACTTCAAAAATAATATTTATCTTCATAAAATAGATCATTGCGCACTCATGTCTAATCGTTGTCTTCCATAATAAATAATCACTATCCTTCTATATTTGGAATCACACTTCTTTGTATGTCTAAATTACACCTCTTATTATGTCTTGATTGCACTCTTTTAATTTATAAATTGCATCTGCTTGTTTTACATAAGACCTTTGTCTTATATGTGTAGGGCACTCCAAGTAATAAGAAGGTCAGCTAGCATTTGGAGTCGGCCTCAATTTTTGCTTATTTGATTGCACTTCATACTAATACTTGATTGCTCCTTTATATATCATAATCTCTCCTTTTAATGATCGCACTTCACATTTTGATCTCTGCTTTTACTTCATAATAAATTGTTGTTCTTTATAAAAAATAATCGTCGCTTTTTATATTACAGATCACATCTTCTTATATACATATTTAATATTATTCTTTATTTTAGCACTTCCCTCATAGGAAGTCGGCCACCATAATGTAATGAGGAAGTCAGCCTCTAGAAATTATTTTTATTTACTTTTAAACTTCTTTAAATCACACCTTATTAAAGGTGATCACTTCCCTGATATATACTTAATATCATCCTTGTCTTATTATATGGAGGTCGACCTCTCTAGGAAGTATAGACCAAAATCAAATTTAAATCTCATTCTTCTTAGCGCCAAGGGGATATCATATCGATTGGCCCATAATACTATTTCTCCAACGTCTTTCTTATGTTTAAATCTTTAATAATTTAAACATGTAATCTTTCCAATGGTAATGTGTAACAGAAAAGCTCTTATTATAATGGGTCATTATTCTTTGCCTTGACATCAATGACTTCATTTATGACTATATGTGCCTTTGACATCAATGACAACATAGTCCAACAATCTCCCCCTTTGTCATTGATGGCAACACAAACATAATTCTCTCCTTTTGCATTGCTCCCCCTTACTTTATCTCTCCCCCTTTGACATTAATGGCAAAGGGAAGTTAACATGCTTCTCTTCCTCATGATGTGATTCTCTCTTTTCTATGATGCTCCCCATGTCCATAAGACTCCCCTTTGTCTCTATGTCACTTGGGTGATATGCTTCCTCTATAGTTGTCCAAAAAATAATTTAGATGATCTTTTTAGGTTTAACAAATCAAAAACTTGTTTTTTTATCCCATCATTCACTACACATCTTACAACATAAAAGAATGCCTTCAACTCTTTCACAAAGAATCTCCCCTTTTACATTAATGATAAAGGAATTCTCATATAGAATATGTATTAGCTAATCTATCTTGAATTGTCTTCTCCATGGAGCTAAAAGATTATGCAATGGTTAGCTCCCCTTGAACTCTGATGCAGAAGCATCTAGTGGTGTAAGGGCAATCTTGCATCACCCAAAAAAAGATGTGTTTCAAAATTGTTAATGTTCTTTCCATTTCTTTTCAAAATTTGTGGTTCTGGTTCCATAATCACTTAAATAATGATGTAGAACTTTTAGTTTTTCCAAACTGCTAAAAATAGCAACCTGCTATTTTTAGAAAGTTTGCATTTGGGTAGGGATTGAAGTGAAAATTTACAAGAAGCTTCATAACTGAAAAATAAGAACTTTGACAAAGGAATAACGCAAAGATCATTTGCGAGCTGAAAGATATTAAAGTTTCTGTTTCCTGAAAAATGCCTGAAAATTATTCAAACTCAGTTTTGAGGCACTAAACGGCCCTGTATAGGCCTGAAAATGGCCAAAACCAGCAAAGCTAGTTCATAGCGCGTAGAGCACTTCGCAAGATTTCTGACATATAAAACGGTTTGTCAATCGGACACCCGGATCAAAAGTTATGGCTCCCAGAAGTTGACTTATTTTTGGAGGGAGATGCAAATTTTGAAATTAGGTTGTTGGCCACCAAAAAGGCTATTAATAACCATTTTTGGGAACCCTGGGCAGTAGTAGAGTTAAGGGGGAAAGTGTAGAGTCAAGAATAGGTGGGAAAATAGAAACCCTAGCTGATTTGGGGGTTACAGAAGGTAGAAGATTCTAGAGCCTGGTGATGTGTAGTTATAGTGTGTTGCAACCTATGGAGGATTGATTCCTCTGATTGTAATTGAGCTTCTGTAATGTAATGAGTTGCCCAGATCAATAAAAGAAATTTCTATTTCTTGTGTTCAATTTATGTTGTTGTGTGTTTTGTGATTTACCCCTTTCATCAAGTGGTATCAGAGCAAGGGTTCCTGAGTGTGTAGATAGATCGCCGACCATGAGGCGGTTTGCACTAGGACCTGAGGTTGTGGGTTTGCTATGGAGATCAAGATGCCTCCATGAAGAAATCGTATTGGGAGGAATGCTTTGACGGAAGGGGGTTTTAGAGCCCTACAAAGGCAAATCAATGCATTCCAAGAGGAGCTATGAAGAGGGTTTGAGCTGAGAACAAGAGAAGAAAGCGAAGATGAAGCTGAAGAAGAGCTATCTAAGGAAGAACAAGAAGTTGCAAGAGATCCTGTAGAAGTTAGGTTGTTGAGGGCCATTTCGAAGATTAGAAAGAGTTCCAAGATAGAAGATTCTACATATTCTGGAGATTTGAATCCAGAATAGCTTATTGATTGGATCAATGACATGGAGGAGTATTTCAAGTATGAAGATGTGGAGGACCCAGATCGAGTCAAGTTTGCAAAAACAAAGTTGAAGGGCCACGCTAGTATTTAGTGGAAGGAGGTCCAATTAAAGAGGAATAGAAGAGGAAAAGGAAAGATCACCAGATGGGATCAAATGGTGGAGAAATTGAAGAAGTGGTTCATTCCTATGGACTATGAGATGGAGTTGCTGAAGAAGCTGCAAGGACTGAAGCAATGTAATAATTTAATTAAGGAGTATACATAAGAGTTTTATAAGATTACTATTAGGACAGGCCATGCAAAGCCCAACAAGGAGAAGGTAGCCTATTACATTGATGGTTTGAGGCCAAGTATTCAAGAGGAGCTGAGCCTGGTCAGAATGACCACCATAGAAGATGCATACCAGTTTTCCCTGAAGGTGGAAGAGAAGCTAAATAAAAGATTTGATAGCAAGAAAAGGGGAAGAGGTCAAGGCAAAAGGATTGGTGGAAGACCCTATGGAGGCCGTAATGAAGATCAAAAGAAAAGTGAAGAAGCTGGCACCAGTCAAAATCAGAGAGGGGATAATGCCTACCGCCCTCATGACCAATATAATGGTGAGCAAAGAGGAAGAGGAAGAGGCCGACCTGGGCAAGGACCTAGAAGAGGAGGTTTTAGAGGAACTTGTTTCCAATGTGGAGAAGAAGGGCATTGAGCATACGAGTGTCTGCAACATCAAGGAAGGATAAATAGAAGACCTGAAGGTAATGCACGAGATGCACATGTAGATGAAGATGCACAGTCTGAGCATTTTGAAGATGCTGAAAGGGGAGAAACCCTAGTTCTCAGAAGAACTTTGTTGAATGAGGAGAAAGAACCCAATCAGAGGAAGAGTTTATTTTGCACAAGGTGCAAATGTGAAGGTAAGTGTTGTGATATTATTATTGGCAGTGGAAGCACTGACAATCTTGTTTCAGATGAGATGGTTGACAAGTTGAAGTTGACAAGAAGAAAGCATCCACACCCATATTGGATTGTATGGTTGCAGAAGGACCACAGAGCTTTGGTCAATGAGCAGTGTTTAGTGAAGTTTAAGATTGGGGACTACCATGATGAGGTGTTGTGTGATATCATACCGATGGATGCATGTCACATGTTTTTGGGGAGGCTGTGGCAGTATGATAGGAGTGATGTCCATGATCGTCATGTAAACACATATTCCCTAACAAAGGATGGAGTTTGTCATAAGTTGAAGCCCTTGAAGGAGGTGGAAGAAAAGGTATGTAGTACTGCCAAAATTTGCTTGGTAGATGGTAGAAAACTTTTGGAGGGTATGAAGCATGAGAGTCATTACTTTGCATTGATTCCTAAGATTAGTCAAGAGAAATGTGAAGATGTACCAACAGAAGTTTCAAATATGTTGGAAGAATTTTAGGACATTATCTCTAATAATGTACCAGAAGGTTTATCACAGGTGAGGAAGATAAGTCATCAAATGGATTTGATACCAGGAGCCGGTTTGCCAAATAAGACAGCCCATAGAATGACTCTAGCAGAGAATGAAGAATTGAACAGACAAGTTCACGAGTTGTTAAGGAAGGGACTGATAAGGGAGAGCCCGAGTCCATGTGCGGTACCTGCAGTACTAGCACCGAAGAAAGATGGAGAGTGGAGAATGTGTACAGATTCTCAGGCCATCAATAAGATCACGATCAAGTACAAATTTATGTTGCCGAGAATGGATGACATAATGGATTGTTTGAGTGGAGCCAAGTACTTCACGAAGATTGACTTGAAGAGTGGGTATCATCAGATCCGTATCAGAGAAGGAGATGAATGGAAGACAGCCTTTAAGACAAAGGAAGGTTTGTATGAGTGGTTAGTCATGCCATTTGGGCTAACCAATGCACCGAGCACATTCATGCGGCTCATGAACGAGGTATTGAAAGAATTTTTGGGAAGTTTTGTTATTGTTTATTTGGATAATATTTTAATTTTTAGTAAGACTTGGGATGAGCATCTGATGCATATCAGAAGAGTTTTGGAGAAGCTGAGGGAGGATAAGTTGTTGATTAATCTGAAGAAATGTAGTTTTGCAAAGGAGTTGGTATACCTGGGATTTTTTTGTCTCAGAGGAAGGTCTTAAGATGGACCCATAGAAGGTGAGAGCTATCCTTGAATGACCTACGCCAAGGAGTGCCACAGAGGTAAGATCTTTTCATGGTTTGGCAAGTTTTTACAGAAAGTTTATCAGGAATTTTAGTAGCATTTGTGTACCCCTAACGGAGACAATGAGAGGGGATAGAAAAGAGTTTAGATGGACTAAAGGAGCAGACAAAAGCTTTGATACATTGAAGCAGAAAGTCACAGAGCAACCTATTTTGGCACTTCCAAATTTCAATAAGGTATTTCAGGTAGATTGTGATGCAAGTGGTAGTGCTATAGGCGTTGTTTTGAGTCAAGAAGGTAAGCTCATTGCCTATTTTAGCGAGAAGCTTAATGATGCCAAGAAATAGTATTATGTTTATGATCAGGAATTTTATGCAATAGTTCAGGCTTTAAAGAAATCGAGACATTATTTGTTGCTAAAAGAGTTTGTTTTATATACTGATCATCAGGCTTTGTAGTATCTTAATAGTCAAGGAAAGTTGAACC
Source organism: Cunninghamia lanceolata (assembly GCA_027924645.1). NCBI lineage: Eukaryota > Viridiplantae > Streptophyta > Pinopsida > Cupressales > Cupressaceae > Cunninghamia > Cunninghamia lanceolata. The sequence goes on along the minus strand of BSBN01002102.1, from coordinate 159,653 downwards.
AAAGGCACTTAAAATGGGTTGAGTTTTTGCAGAGCTATACTTTTGTTTTGAAACACAGGAGTGGGAAGTCCAACAAAGTTGTAGATGCCTTGAGCAAAAGGCAAAATTTGTTGACAGAAATGAAGATAGAGGTTGTTGGGTTCGATGAGCTCAAAAGTTTGTATCCTAAAGATCTAGATTTTGCAAAGGCTTGGAAAGCTTGTTTGGAACCTGTTACTTTGGATAGGACAAAATGGTTGGATTTCATAATCCAAGATGGTATGTTGTTTAGAGGAAGCCAGTTGTGCATTCCAAGGAGTTCCATGAGAGAGAACCTGATTAAGGAGAAGCATAGTGGAGGATTGGCTGCACACTTTGGTCGAGATAAGACCATTGCTATTGTTGGTGAAAAATATTATTGGCCACAGTTGCAATAGAATGTGAAGAAATTTGTGCAGAGTTGCAGAGTATGTCAGATGGTGAAAGGAGCAAGTCAGAATATAGGTCTATATGAGCCACTACCTGTACCAGAGAAGCCATGGGATGATATTAGTATGGATTTTGTTCTTGGTTTACCAAGGACACAAAGACGACATGATTCCATTTTTGTGGTGGTGGATAGATTCTCGAAGATGGTACATTTTATTCCTTGCAAGAAGACTAATGATGTTATTCATATTGCAGAGTTATTTTTTTGGGAGGTGGTGAGATTACTGTTAGATCTAGGGCACACAACTGAGAGGGGGGGTGAATCAGTTGTACAAAAACTTGCTTCTACTTGAAACACTTGATTCTTATTTATTAGTTAATAGCATATCAATTAACCATTCATGAAAGCAGAAAGCATAAACATCGGAGCAGATAAACATCAACACATTAGACACCAAGATTTTTGACATGGAAAACCTGGTCAAGGGAAAAACCATAGGGTGATTAACCCAAGGATTATTCTCTGTTAGAAGAATAAGATAAAATGAATGGCACATGCCAATTAGAGCTTACTGCCCGAGCACACTGCTCACAAGGAGGCACACTGCCTACAAAGAGACACACTGTCTACAAGATCATAAGGATCACAACCTTGAACTGGAGAATGACATCTTCACCATGTCTGGATTAGTTTCATTTAAGCCCGAGGTACTTCTGCTCTGCCCTTTGCTCTTTTGCTATACCACACTCATCCGCTTCTCAACACACTTTGAAATGAACTCACAAACCTTTATTTATACAAGACATCAACTTAGGAATAATCATCTAAGTCGGCAATCAACCATAAGAACATTCACAAGATGATTAATACATCTGGTCGGCCACCACAAGAACATTCGCAGGATGAACAACTCATCCGGTTGGCTAGTCTGAACAAGAACTTCATCCGGAAGAATATCTTCAATTTCAGGCTCTACCACCAATGCGGACAGACAACATAACCTCAACATGATCCAAGAATATTCACAAGCTTGCCTGATTGACCAGGTACATCTGCACTTTCTCTACTCACTGGAATCTCTTCTCCTCTTCATCTGAAACTTCAAGAACACAGTCTGTCGCCACTGTCATACTGAAGAAGGTGCTTCCAGACCTCCAAACCACGTACCAATCAAGATGACACATCACAAAGACATCCCAAACACTCTTTCCAATCCGCAAAGTTTGATAGTGTACCTCTGAATCTCACCGGACCTTTTTGTGACACTCTGTTCCTCCGGAGCATCTCCTAGAACTGGTTCTACTTGACCGATCACAACTTTTTCATATCTTCATGCGGACCTCTGAAATCTTAACTGGATCATTTGAAGACTCATATCTACAAACCCTTTAATCTGCATCCTCTGATTCTTAACCTATTGAGTACATTTGCCTTCTTCTTATCACTGTTCTTCATTGTTCCTGATTGAGACTACTTTTCTTAATATCCTCAACACACAGCTCATCCAAACCTTCTTACCAATGCAATATGAGTATGTTGACATCAATGACAACACTAGTTAACCTCATACTTGCAACAATCTCCCCCTTTGTCATTGATGGCAACATATGATGTGAAAAACCATCAAGACAAGAGCTTCTCTTTTCTGTCACAGCTCCCCCTATCAGCAACAACTCTTCACATGTCTTCTCTTCCTTTACTGCTCCCCCTTTGATCATCAACCACTTGTTTTTCACATGTCTTCTCTCCCCCTTTGACATCAATGGCAAAGGGCTCATACTTGCAATTCTAACACATCAGAATCATACCAGCTACTCCCCCTTAGTAGCAACTCCCCATCATCAATCCAGATCACAAGATATGACTGTGATATCCACCAGACTGATGCACATCAGTGCATCCTAGTTCATCACCAGAGGGGCCATGACTCCTAACTTCTCCAGGAGATACTCAAAAGAGTCCTTGAGAAGAGGTTTAGTAAAAATATCTGCAATCTGATCCTTGGAGGGTACATACTCCAATCTGACTTCATCCTTGTTCACTTGTTCTCTCAGAAAGTGAAACTTGATAGATATGTGCTTGGTCTTAGAATGCAACACCAGATTCTTAGAAATGTTTATTGCACTTGAATTATCACAGAAAATTGTGATAGGCTCCTCATATTCTACTTTCATGTCTCTTAACATCTGCTTCATCCATAAAATTTGAGTGCAACTACTTGCTGCTGCAATATATTCTACTTCAATTGTAGACAGAGATATTGCCTCTTGTTTCTTGCTTAGCCAAGAAACCAATCTCTTTCCCAAGAAGAATGCTCCACCATTGGTGCTCTTCTGATCATCCACATCTCCTGCCCAATCTGCATCTGTATATGCATGAAGAGAGAAATCCGGATCTCTAGGGTACCATAGACCATACTCAACTGTTCCTTTCAAGTACCTAAAAATTCTTTTGATTTCCATAACATGAGATTCTCTAGGATCAGCCTAAAATCTTGCCACAAGACCAACAGCCTGCATTATATCTGGTCTAGTCTGAGTGAGATACAACAATCCACCAATCATTGATCTATACTTTGTCTGATCTGCTTTCAGAGAGTCATCATCTTTGCTCAACTTACATCCGGTTGCCATAGGAGTGTTCATTGGCTTTGAATCTTCCATACCGAATTTCCTCAACAATTCTTTCACATATTTGGTCTGAGAAATGAAGATCTCTTTCTTTGTTTGAGTAATTTGCAGACCCAAGAAGAAATTCATTTCACCAAGCATAGACATTTCAAACTCACTTTTCATCTGATTTGCAAAGTTTTGCACATACTATCTCTTCCTCCAAAAATGATATCATCCACAAACACTTCAACAATCAAAATATTTTCATGATCAATTTTGAAATATAAGTTACTGTCAGCAGTACATTTGTTGAATCCAATCTACACAAGATGCTTATCCAACCTTTCATACCATGCTCTTGGGGCTTGCTTCAATCCATACAATGCTTTCTTCAACTTGCAGACTATATCATCATTATCAGACAATTGAAATCCATCCAGTTGTTCAATGTATACTTCTTCCAAATCACCATTTAGGAAGGCAGACTTGACATCCATCTAATATACCTTGAAGTCTTTGAAGGCAACATATGCAAGAAATAATGTGACTGCTTCAATTCGTGCTACCGGAGCAAAGGTTTTTTCAAAATCAATTCCTTCTATTTGAGAGTAGCCTTTGCAGACCAATCTGGCTTTGTTTCTGATAACTTCACCAACCTCATTTAGTTTGTTCTGGAAGACCCATTTGGTTCCAATCACATTCTTGTTTCTAGGTCTGGGAACAAGATCCCAAGTGTGATTTTTCTCAATTTGCATCAACTCTTCTTCCATTGCTTTTGTCCAATTTTCATCATTGCATGCTTCATTTATTGTCTTAGGTTCAATCTTTGAAATCAAACAACATTCATCTAAATTTTGAGCAATTTTCCTCCTTGTTTGTACCCCTTTGCTTTTGTCACCTATGATCTGATCTTCAGAGTGATTTAAAGTTACATACCTTGGAGCTTTGGGAGTCTCTTGCACTATTGTTTCTTGATCAAGTTCATTCAGACAAACCTCTTCTTCCTGATTTACCGGATCAGTCTGAATCTGACTTTCAAGAAGGGATTGAGTTCCTTGAATCAGAGCACCATCCTGATCATCTTCATCATATTCATAAAACCATGAGGGCTTCTCAATTCCTTCATCAACCTTCACATTTGTACTTGCTATCATCTTTTTCAGTCTCTTATTGTAACACCGGTATGTTTTGCTTTGAGTGGAGTAACACAAGAAAATTCCTTCATCACTTCTAGCATCAAACTTTCCTAGATCTTCATCTCTTTTGATGTAACACTTGCTACCAAACACTCTGAAATATCTCACAGTAGGAGTTATACCAAACCAAAGTTCATAAGGAGTCTTACCGGTATTGTTCCTGATTTGAACTCAGTTAAGAGTGTAAACTGCAGTGCTGACAGCTTCTCTCCAAAACATCTGAGGAACATTTGCTTCCATCATCATTGTCCTAGAACTTCCTAGATGGTCTAGTTATTTCTCTCAACTACTCCATTCTGCTGTGGAGTCCTAGGAGCAGACAACTATCTCTTTATGCCTTACTTCTCACAAAAGTCTATGAATTCACCGGATGTGAATTCACCACCTCTATCAGACCTTAGACACTTCAGTTTCAGTCCGGTCTGATTCTCTACCATAGCCTTGAAGATTTTGAACTTCTCAAAGGCTTCTGATTTCTCTTTCAGAAAGGTAACCCACATCATCCAGGAATGATCATCAATCAGTAACATGAAATATCTATCACCTTGCATACTTTTGATTCTTGTCAGACCACATAGATCAATATGAACTAATTCCAATAATTTGGTAGAGGACTGATCTTTGCTTTTGAAAGAGACTCTGCTCTGTTTACCTAGCTGACATTTTTTGCACAAACTATTTGTAGGTTTTACCAATTTTGGAAGATCTCTTACAGCTTGAATATTGCTTATCTTGATGATGTTATTAAAATTTACATGACACATCCTTCTATGCCATAGCCAACTCTAATCAACTTGAACAAATAGACAACTTTTATTAGAACCAACTAAATGGAAGATATTACCTTTTGTTTGAGTACCGGATGCAATTTTAGTTCTGGAGCTTGTAAAGATTCTGCATCTTCCATTCTTGAACTGGAGATCATAGCCTTTGTCCACTAACTGACCAACACTAAGAAGATTGTGCTTCAATCCTTCAACATAGAGTACATTACCGGTTTTGCTCTTTCCATCAAAAGAAATAGTTCCCCTACCTCTGATTCTGCCAGCAGAATTGTCACCAAACTTTACTATTCCTCCTTCATACCTTTCCAAATCTAAGAACTTGTTCTTGTCACCAATCATATGGTGAGAGCATCCACTGTCAATAACCCAATCATCCTTTTCTTCAACTTGGGCAGCCAAAGCTCTTTCTACAACCTTATGATTGGTAGATTCAGAGGGTATTGACTCTTCTTCCTTGATGGCAATAAACACCCATTCATTTCCGGATTTGCTTCCTATTTTTGATTCATCATATGTTACTCCTTCATTGTCATCTTCTTCATGAACATAATAGCAGTTCTTTTGAAACCTTTGTCTGTTAGTATTAGACCTTGCAGATCTTTCCGGCCATCTTGAAGCAAAATGACCAATCTTATTGTAGTTGAAACACTTAAAGGGTAGTTTTCCTTCATACTTACCAGATCCTCTTGGCAGTCTCTTTGCAATGAGGGCTTCAAGTTAAGCTGTTTCTGCTTCTTCCTCTTCCATGTCTTTCCTTGCTTGATCATACCATGACAGCTTCCTTGAAGAGTTCTCTCCCGGATCAAATCTTTGTTTGCCTTTCACATAGGCACTGGCTTTGAATGCAGATTCAGTCTTGGAGGGATCATCTCCAAACTCAGTCATTTCAAATGCAGCCAGTTTTCCAGCCAGTTGCTCTCTTGTGACAGTTGTATGGGCTCTGAATTCATCAATGGCAGCAACCTTGATTTTGTAGGCAGTAGGAAGGGATCTGAGAATTTTGCAAACAACTTCATTTTCATCTAGAACTCCACCAGCATTCCCGATTCCACATACTAGCTCATTCACTCTTGGCATAAAGGTAGTGATATTTTCATCATCTCTCATCTTCAATCTTTCAAATTTCCCTTTCAGACTTTGCAACCTTGCACTCTTGACAAACTCATCTCCTTCATACAGAAGTTCTAGTTTAGTCCAGATCTCATATGCAGTTGGTAGGTCAATAACAGTTGAGAGATCTGAGTCATTCAATGCGCTTAGAAGAGCTTCCTTGGTCCGCAAATTGTTTTCAGCATCTGTGATTTCATTTAGAGTTGTCAGACCACCCTGTGGAGGTACATATGGTTTTGAGACCATGGCCAAGTATGCTTTTCCCATACACTCCAAGTGACATTTCATGCGACCTTTCCAGAGAGTGAAGTTGGTTCCATCAAACTTCGGACTATCCTTCTTGTATGATGACATCCTAGATCTCCTCAAGCGATTAAGCTCCTTTTAGAGGAACTTGGCTCTGATACCAATTGTTAGATCTAGGGCACACAACTGAGAGGGGGGGTGAATCAATTGTACAAAAACTTGCTTCTACTTGAAACACTTGATTCTTCTTTATTATTTAACAGCATATCAATTAACCATTCATGAAAGTAGAAAGCATAAACACCGGAGCAGATAAACATCAACATATTAGACACCAAGATTTTTGACATGGAAAACCCGGTCAAGGGAAAAACCACGGGGTGATTAACCCAAGGATTATTCTCTGTTAGAAGAATAAGATAAAATGAATGGCACATTGCAATTAGGGCTCACTGCCTAAGCACACTACTCACAAGGAGGCACACTACCTACAAAGAGACACATTGTCTACAAGATCATAAGGATCACAACCTTGAACTGGAGAATGACATCTTCACCATGTCTGGATCAGTTCCATTTAAGCCCGAGGTACTTCTACTCTACCCTTTGCTCTTTCGCTATACCACACTCATCCGCTTCTCAACACACTTTGAAATGAACTCACAAACCTTTATTTATACAAGACATCGACTTAGGAACAATCATCTAAGTCGGTAATCAACCATAAGAACATTTGCAAGATGATTAATACATCCGGTCGGCCACCACAAGAACATTCACAGGATGAACAACTCATCCGGTCGGCTAGTTTGAACAAGAACTTCATCCAGAAGAATATCTTCAATTCCGGGCTCTACCACCAATGCGGACCAACAACATAACCTCAACATGATCCAAGAATCTTCACAAACTTGCCTGATTGACTAGGTACATCCGCACTTTCTCTACTCACTGGAATCTCTTCTCCTCTTCATCTGGAACTTCAAGAACACAGTCTGTCGCCACTATCATACTGAAGAAGGTGCTTCCAGACTTCCAAACCACGTACCAATCGAGATGACACATCACAAAGACATCCCAAACACTCTTTCCAATCTGCAGAGTCTGATAGTGCACCTCCGGATCTCACCAAACCTTTTTGTGACACTCTGTTCCTCCAGAGCATCTCCCAGAACCGGTTCTACTTGACCGAACACAACTTTTTCATATCTTCATGCGGACCTCTGAAATCTTAACTAGATCATCTCAAGACTCATATCTACAAACCCTTTAATCCACATCCTCTGATTCTCAACCTATTGAATACATTTGCCTTCTTCTTATCACTGTTCTTCACTATTCCTGATTGAGACTACTTTTCTTAATATCCTCAACACAGCTCATCCAAACCTTCTTACCAATGCAATATGAGTATGCTGACATCAATGACAACACTAGTTAACCTCATACTTGCAACAATTACATGGTCTACCAAAGAGCATAGTTTCAGATCGAGATACCAAGTTTGTTGGTTATTTCTAGAGGACATTGTGGAAGAAGTTAAAAATAGATTTGAAGTTCAGTTTTGCACACCATCCACAGACTGATGGACAGACATAAGTGGTGAATAGGATTTTGGGTAACCTGCTATGATGCTTAGTAGGAGATAAGCCCAAGGGGTGGGATTTGATTTTACCACAGGCATAATTTTCTTACAACAATTTTGTCAATAGGAGTACTGGTAAATCACAATTCCAGATTGTATATGGGAATAGTCCAAGAAATGCTTTAGAGTTAAGGAATTTGGACAAAGGAGAAAAGACAAGTGCTGAGGCTGAACACTTTGCAGAACACATGAAGAATTTGCACGAAGAGGTGAAAAAGCACATTAATAAGATGAATATTCAGTACAAGGCTAAGGCAGATCAAAAGAGGAGATATAAGGAATTCCAGGAAGGAGATGAAGTCATGGTTCACTTGATAAAATAAAGGTTCCCAATTGGAACATACAATAAGCTGAAAATGAAGAAATTTGGACCATGCAGAATTTTGAAGAAACATGATTCAGGAAATGCATATGAGGTGGAGCTGCCAAGTGAGATCAACATTTCCCTTATTTTCAACATTGCTACTTTATCAGAATATCATGAAGGTGGAACAGAGGATGGACTAACAGAAGAATAGTAGAGTATTTCGGTATCTACTTCAACAGAGGAGATAGAAGAGATCGTGGATAGCCGTGTGGGAAGAAGTACTTGGAACAGGCAATATGAAGAATATCTGGTGAAATGGAAAGGAAGGCTTGTTGAAGATTCTTCTTGGTTGTCTAAGGTAGAGGTTGACCATTTGAGTTTTCCTCACACAAACACCTGAGACGTGATAGGGTCACTTCTTAAATTACCCTGGGTGTCTGATGCAGGAGCATCTAGTGGTGTAAGGGCAATCTTGCATCACCCAAAAAAATATATGTTTCAAAATTGTTGATGTTCTTTCTATTTCTTTTCAAAATTTGTGGTTCTAGTTCCATAATCACTTGAATAATGATGTAGAACATTCAGTTTTTCTAAACTGCTAAAAATAGCAACCTGCTATTTTTAGAAAGTTTGCATTTAGGCACAAATTGAAGTGAAAATTTATAGGAAGCTTCATAACTGAAAATTAAGACCTTTGGCAAAGGAATAACACAAAGATCATTTGCGAGCTGAAAGATATTAAAGTTTTTGTTTCCTGAAAAATGCCTGAAAATATTCAAACTCAGGTTTGAGGCACTAAATGGCCCCGTACAGGCCCAAAAATGGTCAGAACTGGAAAAGAAAGTTCTTAGCTCATAGAGCACTCTACGAGCTTTTTGACGCATAAAACGGTTTGTCAATTGGACACCCAGATCAAAAGTTATGGCTCCCAGAAGTTGACCTATTTTTGGAGGGAGATGCAAATTTTGAAATTAGGTTGTTGGCCACCAAAAAGACTATTAATAACCATTTTTGGGAACCCTGGGCAGTAGTAGAGTTAAGGGGGAAAGTGTAGAGTCAAGAATAGGTGGGAAAATAGAAACCCTAGCTGATTTGGGGGTTACATAAGGCAGAAGATTCCAAAGCTTGGTGATGTGTAGCTGTAGTGTGTTGCAGCTTGTGGAGCATTGATTCCTCTTATTGTAATTGAGCTTCTGTAATGTAATGAGTTGCCCAGATCAATAAAAGAAAGTTCTATTTCCTGTGTTCAATTTCTGTTGTTGTGTGTTTTGTGATTTACCCCCTTCATCAAACTCGTACTCTTCCTTATGAACTTGGAGATACCACTTGTGCATGAAGTGAAGTTTGCACAAGTATAGATTCTTCCTTCTTCTCATTATCTTTCTCTAGTTTCCTTCTCCATACTTTTGTATTTCCTTCCTTTTGATTATCCATGGCTTCCACTTTCTTGTTCTACCTAGGCAGTTTAAAACCACTTCTACACAATCATGCCATATGCCTATAATTGTTGCACTTGTAGCATATAACATTGTAATCCATCAAAGGAACAAAGGAATTATAGTTCCTTCTTGAAAATCCATAAGTACTTCTACTCTTGTTCCAAATGTCATTTCTTGCTCGTGTTCTACAATTTCTTGCCTCATGACCAAGGTTGTTGCATTTATAACATATGCTATTGCAATTCTCATTTGACAACCCATAAGAACTTTTATTCTTGGTTAAACCAGGTTCTCTTGCATGTGCCCAACAATCTACTGCTTTATGACCAAATTTATTACATGAATAGAAATAACCATAAAGGAATGTTGAGACTTGTTCATTTGCACTTGCCTTGGAGGAAATGATCTTGTGAATTTTTCTTTGTTGTCTCTATGAGGAATATTAATTTTCTGTTGGACATTGTTTTCCTTCCTCTTGTTGTTCTCATAATTGATGGAACTCTTGAGAACATCTGCATAGCCTTTTGGTTTTTCCTCATTTCCTTTATTTGGTGGCTCATTTGAAAGTTGGTCTTCCTTTGCTTCATAACCAAGACTTGTCTTTATACATGATGACTTTTTTCTATTTATAATATCATCCAAGATCTCAGTACTTTTCTCACCCTCGAGGCTCTTGTCAAGCTTGGTAGTTGTTCTCTCTAATTCTTTCCTTAAGTAACCAATTTATGGCTCATTGGGATTTGAGCTTTTCCTTTCTTCATAGTCAATACCACCTTCCATGCTCTTCTCATTTTTTGGGTTCCTGTTTGATTAAGCATTTTCTTTTTCCAATTCCTTTCTCAAGGAGACTATTTCAGATTCTAACCTTTCACAACTCTCTTCCTTCTTCTCTAATTGAATTCTTACTTCCTCTTCCATCTTGTATCTTTCTTTGATCTAAAATTTTAGCTCAACTATTATCTTCTCGGATTCTTCAAGGCTTCGTACTAACTCTACATTAGATTCATTGTTCTCTTGAAGTTGTAGCTTTAGTTTCAAGTTCTCCTTTCTAAGCTTCTTGATCTCACTATAGGCATGATGGAGTTCCTCCTCAAGATCCATTTCTTCATCATCTTTGTTCTAATCTTCTTTTGAATCTTTCTCTTATTTTCTTTCGTCTTCGCTTTTAACCTACACACACTCAAAAGCACAATGATCAATTTTACCACAAATAAAACATTTATACTTACCTTTGTATATGTCAAATCATTCTTCCTTTACATCTGATTCATTACTAGAGCTATCGCATGATCCAAGATTTGAATTCTGTATATCCTTTGATGCTTTGAACTTTTCCTCTCTTTTAGTGAATTCTCTTCTTCTAACTCTATGTCTACCTTTTCATCATATTTTTCTTCTTCTAAATCCATTTCAACATTTTCTTCCCTTTTTAATTTTTCTTTTCTTTCAGTCACAAGGTCATTTTCTTTTTTCAAAGATATCATCTTTCTTTTTTGTTGCCATGTGTATTCCAAGTGCCACCTCATCATTTTCATTTGGTTTTATTGGTGCTAGTTGATTAACATTCTATTTAGTATTTCATTTTCAATTATTTCCTTTTCTTTTTCCCATATTGCTCTTAAGATCTTCCTTCTGGCAATTAAACTATTTTCGAAGGAACCCGCTCTGATACCAATTGATGAGCACATAGTGATACTAAGAGGGGAGTCAATCAGTATCTAACAAACTTTTATTGTTCAACTTAAACCAATCACAATAAATCACACATGTAAGATCTAGCAATCATGTACATAGAGAGAACACACGATTTTACGTGGAAAACCTTGCGAGAGAAAACCACGACAAAATATTGCTTATATATATATTGATTATTCTTATGTAGGCACCAACCTACTTCTCTTACAATTTTTCTTATGTGAGCACCAACCCACTTCTTTTACAATTCTTCTTATGCGAGCACCAACCCATTGGAGACACCAATCTTTGCTTGTAGAATTTGTAGGCACCAACCCTTACAACTGAGCACCAACTCAGTAAGAGACACCAATCTATAGACACTAACCTATGAATTCTTCAATGGATAATATCTTTCTCCTTTACTCACAATCGGATCACTACTTCTAATTATGTATGATGTAAGTCTTTCTTTTTCAAATCAGGTTCACACACATATACTTTCTTCCTTCACAAATCTGATCACACACTTCCTTACCTCACAAATCTAATCCAAATCATGTACCACTTCTTCACACAAAACTAGCCATAATCATAACATCAACTTCTCATAACTTTCTGCACTATCTTTCTTAGCATTCAACCCTTAATCCTCACGTACACTTGTCATAAATGTGTTTGCATTTGTCCTTCATACATGGCAGAATATACTCTTCAACATGAATCTAAAACGGACTCCATATTTCTACTTTTTTCTCTTTCTAGATTTCTACTCTTAACCCAGAAAAATAATTCATTGATTTCATATCTTCTAAGCACTCCTTCACTTCTTTATAACTTCTCAAACAAGGCATCCTCTTGTGAATGCATGTGTCTATTTCCAAAAGGAGCATCTCTTCACGTTAATCACAGTACTTCAAAATAAATATTTATCTTCATAAAATAGATCGATGCACACGCATGTCTAATCATTGCCTTCAATAATAAATAGTCGCTATCCTTGTGTATTTGGAATTGCACCCCTCTTTGTATGTCTAAATTACACATCCTATTATGTCTTGATCACACTCTTTTAATTTACAAATTGCATCTGCTTGTTTTACATAAGATATTTATCTTACATGTGTAGGGCACTCCAAGTAATAAGGTCGGATAGCATTTGGAGTCAGCCTCAATTTTTGCTTATTTGATCACACTTCATACTAATACTTGATCACTCCTTTATATATCATAATTTCTCCTTTTAATGATCGCACTTCACATTTTGATCTCTACTTTTACTTCATAATAAATTACTTCTCTTTATAAAACAAAATCGTTGTTGTTTATAAAATAGATCGTATCCTCTTATATACATATTTAGCCAATAGGCTTCATTATGGGAGCTTTTTCTCCCTTTTTCCCCAGAAACTGCCGTGGTTTCCCGCAAACAATTCAGTATCTCGAGAAACCACCATTGCCTTTTTTAATATCATTTTTTATTCCATTTATTTTATAATATCTATTAAATTTGTCAATTTAGCATTTCTTACACCTCTTTGATGCTTTCTGCAAAGCGGATGACGTGCCCTGTTTTTGGGCTTCCACATTCTGCAATTATCTTTCTCCTTCAAAATTGCAAGAACGGATGCAAATGAGGGCATCAAGAAAGCGTATTATCAAATTTTGAGTTGGGAATGAATAATTTCTTTTGCAAAAAAACATAAGATTCTGTTATCAGCATCGATTCATGAAGGGAAGTGATTGGGGCACAGACAAGGAGGAGGCTGGCAAGGGATATGAGATCTGGATTTACACCTGCCAGTGGCATTTGTTTAAGGGTTTCATTCAGGTACAACAATGGATTCTCCTACAAATATCATCCTTCCTCAACCATAAGGTATGTGCATAATTTCTAAAGCCTTTTCAACAAATCCATTTTGTGTACATCATGCAACCATTGCATTCCATCTGATGACGTCTCCTTGAGGCATTCTATCAAAAGTTCATGACCCTAATCTATGCTTCCATTAATCTTTATGTTGTTGGGTTTCCATTAGGCGCAAGCAGTGAGGCTGCTAAAGTAGTATGACCTTTAGAATGACATATAAAGCATTTTCCCATGAATCTTTAACACTCGCATGAAGCTGCTATTGTACATTCTCCACATGGGGAAATCAGCTACCCTTGTTGTCTTTGCCATTTGAGGTTTTTTTAGTACAATATACAATATTATGATTAATGCAAATAGAAACAAAGGTTTTATCCCTATGTTGCTACTTGTCTTGTTGCTATGTTTCCATAGTTTTTAATTCCATTACTATTTGATTGTTGCAAGTGAATAGAGATTCAACTTCAAATTAGATTATATTCAACTTCATATTAGATTATATAGCACTATTTAACAGATGGTCTGGCAAGGAATATTCATGGAAGAAGCAAAGAATGGTAAGTGCCCCCAACATAGTTATGGTAGATTGAGGTTGCTACATATATTAGTTTTAATTTATTTATTTTTCAATGCAATTTGATTAAAGACAAAACGCCACATAAATTGACTTTTTTTTTTCTTCCAATTTTTCTAATTAATTGTTTTTACATCCAAATTGCAAACTTGTTTTGCATTTTTAAGATGGATAGAATGACAAGCTTTTAACACTATTAATATTTAAACATGGGTTATGTGAATATCTAATGCTAGTGCATGTTCAAATGCCATGTCAAATTGGACTCATGCTTGAACATATTTCAAGGTTACATTACAAACTTGCTTGGTCACATTTGATTTAAACTTGGACCACTCAAGATTTAAATCTGATGAAAGCCAATTGAACCTGGACCATGCTTGAATGCATTCAATATTCATCAAACATTGCCACATGTATTGATGTGTCCCAGTAAGCATGAGCCCCACTAGAATGCACCTCATATTTGTTACATTACAGCCTACCACATCTGTCCTACTTGTCTAGAGAAAATTGACTACCATATTGTTGCAAGAGGGATTCAAACTCCGCTCACGCTGTTACATATTTTCTTAGTATCATTATAGCCAGCTGAAAATCAAAATTAATTACACGACAACCCCTTAGGCATCAATATGGGATTGACTGTAGTTTTAGGTGGTAGTTATCGATGTCTAATTTTGCTGATAAAGCCAACATCAGGTTTAGTATCTAGGGTTAAATAAAGAGACTTAAGACTCTAGAGTCGTGTCAAAATACCCATTAAATTGGCAAGCTTTATCAGAGAGTGAACATCATTTTCACACAGGATGGTTTCATCTAAATATGATCAAAGACTTTAATTTTCTCTTTCCTTTGGTTTTCTTACTTGCTCTTTTTAGGATTTATTATGGTGATATCATTACAAGTATAGGATAGTTTTCAAAATTTGCATTTCAAAGAACATGAAGAATATGTATAATGGGCAAATGTTTAGGGAAATACATAGAATTTGTTATTTATTGGGGAGTCTAATACTTCCTGTAGATTTTGCAAAAGACCTTGTCTGCTTTTTTTTTTTTTGGTGGGGGGGGGGAATTTGCTATTGAAGTATCTTGTTGAAGATGTGTATGCTCTCTGCAAAAAATGTGCCTTATGTGCATTTGTTTTATGTATATGCGGTTCTTTATTTGTTTGGTTCATGGATTATGTATAATAGTGAAATACATTCTCTTTCTGAGATCTTTGTGTCACATACACATCAGACCTGTCAATTTTTCAAATTAGTGGGTTCTATAGGATACATAAGATTTCTTGGAAACGCAAGATGAGGATGTATCTAAATCAAAAGCGCAACAACAGAAATCATCAGCCCAAGCACCTCCTATAGGCCTACTTCAACCATACAATAAGGCATGGCAAGAAGATGCACCAAAGGTGCCAAAGTCATCACAAAAGAGTCAGAAGGGTGAGAATCCTTTAAAAAAAATTGAAGCTTCAAGATCTCCACAGGATGGCGGTCTACCTGAATCATCACCGCTGACTGCAAAATCAGGTAATGAATATCGTGCCTTAAGGCGAAAGTACTTGCTTCTGGAGGAAGAAGGGTTTGCTCTTAGGGAAGAGCTTGAACAAGTTGAGGCTGATGTGAACAAGCTAGAAGAGGAGAAATTTGCACTCTTGGATGAGCTAGTGTTTTTGGAGAGTCTAGTTGATCCTCCAAGAACCGAGTCTCCAAGCCAAAAGATTCAAGCGTAATACCTCGGTTTGTGCTCTCTACAAACTTTTCATGTTCTTATGCCAGACACATATTATTGTATAGAAGTATATCATATGCTAAAATAATTAATATAGGTATTAAGTTCATGTTTAATACATTTCTTTGGTAGTGTAGTCAAAGTGCCATGTATAATTTTGAAACAATCAAATTAATACAAATAATTTTGAAACAATCAAATTAATAATTAATAAGTTAGATTACAATAGCTATGCAATTTCAAACATAACTTACGGAATAATATCATATTATTATGAATTACATAAGGTGTGCAATGATAAAATAATATCATATTATTAAAGATGTAACACTTTTTTTATAATGTCAGGCTCTTGAGTCACTTATTTCAAATCTACCAACTTGTTTTCCTTTCTAAACTTGTTTTCCTTAATAAATTTATTTTACTTTATTAGTAGTCAAAATTAAATATTTACCAAAAAGAAATAAAACTACTTAATAAAAATTTAATTTAGGCCTATCAGCAAAACGGTTGCACATAAATATTGTGCAACTGCTAGTTAATATTATTCTTTATTTTAGCACTACCCTCATAGGAAGTAGGCCACCATAATATATGACGAAGTCAGCCTCTAGCAAGTATTTTTCTTTACTTTTAAACTTCTTTGAATCGTACCTTATTAAAGGTGACCGCTTCCCTCATATATACTTCATATCATCCTTGTCTTATTATATGGAGGTCGGCC
The DNA here is from genome assembly GCA_027924645.1 of Cunninghamia lanceolata. NCBI lineage: Eukaryota > Viridiplantae > Streptophyta > Pinopsida > Cupressales > Cupressaceae > Cunninghamia > Cunninghamia lanceolata. The sequence goes on along the minus strand of BSBN01002102.1, from coordinate 143,326 downwards.
TCTCTAGGAAGTATAGACCAAATTCAAATTTAAATCTTATTCTTCTTAGTGCCAAGGGGATATCATATGGGTTGGCCCATAATACTATTTCTCTAGTGTCTTTCTTATGTTTAAATCTTTAATTTAAACATGCAATCTTTCCAATAGTAACGTGTAACAGATGAACTCTTATTGTAATGAGCCATTCTTCTTTGCCTTGACATCAATGACTTCATTTATGATTATCTACCTTTGACACCAATGACAACATAGTCCAACAACATGTATGCAAAGTGTGGAAGCATAGACAAGGCATGTGAACTGTTTGACATGATGCCTCAAAGAAATGGTGTCTCAAGGAATGCAATGCTTGTAGAATATCCATAAAATGGATTTTTTGATAAGGCTTTAGAAACTTTCAAGAAAATGCAATTGGGGGGTGTAAAGCCAAATTTCACAACCTTAGCTAGCATCCTCCTTGCCTATGCCAAAATGGGATCTTCGGAACAAGGTATTGACATCCATCAAAGCATAAGGGATATGGGAATTTCATTAGATGTTGTAGTTGCAACTTCCCTGGGAGACATGTATGCAAAGTGTGGAATCATAGACAAGGCACATGAGCTATTTGACATGATGCCTCAAAGAAATGCTATCTCATGGAATGTAATGATTGCAGGATATGCACAAAATGAATTTTTTGATAAGGCTTTAGAAAATTTCAAGCAAATACAATTGGCAAGTGTAAAGCCAAATTCCACAACCTTAGCCAGTATCTTCCTTGCCTATGCCAAAATGGGACCTTCGGAACAGGGTATGGACATCCATTAAAGCATAAAGGATATGGAAATTTAGTTAGATGTTGCAGTTGCAACTGCCTTGGGAGACATGTATGCAAAGTGTGGAAGCATAGACAAGGAATGTGAATGGTTTGACATGATGCCTCAAATACATGTTGTCTCATGGAATGCAATGATTGCAGGATATGCACAAAATGGATTTTTTGATAAGGATTTAGAAACTTTCAAGAAAATGCAATTGGTAGGTGTAAAGCCAAATTCCACAACCTTAGCCAGTATCCTCCTTGCCTATAACAAAATGGGATTTTTGGAACAGGGTATGGACATCCATCAAAGTATAAAGGATATGGGAATTTCATTAGATGTTGTAGTTGTAAATTTCCTGGGAGACATGTATACAAAGTGTGGAAGCATAGACAAGGCACATGAGTTGTTTGACATGATGCCTCAAAGAAATGTTGTCTCATGGAATGCAATGATTGTAGGATATGCACAAATTGGATTTTTTGGTAAGGCTTTAGAAACTTTCAAGAAAATGCAATTGGTAGTTGTAAATCCAAATTCCACAACTTTAGCCAGTATCCTCCTTTCCTATGCCAAAATGGGATCTTCATAATAGGGTATGGACATCCATCAAAGCATAAAGGATATGGGAATTTCGTCAAATGTTGTAGTTGCAACTTCCCTGGGAGGTATGTTTGCAAAGTGTGGAAGCATAGGCAAGTCACATGAACTGTTTGACATGATGGCTCAAAGAAATGCTATCTCATGTAATGTAATGATTGTAGGATATGCACAAAATGGATTTTTGATAAGGCTTTAGAAACTTTCAAGAAAATGCAATTGGCAGGTGTAAAGCCAAATTCCACAACCTTAGCCAGTATCTTCCTTGCCTATACTAAATGGGATCTTCGGAATAGGGTATTGTTGGTCATGATGTTATTCATAAACAAGCATAGAATAAAAGTACACATTAACCTTTATTCATCTTGAAAGATACTCTGAATTCAAGGAATTCAGGATCCCAAGTCTCTGGTGATTAGGTCTTAATCGTCTGACGTTACTCAGAGGTTAATGTGAGTTGCTGTTTCCATTTTGGGGCCTTAAGTGAAATTGTTCCATCATCATGATATTCCTGCAGAAATTCTTTACAGAGAAGTCATATTATGCAGTTATTAGATGAAAAGATGTAGAAATACCTCAATCTTTGCATGATATTTTCAATGGTGCCTGCTTTGCATTCAAATATGCTAAATATTTGCGATTATCTACAAGATGTCTGCATATTTGCGTTATTTGCTTAAGATTATCAATTATTTGCAATTGTGATAGTGGAATGTTCTGAAATTGAAAGAAATTAAAGGAATACTATAATTTAAAGTTGAATCTTCAGCTATTGATCCACATACATACTAGATACTGTCATGATGAGAAGAAATCAAACCATATGTTCACCAGGATGTTCCATAGCTAGATACAGTTGATGCAAACTTCAGAGGATGATGAATGAAAACAATATATGCAACATGATGAGCACTCCAAGGGACGCAGCAAATCAAAGCACATATCCAGAATTCAGACATAGATTACTTAAGATTTACGAAGATTTGTAATCGAAATACTCTTCTCTTTCATTAAGTATGCAAAAGACATGTACATATGCAATAACTTTGAAATAAGCCCTAAATATTTCAGCAAACAGATTTCAATTAAGTTTCGAATGTTTCAACAAGGCATTCCACCACCTTTTATAGAATAAGGTGAGGAATCCATTACAAAAGATCTACGATCTAGATTCATTAATACGCATCTACGGTCCTGATTCACTTGATTTTGTAAATCTTTACAAAAATGGCACAAGTTGCCAGCTGGCAACTATCTATACTACTTATGTTATTATCCCCTTCATGATGTATCTTCATCATGCTCTTCAGCTGATTCATGCGGGTCATCATCATGTGCCTCACTCTCTGAGCTTTCACTATCCTGATGATGACGCGGCTGCATATGGGGCTGCATACTACTACGGACCTGTTCGTATGAATGCACAACTTGATCTATCCCTCCGCCATCTTGAGTCTTTGCCTTTACAATGGCGTGCTTATGTGCTTCATATTTATCTCTGTTGTTGTCGAGTTTATTTTTCCTGTCCTGCAGTGTTTCTTTGTATTTCTCCATTTGGACCTTGATCCTCATTATTTTGTCTATCAATTCCTCTGTCAAAGGGACAGGTGGACCATCTGTCTCTGCTTGGAAGTTGCTGTGTACAGCTTTAATGGCGGACTCTTCATCTTGATTCTCTATTTTTCCTTCCACCTTGCCTTCCAAAGCCTCCAGTATCACTGCCTCTTCAGCCATTAAATCTCGCAGCCTCATGCTGACATCCCTCAGCTTATTATTACACCTTTTGAGGACTGCGCACTCAAACTGAGTGTCCTTATACCAAATATCAATTAATAATGCTGTATTATTATTCAGTACCTGCTTACTGATAAGCAGTTGTGGATTTATATTTCTTATTTCCCCTAACAGGGTCAAGACTCTCTCCAGCTTGTAAGACCTCTTTCCGGTCTGCATCTGCAATCTATCCACTTTGGCCTTAGAGTCACTTAGGGTGCTCCACCTCTTCAAAGAGGCCTTCATTATTTCTATAGCATCATCCAATGTGGATGACATCCATCTCCTTATTACGGATGCCTCATGCTTCATGATGTCCAATTTATTTACCTCCTCCTCAGAAATGGCAGTCAATGGGACTGCATGTTCAGTTGCGGTATCATCAGGATTGGTCAGCCCTTTGATATAGGCGTGCAACTGAGCAATGTGCTCTTTATGTTGCTTATTTTTCTCCTTCTCTCTTTTCACTTTCTGAATTAGAGAGTCAATAATATCTTTGCCCTCCTGACCTTCTTGGTCCTCATTGGCAAAGCCCAAATCTACTGTACTAATCTGAAATTCATCGACGGTGATTTTACCTTTTTCCTTCTCCACCGCAGGTATGGCAATTTGTGCAGTCCTTCTCCCTGTTGCCGGATCTCTCTTGATGGCCGAAGTCATTGTGGCCTTCCTCCTTGGCTTCATTATGTCTGCAGAAAATAGGGTGGAGACGTCAAATTCCTGAATTTCAATCTCCTCCTCAGCACTTACCTCTTTTGCCAACCACAGAGGTACCTGATCATGTTTTTCAACATCATCCTGATGTTCACCTATATCTCCCGTTTCTGTCAACAAGTGTTGTGGAGATGGTGACTTCCTCAGTTCTTCTTCTTGATGTTCCTTTTGTGGTTGATCTTGCGGCACCTCCTCCTGTTGAGGAATTTCCTTTTCCAGAGGAGCATCTTCATGCTGTGGGGAACCTTGTGGTGCATCTATGCGCTGTGGGGAGCCTTGAGGCGCAGCTATGTGCTGATCATGATGATCATGACCCGCCTCTGCCATTATTTCATCTGTTCCCACTTCTTCTTCTTCTTGTGGTTTATCCACTGCACTAGATATTGGGGACTCTGCCTGATGTGGTGGAGATTGTTCTGCAGCTGCTACTTCTTCTGAGCCTGCACCACCCACTTCTTGTACTTTGGCAGCTAGGTCCTCTAGTGTTTCTTTTTCACCAGCCTTCGACTCCTGAACCTCTACTATAGCAGGTTCCTTCGTTGTATCCTGTGGACTTTGTTGGCCGGTTTCAAGAGCATGGCCTTCTGTCTCTGCCATCTCCATCTCTTCTATTAGGTGACCCTTATCAGGTGATCCTCCTGGCTGTTCAGGATTCGCATCCTGCTTCTCTGTCAGATCCACCACTACAGGACTGGTCACCTCTGTGATTAATGTGTCTAGCCCTATTTCCTGAGCTATTTGCTCTGGGCTCTTTTCTTGCTCCTCTTCTGCTTGTTTCATCTCCTCAAGCACTGTTTGAACCGTTGGAGGCTTGTGAGGAGTCACACTTACATCAGCAGCAAGTGTTTCCATTTCCTGTGCAGCCACATCCTGCACCACCTCATCATCAGACAAGTTTATTGTCTCGTCTAGCGAGACATGCCCTTCTGCTTGTGTCTGGGAGGTCTCTTTCAACTGCTCCTCAGCAAGTTCAGTTTTGAACTTGACAATGGTAGGAAGTGGAACATTGTGTTGTAGTTCCTTGTGCACTTCACTACCCTCCCCTTGTGATGAAGTAGGGGGCAGGCTTATTCCACCTCTCATGGAGGTTCTTTGTTTCTTTGGTGGGGAAGACACCAGCACTTGCGGAGCTCTCCTCTTCCTTCTTATTATCAACGGAGTCTCCTCCTCCTCCAGCTCTTCTTCTATGAGGGTGCCCTCTACCCCTGGTTGTTTAGAAGACTGACCCACCTCTTGGGTCTCAATGATCCCAGCCTCTACTGTCTTAGTTTTCTTGGGCCTGTCCTTTTCTGGAGGGGATGTTGATTCAGATCCTGACCCTGTGGCCTGCTTAGCTGTAAACACTGCTCTTTCAATTATAATCCCCTTTGGTCCCTGTTCCACCTTCTTGCCCCTCGGGGGTCTTTTGCTATGCTGTTGTGGTAGAGGGACCCTATCTCCCTTGGTCTTCCTTTTCTCCAACAGGAAGTCATCATACTCATCTGCGGGGATATCCTGCCCCTTCTTCTTGTTGTCCACCGTAATGGCAACACCCTTCTTCTTCAATGCCTCTACCTGTTCATCAACCCAAGCTTGGGTTAGGCGTAGGGTCCTGGCAATGAACGGGTCCAAGGATATATCCTCCTGCATAGTGAGGTCAGGTGCAGAGATGGTGTCATTATATATCTTTTTCTCCTCATACTCATCTGCGATTGTCCTGCCATCATCCTTCTTTAATTGCTGAGCCAGGGAGATGCAATCAAACGTTCTAACTTGGTTCATAGTTAACCTCTGATACCCCCTCCTCCTGGCTTCTGCCTCATCCTCGCAGTCAGCCCAAAAATCCTCTAGGTGTCTCTGGTGAATAGGCTTTCCCAGCACCTTCTGTATTCTGCCGTAAGGATCATATGGTCTAGTTATTGGAAAGGGCTGCAAGTTCATCTTATTCAGGGTGACCATCACCTTCTTGATGTTATCAGAGTCAGGGCACATGTAATTGCCGATGCTAACTGGGAACAAAATTGGCGGCAACTTCTTGGCATCCTTGTACATTTGTACTATGGTGGAGCCCTGCCTGATGAATTCCATTAATACTACGGTGTCGGTAGGATACATTGGCAGCATCAGGGGATGTCCCTCGAAACCTTCAACCCTGATGTAGGAAAAGGTTGCGAATTGTATGTACCAGGCCCCATGCCTGTAGACTGCCTCTTGAGCCTCCAAGCTCAATCTTTTTGTTCTGTCTTCTTCCATGGTCCTTACCAGATGCATAGAGAATGCATCATTGACCAGTTTGTAATCTTTCAGGTAGTTGGTCCTCTGCAGCTGGGGATGATGATCCCAGATATATGCTACGTTTGTGCCTGTGAGTTTCCCATCTGTAACCAAGGCATCAAAAGTACCTCTATAGGCACAAGAATAAACAATATACGAGGACATGAAAAAAGCACAATTAAAACCTCCCAGGTTCATCAGTTGCGCATGCAGAGCATCACTTATAATTTGCCCCCACAGTGGCTTGGTGTCTGAATATAGACACATCATTATTATCCCGTACATCCAGTCTCTGAAACTGCCAGTATCAGGTTGGCCAGTAACTCTGTTCAGGAGTGCGATCATGTACTGATACTCCTCATTAAAATCATACTTGAACAGGTGCACAGGAAGCTTGGCGGCTGCGTTATAGGTGCTATTCTCAGCCCGCCACGGATACATGTTCTTCCTGGCTGATTTCTTATTGGCCTCGTACTCCCTCTCAGACTTCTTCAAGTCCACACTTTTGACCTTACTTCCCAGTGGCAATCCGAAAGTCTGGGAGAGACCCTTGATGGAGAGGTCTGCATATACCCTCCCATGCTTCACTACCTGCCTGGTTTGAGGGTTGTAATTCTGGGCGCACTCAATGAGGAGCTCCGGAGATTCCATGGAGTAGGGAAAACCAGCGGCATTCCACAATCCAGATATGAACACTACGTCCAGCACAGGACTCTTGTCATGCCCATTGTTTAGCTTGGCTGACTAGGCTTCCAAATTAGTGCTTCCCTGATGGGTGTCTGTGATTGCTCCGTATTTAAACAGGACCCCCCTCTGAGCAGAGAACATGGGCTTGCTGAACTCCTCCTAACATTTGACTAATCGCTTCTCAGCCATGAGTGCCTGCAATTAACGACAATTCTTTCTCACAACAAGTACATATATGCATGCATACTGCAGTTGAATTTATAAATCATTATGCCTACTGCACAAATTCCAACATTGCTTAATCATACGGGTGCATAAACCAGAACTTACATCATCGCACCAGAATAGAAACAATATGATGAGGGTTTTATTCACTTACCTAGTTGTGCAGATTTCCCTTTTATACCAGTAGATTGCTGAGACGTTCTTAATTCAGCTGGTGATCACTTCTTCTTTCTGCTCGTGAGCTCAAATTGCGCAAAGGTAGCTGGTATGCAGATATGGAAGCTGGTGCTCTGTAAAACAATTTTATCATAAGGTAAATGTGAAAATGGCAGTTGAATTACCTTTTAACCTCACATTTAGGGCGCATTTAGGGCAACTCTGACAGATTAGATCATGTTCCTTGCTTATCCGTGCGAAAAATGCAGGATCTCGCCAGGTGTTTCATTGGGTTCCAGGGTCGGCGGGAACCACCTACCATGGTTGCGCGCATTAAATGATAATGGCAGCAACGGGAGCGGGAGAATATCCCTATGACAGGATATCATGAGGGCAGGATGATATTCGCAAATATCGGGTTGAGTTTCAATATCATCCTCCCTCGTATTGTCATTGTTATCGCGACAAGATTCGGATGACAAAAGCACCTTTACTTCTACGTAGTACATCAGGAGGATATTTCGGTGTATCGGGTGATGTTTCAAAATATGATGATGACGAGACAAACTTACATCTCTCTCTCTTTTGGAATATCGGGATGACGTCATCCTGATATTCGCTCTCCGTATCAGAAGTGCATCATGACGTCATCATCATATTAGGCTAACATGATCATGTTTTAGAGAAAAATCCTGCGACAGTGTAAATGTGATGATGATGTCATCAGGATGTATGTTCCTCCGTTTATCGTATTAGGATGATGTCATCAGGATATTTGCTAAGGGTGATATTTGCGTCAGGAGGATATAAAGACACATCGGGTTATATGCGAAATATGACGCTCGCGATAGACAAAACTGTTTGACGGGAAGAGTTTGCCACCATTTAAAGTTGACGTCCGGATCTTTGAACCGCATGACATATCGGAGGGAATGTTTCAAATATGATGATGAACTCCAACAACATGACCCTCCTCTTATGAATATCAGGTTTGACCAAAACTTTGACTGTTCATAACTCTTATATCCTGACGAATATCAAGGTGATGTAAAAGGCAAACCTGCCTGAATTTCAATGCTCTTTCAAAATATAAGGTCACAAATATGAAATATGAACTTTCACAAACTAACCTCATGGTGACCTACCTCATCATGGTTTTGCATGATGATGCACTCGACTTACTTTTACCAAACCGCCCAGAAGCAGACACACAAGCCAAACCAAAAATTGGGTCCCTGTTTTGCCAAGTCAAAATGGGGCGTGTTGTGTAACCACACAACAACTTGCCACCAAAGAAAACAAACAAATTCCAATGATTCAAGTGATGTAATCACATTTACATATAGTATTCTAATTCCATATAAGCATAAGTATCGTGATCCTGTGAATGATAGAATTTCGTCATGATAACAATGCTAACAAAGGATCAGGTGTGTGCATATGATTAATTATCCTCATCTTGAAAGCAAGTTGAAAACATAAGTAACTGGTGCTAGACTACATAGTTGGGGATCATCCCTCATAGCCGACCTGGATAGAGCCTTGCTGCCAGCAGGTGTCTATAGCCCCGGCAAGGTTATCTATACAATCTCCCTAAGTAGAGCCCCACTGCCAGCAGGCGTCTATAGCCCAGGTAGAGCTACTTAGATGGCCTAATTTTATTTCTATTCTCATTTTCTCTTTAAAATTTGTATTTGATGTCATCATGTTAGCTTATTTGTACAAGGTACAGTCACTTGCAGCTTTAGGTTGGAGATTGTATTGGTAGCAAAGGAGTCCTTTTAGATTTTTCACTTAACACCTATACTTGTACGTTCAACAAACCCAAGGCTGTTAGGTGTTTCATTGTGATTGATTCACTTTGATCAAGAAAAGGCATCCTGATGAAAAGATATCACAAACCTGATCATAAACACTTCTTACAATGAATCATAACCTATGTCTAAATGTGATCTCACTACTTGAATCTTAACAATTTAGTTATTTTCTAGGGTGATGAAGTGTGCAATCCTGACTTACCAGAACAAGGTCCCAACCAACACAACAAAACAAACAAAACAGACACACTGTACAAACAACTATACAAATATACAATATGATACACATGACTGTTATGAAGTCATTCAAGCCTGGAAATAATGTTTGAGGAATTGTCCATTGACTGGCAATGGGACGTCCTCACCTGTCAGGTTTTTAAGCCTATAAGTACTGTCTCCTAATATCTCAGAAATTTGAAAGGGACCTATCCATAATCTATCAAACTTACCATGGTCACCTTTCTTTTCATGGGCCTTATCCCACATTAGGACCAAATTAGATATCCTGAAAGATTTAATTCTGGCTCTCTTGTCAAACCAGCGTTTGACAACAGCCTGATGTTTTGCAAATTGATCAATTGCTTGACTCCTTTTTTCTTCCAGGTGCATCAACTGAAGCAACCTGACTTCTTGTCTATTGTCTATGCCTAGGTATTCTTGGGCAAACTGTAGGGTAGGAATTTTTAAGTTTACAGGGAGGATTGGATCCACTCCATATACTAGTTGGAAAGGTGAGTTTCCTAATGCAGTTTTTATTCTAGTTCTGTCCACCCATAAGGCATACTTTAGAAATGAGTTCCATTCCCTGGGGTTCTTCTCTATCAGTTTTCTTATGATACTCAGAAAATTCTTGTTGGTGGATTCTGCTAAACCATTCCCTTGAGGGTAATAATTAGATGAGAACTTAAGTATAATCCCATGGTCAAAAGCCCAACCGGATAACTTGGTGGAAATGAAGGCAGACCCATTATCACTTACCAATGCATAAGGAGTTCCATACCTGGTGACAATGTTGCTCTCCAGGAATTTAATGACATCATCTGTAGTGCAAGTTTTGCTGCTAATAGCCTCAGTCCATCTAGTACAATAATCAGTAATTGTTAAAACATACCTATGCCCTGAGGAAGACGGAGGATTGATTGGTCCTATGAAGTCCATGCCCCACTGTGCAAATGGGCGCTCTTCCATTACTGGCTGCAAGGGTTGTGCAGCATATTTCTCTCTATTGGCAGCAACCTGGCAAACATGACAACATTTACCATGATCAGCTGTATCTTTAAAAATTGTAGGCTAGTAATATCCTGCGCGGAGGATTGCATGAGTTGTGGTCAACGCTGATCCATGTGCTGTTCCAAACTTATCATGTAATTCTGTCAGAACTCTACTTGCTTCTGGCTTCTCTAAGCATCTAAGGTATATTCCTTCGTAATTCTTCTTGAACAAGGTTCCTCCCTTCATCATATACTTTTGGGATCTTATCTTTAATGCTCTTCTCTGTGAAGCCTGCATCCTTGATGGACATCTTCCTGTAATCAGGATGTGCCTGATGTTTGAGTACCACTCTTTATTGTCTTTCTCATTGATCACATATTGCTGACTAGTGATGTTGGGATCAATCTCAGATATCATCTGGCTTAGAGCTTGTCCTCTTACCAGCTCCATTGGTGTAATTTCCATGTCATACTCTTGTAATACAGTAATCCATTTAGCTCTTTTCTCACCAGGCTCACTTTGCATCAGCAGCATCTTCACCGCTGCATCAGGCACCACAGTAATCACTTTGCTTTTGAGTATGTAATGTCTGAATTTCTTTACTGCCCTGACTAATGCAAGTGCCTGTCTCTCAACATCTACATATCTCAATTCAGCATCCCTGAAAGGACAGCTCATGAAGGCAATTGGTTTCTCTTCTTTTTCTTCATTTCGTTGAGTTAACACTGCTGCAGAGGTATGTTCTGAAGCAAATGAATAAATGTAGAAATCTTTGGTGTAGTCTGGACTAATGAGGACAGGAGCATCTGAAATGGCCTTTTTTATATCTTCAAATGCAGTCCAGGCTTCTGGTGTCCATTCAATTTGTGCATCTTTTTTCAACATAGCATTTAAAGGTCTGACAATCTCAGCAAAGCCGGTGATGAACTTCCTCACAAAGTTTATCTTACCAAAGTAAGACTTGAGTTCCTTTTTGCTTCCTGGAAGTTGTAACTTCATAATAGATTCCACCCTGTCAGGATCAATGATAATTCCATCCTCTGTAATCAGGTGGCCTAGTAATTTTCCTATTGTGACTCCAAATATGCACTTCTTGGGATTTAAAGATATTCCATATTCTTCACATTTCTTCAGTACACTTCTGAGATCAGCAACATGATTCCTCCTTTCCTTGGAGAATACCATCAAGTCATCTATGTAGATGACTATGCACTTTCCTATTAAACCTCTGAAAGCTATGTCCATTGCTCGCTGGAATGTAGCTCCAGCATTTATGAGTCCAAAGGGCATACGTCTATATGCAAATATCCCCCACTTTGTGGTGAAGGCAGTTTTCAATCTGTCAATTTTGTCAACCATTACTTGGTTGTATCCTGAAAAGCCGTCCAAGAAGGACATCATCTTGGCTCCATTTACAATCTACAGAACTTCGTCTAGTGAGGGTAAAGGATAATTATCCTTTTCTGATGCTTTGTTCAAGTTTCTGAAATCTACACATAACCTGATGTCTCCATTCTTTTTCCTGACTGGCACAAGATTAGCCACCCAAGTGGAGTGCCTGACAGGAAATATTATCCTGGCATTTAAAAATTTCTTAACTTCTTCAAGAATTATTGGTTCGAGCAAGGCATTGACTGGTCTCTGCTTCTGTCTGAAAGGTTTCACATCCGGCTTGAGAGGTATAGTATGAGTTATGACAGAGGTGTCATATGTCTTCAGCTCATCATAAGTCCATGCAATTACATGTATGTAATCCTTGAGGGCCTGAGTTATTCCTTCTAACTCTTCTGGTGTACAAACCTTACCCAATAAGACGTTTTTCTTGTCATCAGATTGTCCAATATTCACTTGTGAATATTGACCTCCATCTGCCTTAGGCAGATCTTTATGTTTAAGCATATTATCCAAATCAAAGGCTCTTTCCAACTCAATCATACCTTTGGGGATTCTGTTGCTAGGCAACTCTAATATCTCATCTTCTTCCCAGACATGATCCTCCATACCATTCTCATCTATGATCTGAGCCTCAAATATGTCTCTATTTGAAATGAAGTTCAGAATGTGTTGATCATCATCAAACTCCTGGAGATTAGTCACATTGTCAGGTATTGATGGCACTGACACCAGTTCTACTGAAAATCTCTTTAGACCAGATATAGACAGTGGCTCCAATGTACTGGCAGCTTGAGCTAGCGCATCTGCCCTATGGTTTTGTTCTCTTGGTACATGAGTGATATTAAAGGCGTCAAAGTCCTCCATCAGGTCCCACACACGATGTCTGTAATTTGATAGTTTTCTGTAGTTACAGGAGTAAATTCCTCTTACTTGCTTCACAACTAGCTCTGAATCTCCAAAGACATGCAGAATCTTTACTTTCCTCTTATGAGCAAACAGCATTCCATGAATCAAAGCCTCATACTCTGCTACATTGTTAGTACAGGGGAACTGTAATCTGTAGGCTGCCAGATGGGATTTCCTAGTTGGATCAATCAGGTCTATTCCTACCCTAGCACCTTGCTTAGATTTGGATCCATCAAACCTCAGGATCCAAGGTTTATCTTCAGCAGGACATTTAGCTGAACTTTCTTTTCCCTTTGCAGCTCTGGCTGCTGCTCCGCTTGATATCCATTTCATCTTAGGGACATCATCATCCTTAAGTTTCTTCTTTCCCTTTTCTTGTGAGCCTGATGGCTTTTCTATCCTCTCTTTCTTTTCAGCAGGAGGATGATCTTCTGAATCTGCAGCTGCATGCTTTTTCAAGATGTGTAAACATAGTGAGCAAGTTGTTTCTGAGTGAGGTGCCTCGTGCAGCCTACACCAATTTTTAATTAAGACCTCCCGAGGAGATTTATGTTGCCGTATCACCTTCTCTATTTCTTTTTCCAAAAATTCTTCGAACTTCGTCAGGTCACTACCTTTGTCCTCATCAGACAATTCATAATCTGGTTCCATAAAGCAATCACTCCCTAGGGTGATCTTTTCTTTCATTTCATTATTTACTTAGAGGGAGACTAAAATTTCCTCTTTTTCTGGGACACGATGCTCATCATGATCTGTTGGTTCTTTAGTTCCTACAAAAGACGGATAAGAGTTATTATTGTCATCATCATCAAATGTAATATTTACCTCAGAATATGATGATGATGCCTCGCTGTATGTTTGTTCTAGCATCATCATCTCTAAGCATGTTTCACATGTCTTCTCTGAATGTGCTTCGTCGTGTAACTTGCACCATCCGTCAATCAAAATATCATTAGCCGGTATATTTAACAATTGACAATGTTTTACCTGCCTAGACAGATGTATCTCAAAATCTCTGAAGCGATCCATTTCATTCTCATTATCGGGATAACTATCAGTTTCTATGACTGGCATGTCCTCCTGATCATCATCATCATCATCATGATGCAGCTTAAGCATCATGATCTCTTCTATTTTGACGGTCTGCGGCCTAATGCAATAAACTCCAAGTTCTACGTTTACGTACATGATCTCATTTGTTCTGTTATATTCAATTATCATATGTTTCATTCTAGGTTCAGCATCAATCCTGATCTGATTAGGTATACCCTTCCATGGTAACCACATGTGACTGAAATCTGTGGACATATATCCGTTAAGAGTTTTAGACCAATCGCGGCTGAGCAACATCCCGTACGTATCAGGTATGTCAACTACTTGAATATCAATATAATACTGGATCCTAGGATCAGATGCTAGCTGCATGTGGCTATGAGTTAATTCGCCTACTACACTTACTTCTGTTTTGTCCAACTGTGTGACTTTCTTTAAGGATTTAGCAGGATGTAGTCCTAAGGCGTTGCATATTGACAAGGGCATAACGTTCGTTGAGGCTCCTGAATCTACCAGACAATTGTGCAGGTTCTTACTGAACATTCTTATGGTAAGGAGGAACGAAGGTGATTCAGTTTTATCCCTATACAAGGTCATGTGGGAGGTTTCCATAGCTTGGACTGTAGCTGACACTTTAGGCTTGGTAATATTATCCTTAACAGCATGATCCTTGCCACTGGATTGGTTCGAAAAATGGCTATCCTCTTTGGGGGCAGGATCATCTAAGGACTTCATGAATGCCCTTTTGATGGCAGGGGTTTTCAGTAACTCAGACAGGGACAGGCTGATCTTAATTTTCTTCATTTTGTCAGTGAGATAGCTGACCAACTTGTCAGATTCATGAGGTGTGTTCACAATCTTTGATACTGTGTTTTGAGGTGACAAGTACTGAGCATTCACCTTAGGGAACCCTGGGTTATTGCTAGCCTTAGGATCAGGAGGTGTATTGAAGTTGTTTGGAGGTAGAGATGATGTCAATGGACCAGCAGGTCTATTGGCATTGCTCCTCCAGTTATAATTGTGCTTACCAGGATATTGCTGCTGATATGCATGTACTTCTTCACGTTCCCTTGCAGGCTCATTTTCATCTTCAAAGGGGAAAACATAGTTTGTTTCAAAAGCTAAGGCCGATTCTTCCCATGCCTGGTTACAATTCTGACGAGGTTCATTTGTGTAGGCCTCTAGCACAAAAGCTGAGTCGTATCCACAAGGAACAATCTCATTTCCTTCTGCATGAGGTGGATTTCCAGAAGTGTTGGACACTTCAGTCTGAAAGATGCTAGCAGCAATTCTAAATTGTGGACAGTCTAACTCTGCATGTGCATTAGTATTGTGGATCCTACACCAATTAGTAAGAGCTGCCTCAGCAAGATTGACTCTAGTAGTCTGTTTGGCTTCAACAGGAGGCTGATTGTCCAGGGGTGATGGCAATGAACCATTATTTGGCCTAGAATTCCATACTCTAGGCTATCTAGGTGGATTATGGTTATTTCCACCATTACTGTTGAAATTATTGTTGTTATATCCTCTATCAGGATAATTTGGTCTGTCATTGGAATAATTTCTGTTCTGACTGGACTAGGAATAAAAACCCTAATTTCTCAAGTGTCACTTCTGTGCTGAGTTTTCTTAATTGAGCAGAAATTTCTTTGATTTCCTCCTTTTCTTCTTGAGCTTTGGCCACTACATTTTCAGTCTGAGGCTTGAAGAAAGAGGATCCATGGTTATTGTTGGATAGATCAGCACCCTGAGGTATCTGGGCTTGTGCAAGGTATTGTGGCACTTGACTATTTCCATTAGGAGGGGGCATGATGCTTAGTGGAGGTATTTGCAAAGGGGCAGGCATGACTGCTGGAGGTATCACTGTTCCATTAGGATACTGCGCAGGATACTGCGGAGAATATGTTGCAGTATATGATGCAGGATATTGTGAATGCATGCCAGGCAAGGTAGGAAACACTATATTTGGAGTAGGAGCAGGTATCAACTGCTGATTCACTTTGATAGCTTCTTGAAAAGCTCCTGTCAATGTAGTGATCTCAGGATGTGTTCTCCTGATGAACATGGAAGTTAATGGATCCAGAGCCGAATAATAGATACTCCAGGCAGAGGCATCAGATACTACATATGGGGCAACTAACTTGGACAACATTTTCTAAAACCTAGCATTGAAATTGGCAATAGGTTCATGCTCAAATCTTTTAATCGTGGCAAACATATGGTAATTCATAGATGGATCAATAGGGACTTTGAACCTGTCAAGAAAGGCTTTCTCTAAGACATCCCATGAACCAACAGAGGCTTGGCCAAGACTAATGAACCAATTATAAGCATCTTCCCCTAAGGAAAAAGGAAATAACCTGCACACTACATCTTGATGTTCTATTTTGGCTCTGCAACAAGCCTCTTTAAATGTCCTAATGTGATCATCAGCATCTTGATAAGGATGATATTTTGGACACAGTTTGTCCGGATTCTTTGGTAGCTCATGATATGCATTAAAGGTCAAAGGTGACTCCGCTGCAAAGAAAGACATTGCAACCAGTGGAGGTTGAACTGATGTTGCAGCTGGCTGGGGTTGAACCAAAGGTACTCCCTGAGGCTGAACAGGAGGTGTTACAGATATCCCGGAAGGTACTTGTAAACCAACGGGAGTTACAGGGGGAGGTTCTGGTGAAGCTCCTGACGCACTAGACCCTGGAGTATGATGTATGTCTACGGTTCTAGGTCTAAAACATCTAACAGGTAGTTCCTCGAAGATTCCACTAGATCTAGACCTGGTATTTATCCTGTGAGCCAGGATTTCATAATTTTGAGGTAAATTGGCTGAAACTTTGCAAATATTGGCTGGATTTCACCGGATGAAGTGATATTTGTAGTCAGATGGTTAATCAAACTGGATATTTACGAAATATTTATGAAGAGACTGCAAGTATGACAGGATATTTAGGGTATAATGATCCTAGCACGAGATCTCAAGTATCTACAGCCTAAACTCTTCAAAGTTTGAACAGATTTACGGATCTTTGGCCAATATTAGTGAATTCGGAATGATATACTGTAAAGCTTGCAATATTTATGTAAGATCTGAAAATCTTCACACGAAATGAACATATACGAGCTTCTTACAGTAAATATTTACGTAATATTTGAAATTCACAAACTATCTGAGGTTACCTTACTCTCTGCATCATATAACCTGAAAATAATGATGATGAGCGTAGTATTCCAGATGCTGCCCTCCTTCTAGCGCCAATTTATGTTGGTCATGATGTTATTCATAAACAAGCATAGAATAAAAGTACACATTAACCTTTATTCATCTTGAAAGATACTCTGAATTCAAGGAATTTGGGATCCCAAGTCTTCGGTGATTAGGTCTTAATCGTCTGACGTTACTCAGAGGTTAATGTGAGTTGCTGTTTCCATTTTGGGGCCTTACGTGAAATTGTGCCATCATCATGATATTCCTGCAGAAATTCTTTACAGAGAAGTCATATTATGCAGTTATTAGATGAAAAGATGTAGAAATACCTCAATCTTTGCATGATATTTTCAATGGTGCCTGCTTTGCATTCAAATATGCTAAATATTTGTGATTATCTACGAGATGTCTGCATATTTGCGTTATTTGCTTAAGATTATCAATTATTTGCAATTGTGATAGTGGAATGTTCTGAAATTGAAAGAAATTAAAGGAATACTACAATTTAAAGTTGAATCTTCAGCTATTGATCCACATACATACTAGATACTGTCATGATGAGAAGAAATCAAACCATATGTTCACCAGGATGTTCCATAGCTAGATACAGTTGATGCAAACTTCAGAGGATGATGAATGAAAACAATATATGCAACATGATGAGCACTCCAAGGGACGCAGCAAATCAAAGCACATATCCAGAATTCAGACACAGATTACTCAAGATTTACGAAGATTTGTAATCGAAATACTCTTCTCTTTCATTAAGTATGCAAAAGACATGTACATATGCAATAACTTTGAAATAAGCCCTAAATATTTCAGCAAACAGATTTCAATTAAGTTTCGAATGTTTCAACAAGGCATTCCACCACCTTTTATAGAATAAGGTGAGGAATCCGTTACAAAAGATCTACGATCTAGATTCATTAATACGCATCTACGGCCCTGATTCACTTGATTTTGTAAATATTTACAAAAATGGCACAAGTTGCCAGCTGGCAACTATCTATACTACTTATGTTATTATCCCCTTCATGATGTATCTTCATCATGCTCTTCAGCTGATTCATGCGGGTCATCATCATGTGCCTCACTCTCCGAGCTTTCACTATTCTGATGATGACGCGGTTGCATATGGGGCTGCATACTACTGCAGACCTGTTCGTATGAATGCACAACTTGATCTATCCCTCCGCCATCTTGAGTCTTTGCCTTTACAATGGCGTGCTTATGTGCTTCATATTTATCTCTACTGTTGTCGAGCTTATTTTTCCTGTCCTGCAGTGTTTCTTTGTATTTCTCCATCTGGACCTTGATCCTCATTATTTTGTCTATCAATTCCTCTGTCAAAGGGACAGGTGGACCATCTGTCTCTGCTTGGAAGTTGCTGTGTACAGCTTTAATGGCAGACTCTTCATCTTGATTCTCTATTTTTCCTTCCACCTTGCCTTCCAAAGCCTCCAGTATCACTGCCTCTTCAGCCATTAAATCCCGCAGCCTCATGCTGACATCCCTCAGCTTATTATTACACCTTTTGAGGACTGCGCACTCAAACTGAGTGTCCTTATACCAAATATCAATTAATAATGTTGTATTATTATTCAGTACCTGCTTACTGATAAGCAATTGTGGATTTATATTTCTTATTTCCCCTAACAGGGTCAGGACTCTCTCCAGCTTGTAAGACCTCTTTCCGGTCTGCATCTACAATCTATCCACTTTGGCCTTAGAGTCACTTAAGGTGCTCCACCTCTTCAAAGAGGCCTTCATTATTTCTATAGCATCATCCAATGTGGATGACATCCATCTCCTTATTACGGATGCCTCATGCTTCATGATGTCCAATTTATTTACCTCCTCCTCAGAAATGGCAGTCAATGGGACTGCATGTTCAGTTGCGGTATCATCAGGATTCGTCAGCCCTTTGATATAGGCGTGCAACTGAGCAATGTGCTCTTTATGTTGCTTATTTTTCTCCTTCTCTCTTTTCACTTTCTGAATTAGAGAGTCAATAATATCTTTGCCCTCCTGACCTTCTTGGTCCTCATTGGCAAAGCCCAAATCTACTGTACTAATCTGAAATTCATCGACGGTGATTTTACCTTTTTCCTTCTCCACCGCAGGTATGGCAATTTGTGCGGTCCTTCTCCCTGTTGCCGGATCTCTCTTGATGGCCGAAGTCATTGTGGCATTCCTCCTTGGCTTCATTATGTCTGCAGAAAATAGGGTGGAGACGTCGAATTCCTGAATTTCAATCTCCTCCTCAGCACTTACCTCTTTTGCCAACCACGGAGGTACCTGATCATGTTTTTCAACATCATCCTGATGTTCACCTATATCTCCCGTTTCTGTCAACAAGTGTTGTGGAGATGGTGACTTCCTCAGTTCTTCTTCTTGATGTTCCTTTTGTGGTTGATCTTGCGGCACCTCCTCCTGTTGAGGAATTTCCTTTTCCAGAGGAGCATCTTCATGCTGTGGGGAACCTTGTGGTGCATCTATGTGCTGTGGGGAGCCTTGAGGCGCAGCTATGTGCTGATCATGATGATCATGACCCGCCTCTGCCATTATTTCATCTATTCCCACTTCTTCTTCTTCTTGTGGTTTATCCACTGCACCAGATATTGGGGACTCTGCCTGATGTGGTGGAGATTGTTCTGCAGCTACTACTTCCTCTGAGCCTGCACCACCCACTTCTTGTACTTTGGCAGCTAGGTCCTCTAGTGTTTCTTTTTCACCAGCCTTCGCCTCCTGAACCTCTACTATAGTAGGTTCCTTCGTTGTATCCTGTGGAC
Source organism: Cunninghamia lanceolata (assembly GCA_027924645.1). Classification (NCBI taxonomy): domain Eukaryota; kingdom Viridiplantae; phylum Streptophyta; class Pinopsida; order Cupressales; family Cupressaceae; genus Cunninghamia; species Cunninghamia lanceolata. The sequence goes on along the minus strand of BSBN01002102.1, from coordinate 123,732 downwards.
TTTGTTGGCCAGTTTCAAGAGCATGGCCTTCTCTCTCTGCCATCTCCATCTCTTCTGTTAGGTGATCCTGCTGGCTGTTCAGGACTCGCATCCTGCTTCTCTGTCAGATCCACCACTACAGGACTGGTCACCTCTGTGATCAATGTGTCTAGCCCTATTTCCTGAGCTATTTGCTCTGGGCTCTTTTCTTGCTCCTCTTCTGCTTGTTTCATCTCCTCAAGCACTGTTTGAACCGTTGGAGGCTTGTGAGGAGTCACACTTACATCAGTAGCAAGTGTTTCCATTTCCTGTGTAGCCACATCCTGCACCACCTCATCATCAGACAAGTTTATTGTCTCGTCTAGCAAGACATGCCCTTCTGCTTGTGTCTGGGAGGTCTCTTTCAACTGCTCCTCAGCAAGTTCAGTTTTGAACTTGACAATGGTAGGAAGTGGAACATTGTGTTGCAGTTCCTTGTGCACTTCACTACCCTCCCCTTGTGATGAAGTAGGGGGCAAGCTTATTCCACCTCTCATGGAGGTTCTTTGTTTCTTTGGTGGGGAAGACACCAGCACCTGCGGAGCTCTCCTCTTCCTTCTTATTATCAACGGAGTCTCCTCCTCCTCCGGCTCTTCTTCTATGAGGGTGCCCTCTACCCCTGGTTGTTTAGAAGACTGACCCACCTCTTGGGTCTCAATGATTCCAGCCTCTGTTGTCTTAGTTTTCTTGGGCCTATCCTTTTCTGGAGGGGATGTTGATTCAGATCCTGACCCTGTGGCCTGCTCAGCTGTAAACACTGCTCTTTCAATTATAATCCCCTTTGGTCCCTGTTCCACCTTCTTGCCCCTCGGGGGTCTTTTGCTATGCTGTTGTGGTGGAGGGACCCTATCTCCCTTGGTCTTCCTTTTCTCCAACAGGAAGTCATCATACTCATCTGCGGGGATACCCTGCCCCTTCTTCTTGTTGTCCACCGTAATGGCAACACCCTTCTTCTTCAATGCCTCTACCTGTTCATCAACCCAAGCTTGGGTTAGGCGTAGGGTCCTGGCAATGAACGGGTCCAAGGATATATCCTCCTACATAGTGAGGTCAGGTGCAGAGATGGTTTCATTATATATCTTTTTCTCCTCATACTCATCTGCCATTGTCCTGCCATCATCCTTCTTTAATTGCTGAGCCACGGAGATGCAATCAAACGTTCTAACTTGGTTCAGAGTTAACCTCTGATACCTCCTCCTCCTGGCTTCTGCCTCATCCTCGCAGTCAGCCCAAAAATCCTCTAGGTGCCTCTGGTGAACAGGCTTTCCCAGCACCTTCTGTATTCTACCGTAAGGATCATATGGTCTAGTTATTGGAAAGGGCTACAAGTTCATCTTATTCAGGGTGACCATCACCTTCTTGATGTTGTCAGAGTGAGGGCACATGTAATTGCTGATGCTGACTGGGAACAAAATTGGCGGCAGCTTCTTGGCATCCTTGTACATTTGTACTATGGTGGAGCCCTGCCTGATGAATTCCATTAATACTATGGCGTTGGTAGGATACCTTGGCAGCATCAGGGGATGTCCCTCGAAACCTTCAACCCTGATGTAGGAAAAGGTTGCGAATTGTATGTACCAGGCCCCATGCCTGTAGACTGCCTCTTGAGCCTCCAAGCTCAATCTTTTTGTTCTGTCTTCTTCCATGGTCCTTACCAGATGCATAGAGAATGCATCATTGACCAGTTTGTAATCTTTCAGGTAGTTGGTCCTCTGCAGCTGGGGATGATGATCCCAGATATATGCTGCGTTTGTGCCTGTGAGTTTCCCATCTGGAACCAAGGCATCAAAAGTACCTCTATAGGCACAAGAATAAACAATATACGAGGACATGAAAAAAGCACAATTAAAACCTCCCAGGTTCATCAGTTGCTCATGCAGAGCATCACTTATAATTTGCCCCCACAGTGGCTTGGTGTCTGAATATAGACACATCATTATTATCCCGTACATCCAGTCTCTGAAACTGCCAGTATCAGGTTGGCCAGTAACTCTGTTCAGGAGTGCGATCATGTACTGATACTCCTCATTAAAATCATACTTGAACAGGTGCACAGGAAGCTTGGCGGCTGCGTTATAGGTGCTGTTCTCAGCCCGCCACGGATACATGTTCTTCCTGGCTGATTTCTTATTGGCCTCGTACTCCCTCTCAGACTTCTTCAAGTCCACACTTTTGACCTTACTTCCCAGTGGCAATCCGAAAGTCTGGGAGAGACCCTTGATGGAGAGGTCTGCATATACCCTCCCATGCTTCACTACCTGCCTGGTTTGAGGGTTGTAATTTCGGGCGCACTCAATGACGAGCTCCGGAGATTCCATGGAGTAGGGAAAACCAGCGGCATTCCACAATCTAGATATGAACACTGCGTCCAGCACAGGACTCTTGTCATGCCCATTGTTTAGCTTGGCTAACCAGGCTTCCAAATTAGTGCTTCCCCGATGGGTGTCTGTGACTGCTCCGTATTTAAACAGGACCCCCCTCTGAGCAGAGAACATGGGCTTTCTGAACTCCTCCTGACATTTGACTAATCGCTTCTCAGCCATGAGTGCCTGCAATTAACGACAATTCTTTCTCACAACAAGTACATATATGCATGCATACTGCAGTTGAATTTATAAATCATTATGCCTACTGCACGAATTCCAACATTGCTTAATCATACGGGTGCATAAACCAGAACTTACATCATCGGACCAAAATAGAAACAATATGATGAGGGTTTTATTCACTTACCTGGTTGTGCAGATTTCCCTTTTATACCAGTAGATTGCCGAGACGTTCTTAATTCAGCTGGTGATCACTTCTTCTTTCTGCTCGTGAGCTCAAATTGTGCAAAGGTAGCTAGTATGCAGATATGGAAGCTGGTGCTCTGTAAAACAAGTTTATCATAAGGTAAATGTGAAAATGGCGGTCGAATTACCTTTTAACCTCGCATTTAGGGTGCATTTAGGGCAACTCTGACAGATTAGATCATGTTCCTTGCTTATCCGTGCGAAAAATGCAGGATCTCGCCAGGTGTTTCATTGGGTTCCGGGGTCGGCGGGAACCACCTACCATGGTTGCGCGCATTAAATGATAATGGCGAAAATGGGAGCGGGAGAATATCCCTATGACAGGATATCATGAGGGCAGGATGATATTCGCAAATATTGGGTTGAGTTTCAATATCATCCTCCCTTGTATTGTCATTGTTATCGCGACAAGATTCGGGTGACAAAAGCACCTTTACTTCTACGTAGTACATCAAGAGGATATTTCGGTGTATCGGGTGATGTTTCAAAATATGATGATGATGAGACAAACTTACATCTCTCTTTCTTTTGGAATATCGGGATGACGTCATCCTGATATTCGCTCTCCATATCAGAAGTGCATCATGACGTCATCATCATATTAGGCTAACATGATCATGTTTTAGAGAAAAATCCTACGACAGTGTAAATGTGATGATGATGTCATCAGGATGTATGTTCCTCCGTTTATCGTATTAGGATGATGTCATCAGGATATTTGCTAAGGGTGATATTTGCGTCAGGAGGATATAAAGACACATCGGGTTATATGCGAAATATGACGCTCGCGATAGACAAAACTGTTTGACGGGAAGAGTTTGCCACCATTTAAAGTTGACGTCCGGATCTTTGAACCGCATGACATATCGGAGGGAATGTTTCAAATATGATGATGAACTCCAACAACATGACCCTCCTCTTATGAATATCAGGTTTGACCGAAACTTTGACTGTTCATAACTCTTATATCCTGACGAATATCAAGGTGATGTAAAAGGCAAACCTACCTGAATTTCAATGCTCTTTCAAAATATAAGGTCACAGATATGAAATACGAACTTTCACAAACTAACCTCATGGTGACCTACCTCATCATGGTTTTGCATGATGATGCACTCGACTTACTTTTACCAAACCGCCCAGAAGCAGACGCACAAGCCAAACCAAAAATTGGGTCCCTGTTTTGCCAAGTCAAAATGGGGCGTGTTGTGTAACCACACAACAGGTATGGACATCATCAAAGCATAAATGATATGGGAATTTAGTGATATGTTGTAGTTGCAATTGCCCTGGGAGACATGTATGTAAAGTGTGGAAGCATAGACAAGGAATGCCAACTATTTGACATGATGCCTCAAAGAAATATTGTCTCATGGAATGCAATGAATGCAGGATATGCTCAAAATAGATTTTTTGATAAGGCTTTTGAAACTTTCAAGAAAATGCAATTGGCGGGTGTAAAGCCAAATTTGACAACCTTAGCCAACATCCTCCTTGCCTATGTCAAAATAGGATTTTTGGAACATGGTATGGACATCCATCAAAGTATAAAGGATATGGGAATTTCGTCAAATGTTGTTGTTACAACTGCCCTAGGATATATGCATGCAAAGTATGGAAGCATAGACAAGGCACATGAATTGTTTGGCATGATACCTTAAAGAAATGTTGTCTCATGGAATGCAATGATTGCGGGATATGCACAAAATGGTTTTTTGATAAGGCTTTAGAAACTTTCAAGCAAATGCAATTGGTAGGTGTAAAGCTAAATTCCACAACCTTAGCTAGCATCCTTCTTGTCTATGCCAAAATGGGATCTTTAGAACAAGGCATGAACATCCATCAAAGCATAAAGGATATGGGAATTTCGTCAGATGTTGTAGTTGCAACTACCCTGGGAGACATGTATGCAAAGTGTGGAAGCATAGACAAGGTGTGTGAACTATTTGACATGATGTCTCAAAGAAATATGGTCTCATGGAGTGGCATGAATGTAGGATATGCACAAAATGGACTTTTTTATAACACTTTAGAAACTTTCAAGAAAATGCAATTAGCGGGTGTAAAGCCAAATTCCACAACCTTAAGCAACATCCTCCATGCATATGCAAAAATGGGATCTTCGAAACAGGGTATGGACATCCATCAAAGCATAAAGGATATGGGAATGTCTTCAGATGTTGTAGTTGCAACTACCTTGGTAGACATGTATGCAAAGTGTGGAAGCATAGACAAAGCACATGAGCTGTTTGACATGATGCCACAAAGTAATGTTGTCTCATGGAATGCAATGATTGCAAGATATGCACAAAATGGATTGTTTGATAAGGCTTTAGAAACATTCAAGCAAATGCAATTGGTAGGTGTAAAGCCAAATTCCACAACCTTATCCAACATCCTCCTTTCCTATGCCAAAATGGGATCTTTGGAACATGGTATGGTCATCCATCAAAGCATAAAGGATATGGAAATTTTGTTAGATGTTGTAGTTGCAACTACCCTATGAGACATGTATGCAAAGTGTGGAAGCATAGACAAGGCACGTGAACTATTTGTCATGATGCCTCAAAGAAATGGTATCTCATGGATTGCAATGATTACAATATATCAACAAAATGGATTTTTTGATAAGGCTTTATAAACTTTCAAGAAAATGCAATTGGCAGGTGTAAATCCAAATTCCACAACCTTTGCCAACATCCTCCCTGCCTGTGCCAAAATGGGATCATTGGAATAGGGTATGGACATCCATCAAAGCATAAAGGATATGGGAATTTTGTCAAATTTTGTAGTTGCAACTTCCCTAGGAGACATGTATGCAAAATGTGGAAGCATAAACAAGGTGTGTGAACTATTTGACATGATGCCTCAAAGAAATGTTGTCTCATGGAATGCCATGATTACAGGACATGCACAAAATATATTTTGCAAGGATGCTATCAAAATATTTGAATTAATCAAACATTCTGGAAAATATATTGAACCATAATTCAACATAATATCATTTCATGGAAATATTGAAGAACACGTACGCAATATCAAAAATTTTAAGCATGATACATTATATATCCTATAACCATAATTTTTTTTTGCTACATAAATGAAGATATTTTATATATATTTGAACTTTGAAAATTACAAAAAGGGTTACTGTAGCCTGATTTGTAGTCATACATTCTGCATACTTTTACTATTTCTGCAAACTATCTCTATTAGACCATGCAGGGTCTCGATATAAGATGGATATAGACCACGCAGGGCCATAGAAAATCAAAATTAGCCCTCATGGATTCTGTAATTCTTCTATATAGAATTTTAAACTATCTACCTACAAGCCAGCCGAGAACAAAACTTGAAAGATTTTAAACCAAAATCCAAAAAATACCAGGGGGGCTACCACGGTGTCACATGAAGTTCATCTCCTGCGCCAAGACTTGGAAGGACTACACCCATTTGAACTGGTCATTCACAACGTCTATTTGAAGCATCTTTTTGAGAAGGCCACTAATTTCTCCACCTTTTCTCTGTTCTCTATAAAAGGCATGCCTTTCATGTCGAGGATGAAGAGAAAAACTTTAATCACTTCTCCCTGATCCTGTGGCAAAGGGATGTCTCTTGGGTGTGGGACCCCAATCCCTGCAAACACTGCTCCAAGAGTCTTCTCCAATCCACCAAGAATCTCTGCTTTGAAAAGATTGGAAATTACTATCTTGGCATCCGCTTTAGAAACCACTGCATCTAACAGAGAAGCAAGAAATCTTGAGGAAATACTGGAATCAACTCTATAAGCTTCCCCTGCATCCAAGAAACCACTGCCAAGGTTGATTTTTACTACTGCCAGGATGAGATCATCATGGAGTCGCAAGACTCTCTTCAATCTTTGATCCGTAATTCCTCCTTTGAAAGCCATTTGTCTCATTGAGCTTTCTAATTGGATTGGAGTATCGATTCCCAAGTTTACCAAACCTTCTATCACAATGTGGGCTATGAATCTTGAACTGCCCTCAATTGAAGTCGTAGACTATTTTCTAACTATGCTCTTCAAGATAGGAATAAAATGAGGGTTAGCGAGAGAAAGAGAAAGAAATATGCACTGGAAGGATCTCGAAACCCCAATCTTGAAGAAGAGTTTCAAAGAAATTATTATTACTCGACTTGGTCCGCAAGAGTTGTTTTAATGATGACCTTTCTTATGTCTAGCTTTCCCCGTGAGAGGCCTCTGCCAACCTTTGTAATTTATCTCTTCTTGAGGGGAAACATTACTTGAAATGATGACTAGGATATTAGTTTGATTGTCATTGCAGTCGACCCTTTCACTTGGTATGAGTGAATAGGGTGCCCACCCTACCTCCCACTATCCTATAACCATAATTGATCATCATATATATAATGTAAAATCTCATATACATAATGTCATGAAAATCACATATAGTGTATATATAAATCCATATAGGCATGTACAAACAAAGCCATATAGGCATCTACAATGATATACATTGGTAAAATAGAAAAGTATGTTTACAAAGCTATATATGCATAACAAAATGTCCCAAAATCAAATTTCCTAGGGACTTCTATCAAATAATCAAGTTCCCTTGCCTAGCCATGAAGATGGAGAATCAGTCAATGACTCGTCGTCTCTCGTCCGCCAACTAGACCTCCTCGATAGAAATTTTTGAAGCTCCACCTATTAGTACAATAAAACAATATCCACATTAATATAGAAAACATGAAATATACAACATGACATAAGTAATCAATCACTTACCACCAACTAGTGATCCCTCTCGATCATTTGTTGTCTCTCTTCTTATGTAGCTAGACAAGTAGGAGTTACATGACATCCTGTGAGAAGCATGAAGAAGAAAAATTGAGTAAACATGAATATCATTTATGTACATTAAATGATGTGAGATAAAATAAGAAATATAAAATGACATTTACATGTTACTAGCTCATACCTCGATCAAAGGATTTGCAGACAAAATAGTTGTAGCAATGCCCATCTCCACTGACTAACGAAGATGAGGAGTCTCCATATTTATCATCATCTGAAAATAGATTTCAAGGTTATTTGACCAAAATAGATACATAATATTATTTAAATGCAAAATGGTTAGCAATGGTATAATTTACCTCAGTGAGACTACCTCTACAACTGGCCCAAGGAAATCCTCCTGATGGTGAAGCCCCAACATCCACTTGTTCATCATTAAATTGTCACTAAATAAGATTACCATTGATATATGACAAGTTTTCATGTACTATATTTATAATCTTGTGAAAAATTACATACATGTCGACTCAAACTCCTCTCATAACCTTGCAGTGGACAATTGATAGACGCAGGATTAATACTTTGACTTTGGAATTTCATAGTAGATAAAATTACCTACATTAATTTTGACTTATAATATCTATTAATATAATTAATAAGAGATTTCAAATACAAATAAAATAAATTGCAGAACCTTCTTAAAAATTACCTGGGAATCAATACCAATGTATCATGCAAGAAGTCATCTATCAATACAATATCATCCAATATGGATGTGTCTTGTATTGCCTCTATGTCACATAGTCCTGAAACTCTGGAGAATCATATATAATGTATGCATGGGGAGCATCCTCAATCCCATAATCATACAAAGCTCCACATGATCAACAAAGTTTGGGGGACTGACAACGCCTACTACTCTCACCCTCACCAACCTGGGAAAGATCGCTACCATGTTGTGCTAAAGACTGGGTGAAGGAACTAAGAGAGTGTAGTGTCTCCACCTCAACACTCTGCTTTAAAGTCGAAGGGAGTGAGATATGTTGTGGCATCAGAAGGGGTCTAGGTGGATGGTTTTGGGCATGATGTACCCCCTCTCTATCCTATGCAAAGCTAGCACCTCTACCCTCGAAATCTCGGATGTCAAAGTAGTTTGGAATCTCATTGAGTTTGAACTCACAATAGAGTTTCCTCAAGAAATACTGCAGGACAAGTTCATTATTATTACAAGGTAGGTCGTCAAAAACCATATACCATCTATCCAAAAGTTTTGGGATATTCCATCATGTACACACCAATGTATGGGGAGTCATTTGCAACTCTCGTGTAATGGATGATTTGTTCTAGGATCGATAAAAAGTGCACATAGATTAGCTTTCAAAATTTTCTTATCTTTAACCTGTTTGTATGACAATTTATCTGCATAGAATTTCTGAAATCTCTCCATACAGTCTTCCCATTGGTTGATTTGGTTTGTCATTGTGTCAATGTGAGAAATAATGGACTCTAATGAATTGGAAAGGGATCTCCTATGATTGTTGCTTGCATTTGGACTTTTTAATTTTTGAATTAAGGCTTCAAGTTGTTATTTATTGTCTTGGATTTGCCCTAAATAATTTTCTTGTGTGTCACGTGGATGGTGAGGAAGTGAAAGTAGAGTTTGAGGAAGGTTTTGAGCCTCCTCTTCAACTAGAATCTCATCTCCTGGATTAGGGTTTTGGGGTGATTCATCGGCTTAAAATTGCAAATAGAAATTCAATCAAAATAATGAAAAATAAATTCAATTTGTTTTCAAATATAGAGAAAAGATGAAAACCCTACCTTCTTGAGTTTTCCAACTTTGTTGAGCTCATGCACAATGGGAATAGTGGTGTTGCACTACATTTGTGTGCTTTCCCCCTTAATATCCTCAAAACGTGCTCGCAGAATAACCCTTTTCGCATTTTCACATGTCTAAAATGCAAATGAAAATGGGAAGTCACGGGTCTATTTTTTTATGTTTAGCATTCAAAAATGTGATTGCATTATAACACTTTTCTAGGATCAAAAAGCTCTCTCTCTCTCTCTCTCTCTCTCTCTCTCTCTCTCTCTCTCTCTCTCTCTCTCTCTCTCTCTCTCTCTCTCTCTCTCTCTCTCTCTCTCTCTCTCTCTCTCTCTCTCTCTCTCTCTCTCTCTCTCTCTCTCTCTCTCTCTCTCTCTCTCTCTCTCTCTCTCTCTCTCTCTCTCTCTCTCTCTCTCTCTCTCTCTCTCTCTCTCTCTCTCTCTCTCTCTCTCTCTCTCTCTCTCTCTCTCTCTCTCTCTCTCTCTCTCTCTCTCTCTCTCTCTCTCTCTCTCCTCTCTCTCTCTCTCTCTCTCTCTCCTCTCTCTCTCTCTCTCTCTCTCCTCTCTCTCTCTCTCTCTCTCTCTCTCTCTCTCTCTTTCCCTCTCTTTCCCTCTCTTAACTCTATCTCTCTATCTCTATCTCTAGCTCCCTATCTCTCCCTTCTCTAAATCTAACTCTTCTCCCTATGATTATATTTTTTTCTTACCACTCTATAAAATATGCTCACATTATAAAATATGAAAGCATTATATATACATACTATGCAAGAACAAAACTAGGAAGAAGTGAATACACCCCATAGGGAGAAACATAAAGGAATGTTAGGCAAAGTGATGACTAATAAAGATCTGGACTCCATCTCAATTAGCCAGTCATAGGAAATGCCTTCTGAAAGTAGCTTTGGATCCAAAACTAGGACTATTGGGACTGGTAAATATGCTAGTAGATAAGTTGTTGACTCGTATGCCAATGGTACTAGTGGAGACGTGGCCAGGTCTCCATCTTGCTCTACTACTAGTTATGGGTCAATTACTAAGTCAAACTGATCAAATGCTTTTGAAACTCCCACCTTGACAATTATAGGCATCTATACACACATATATTCATATATGTACATATATAGATATACACGTATACACACACATATTTTGTATATATACATATACACATGTATATACATGCATCTATGTAAATTGAAAAAAATATACATGCAAGTTTGTATATAAAATGTGATTGCATTTTATAACACGGTCGCATTTTATGTGAACTTTTACATAACACACTCATGTTTTCTTCAATATTTTGATTTGGATGCTTTTTTGTCCCCCTTTTTGGTGCCTTAGCCCCCTCTTATTCCTTTCCTACCCAAAAACACACTTTTCAACTCAATTTGCATTTTAAAAAAAAAATTGACATAACTTTGGTAGGAAAATCAGTTTTTGAAATAAAAATTCAAAATCAAATTAAAACAAGATGCAAATTACCTCTATGAATTCAACTGCCACTCCTAAATGATTCTTTTTCAAACAACAACCCGATCTAAGCAACTCCAAGCAAGAAAAAATCAAGTTTTCTTCAAAGGAGGGTTTGAAATGAGTTTTCTTCTCTATTTTTCTCTCAAATTTCTCACAATTGCATAATGAATGAAAATAATCCCTTTTCCTTTTATATATCTGTAATAAGAAATTTAACTAAACTTATTTCTTTCTTTTTCCAAAGTCAATTACTTAAGACAATAATCCTTAAATTAAATATTTCCAATAAATAGAAGTTAAATGTATTTTCAAAGCACATCACAATAAAATACAAATTCTTTCACAATTAAATAATTCCACAACCAAATTAAATCAAATGATTGTTTTTCCTCTACAATAGGAATAGATAGCATAACCATATGATTTTCTAAGGAGCTAATAAGTCATTGCACATATCAAGCAAATGCACAAGTGCACAAGCGATAAGTAAACACACCCAAAAAGACATTTCACAAGTCTAACACAAGAAGATTTAGAATTACAATTTGATTCAGATTATGTTTTCATAGGTTTCGACATCAAGGAGACAAATAAGGTGAGGTGACTAAGTGATATCGATGTCAACATTCTCCACATACCAATCATTGGTCAATATCCTATAAGTTCCTTCACAATCAATCAAATGTTACGTGCATCTACCCAATATGTAACAATAGTCGAAGTGAATTATAAAATTACACAATTAAATAACAACATTTAATATGCACATATCAATTAAATCTTCTATTTTAGTAACAAGGCAAAGGCATAATAATTGTTTAAAATAATAACACTAAAAGAACTAGATCTACCTACCAAACACATTATTTAAATGAAAATAGTAAAGTTAAAACTCCAATAAATATAACTTCACACACACACACACATCTCATAAATCCAAATATACATATAATGAGCATCCAAAATAGGACATTGGTATCGACAAGTGATCACCAATCCACAATACAAAATATTGTACAACTCCAGTATGTCAAATAGAACAAAGAGAAAGGAACAAAAGCCTATGGGCCTTACACAATTTGTCATTGTCTATATATGATGTACCCCTTTAGTAGCCTAGGTTAATGGTGATGAGTGATATGGAGGAATACATAGACATGTAAATGGTCTATATGATGATGTGAATCTAATTTTTTATTATCTTTACAAAATTGAAGTGTGCTCTTATTGCTCTACCATGTAATTGCATGCAATCTCCCTCATATCAAATTAAGTGCACATTGAACATTTCTAAATATTGTAACATAGCAACATGTCACACAAATATGTATTATATCAACTCATAATGGTTAGTAGAAGAGGGTGGGAAAGAATTTGAATTTGATAATTTGAATTTTGGAGTCTTTCACATGCACCTTGGGATTGAATGAGGTCAATTCCAAACCATTGGGAAACAAACCCTAAGGTAAAAAGATAATTTTGAGGTAGTGCATGAATGCATGGAAGTGAGAATGGGGATGCACTAATAAAAAGTAAATGAAAAAGGTATAGAAAATGGTACAACTAAAGGCAAAATAAATGTAAATAAATATTTTAGCCATAAGCTAAGATTAACATGAGAGTATATCAATATTAAAAGACTGTTCCCATCAAAATGGAAACAAAACTAAATGGAAAATGGCATTACAATCCTTATCCCTTTGGTGAGTTACCATAAGCTAAAATTAACATGAGAGTATACCACTTGTCAATATTAAAGACTTCCCATCAAAATAGAAACAAAACTAAATGAAAAATGGCATTAAAATCCTCATCCCTTTGGTGAGTTTTCTAGATGCTTATTCAACGTTCATTTTTATACAAATCCATAAATAAAATGCCTAACAATTTCCTAGTGACTGAAACATGGATGGTTTTCCCTTCAATAATTATTGCAGGTCAGTTTGAAATGTTCTCCATGAGAATTAATCTGTCTACTTTTGCTGTCAGTTTAAGCCTAAAATTTTGTTAAGCTCTCTTTTTCTTATGCAACTACCTATGTAATTGATATAATTATTTCGTGAACAAAAATTTACTAAAATTTTGAGTATCTGCAAAATATCTAGGAAAGGAAAGTCATTACTGCCCACTTCAATTATCTACGACTGATTATCCATGCAAATTCTGACAAAGACAACAATCACAAGTGCAGTAAGAGTTTGAGTTCCCATGCTGTACGTTTGTCAATATTTTTTTGTTTCAGAGAAAAATCAATAACTCTGGTTTTTAATGGGCTGCCTCTACAGTTCCTTATGCTTAAATCACTTGGAGAGGACAAAGGCCCAGGTTGGCCAATATTGTATCTAAGCTTTGGAAAAATTAAATGCAAAGCACTGTTTTTATTGTTGGATTAATCGATGTGGGAATTGATCTGGATTAATGATCATTTTAGGTTTAGGTGAAGATGCTGATTTAGAAAGTTCACTAACATTTACAAGTTTTGGTGTAACTGCCAACCTACACTTATATTAAGAGCCATTGATTGGAGCAATTGCAGCATGATGATGAAGGCTATGTTTTTTATGATGATAACAGCATTGCTGGCCATGAGGGCTTCTCCCCAGGAATATGAATATCCATGTGAAAATGGTATGCTATCAACTGCTGCACGGGTTTTAAGTTTATGCTTGAATTCAAGTGTCCCCTCACCAAATTGTTGTGCAAACATTTCGAACATTGAAGGATACCCTAGTTGTGTGTGTGCAATGCTGCAATCTCCTCTCCTCTATGAACTCCGCTTGGATCCTGCCATTGTTGCTGCACTACCAAAAAGATGTCTTCTGGATGAATCTAACCATACTATTTGTGGGTATGTGTGTTTTCTTTTGAAATTCTACTGCTAGTATTTTTGTAGCAAATTCTGTTGTATTTGGCACAGAGGCACTGATTACTGCAGCCTTTTTAATTTCATTTGCAGCGACATGGGGTGTGGACGAGCAATTCATCGCTTGGATATTTGGTTCCAGTTGCAGCAATTGTTGGTGGTGTCTAGCATTTTGTTATTAAATTCTGTGCCCAGTTGTGGACTGAGGAATTAATGGTACTTATGGATGATTTTGTTTTATTAATATTGAACAGTTTAGGAATGATAAGTAGGAGGTATTTTGGTAGCCTGTCAAATTATGATATTTTATTTTAGGGTTCAACTGCGTTTTTTTGAGTGAAACATATGACTCATATTTCATGAGTAGTGGTTCACATGAACCCATCACTTTAAGCAAGCCTATATTATTTTTAATAAGAAATCTTTCATTATTTTTCACTTAATTACCTCCTACTACTGAGTACTTAGTTTTGTTTATGGCTCTAAGCTTCTTATGGATTGATTGGGTGTGAATATAACTGGTTATTAAATAACTAGGAAGGGCTTAAAAATAGTGGAGATCACCATTATAGTAATTATATAGAATTGTCTCTCCATTGCAATAGAGTTAAAGTATAGTTAAAATAGTAATTAGTTAAACAATTAGTAAATGTTGATTGGTCTAATAACCTATTTGTTCTAAAATTTACAATATGAACTCAAACAAAAATAAACCTTATTATTGCAAGGACTAAAAAGATGAAATTTGACTTGTTTAATAGCTTTCTAAATGTCTTTATAATTACAACCAATCTTTATGAAAAACTAGGATAGATATACAATCTCTTTGTCAATATTATGTTCATCACATATTCTCAAACATAAAATATTGAACTTGGTCAATATACAATTTCTAACTGCTTATTTAAGATAATTGGAAACTTGTACTCAAACCTTGTCTAAATACCAAATAAGAATATTCAAACATTTAATGAGTTTCCATGCTCATTTAATTTAAACATGTGTTTCTAATTCCATAGGTTATGTAAGCTCTTTTCTTATGCATACCCCACTTAAAGTTTTAATATAAATCTCTAATATATTAACTAAATTAAAAAAAAATGCATGACCATCTAACTATCTTTCTTTGAAAGTGACAACTTTATGATTATTACTATCAAGGGTTCTTACATCTCACATTGTTGTAGTGGCATATACCTCAATGTGAGCTCAATTACATAAGAATTAGTAAAAGCACCAAATGTGCTATCAAATGACCGATAGGCACAAATATTTATAGGCCTATCACTAAATAGTTTATATTTTTATTTTTATGGAAAGTCATTACATGTAGTTGTTGGTAGACAAGGCTATAAATACTATAAGAAATTCAATTATTTTTTCGCAAATAAAAATAATGGAGTGGTATTAAATGAATAAGCACATGAAGTAAATCACGAATGGACTAAATAAATTCTAAGCAATCAAGAGATTAGGTGAACTCTGCAATACCTAAATAATATAGGATAATAAAAATCCATGTTATTAATTTCCTATCAACCAAGTATTGCACAAAATAACTTTTAAAAAACAATATGCATGAAGTGTGTTTGAACTAACTTTGTGCATGAAATAACTTTGTGCATGAAGTATGTTTAAAATTTGGCACATGTTCACTTTTTCTATGTGTGAAGTGTATGTTTTAACTTTGACATTCATTTTGTATGAATTGTGTGTGTGAAATTTAATTTGGACATTCACGTTGTATGAAAATCGCATCCAGTTAATAATTAGGACATAGTAGAATTCATTGAGTGAATCATAATATCAGAAGGGTTTTCAAAATGTTTTTTTTGTTGCAAGATTCAAGCAAGTCATTCATTAAAGGGGATCAAATAGTTGATAATGAACACACATGATTTTTTTTATCATTAAGTCATTTTTAAATATGAGGGTTCCAAAAGGTTTCCCTTGATACTAAATTATTTTTTAAAGAACTAAAAAAATTATAATGTTAATATAAATAAACACTATTTTCATATATATCAATGTAAAATCTCCTATATTTATAGAAATTAATGAGGTGACGAGGGAGTACACAAAATTCAATAAATCAACCTAACATAGTTTTGCAATTTTAAAAAGTAACTTAATGTATAAAAAAGATATATTTTAAAAAAGTACTAAAGTTAAATTAAAATTTTTCTAAATTATAATAAAATTTATTTTATATTTTATATTTATTTTATATTTGAAAAAAGAAATCTATAAAAAACTTTCTAAATACAATAAATCAACCTAATACAGATTTGCAATTTAAAAAATTATCTTTCAACCTAAAATAAATTTGCAATTTAAAAAAGTATCTTTCAACCTAACATAAATTAAAAGATATATATTCAATAAATCAACATAACATAGTTTTGCAATTTTAAAAAGTAACTTTAGTATATAAAATTAAATAAGAACTAATTTCAAACTAAACTAAATAAGAGAGAACTAAAAAATATTTTTTTTTTAAAGAACTAAAAAAATTATTATTAATTTTAGAAGAATGATGGAAAAGATCAAATTAAATAAATCTAGAAATTTTATTTAATTTTAGAAGAATAATGGAAAAGATCAAATTAAATAAATCTAGAAAATTTATTTAATTTTAAAAGAATAATGGAAAGACCAAATTAAATAAATTTAGAAAATTTATTTAATTTTAGAAGAATAATGGAAAAGATAATGATAAGATAGATGATGGAGGAAAAAGCTAAATTTAGAAAATTGGAAAGATCAATTATAAATTAAATAAATAAATTAAACCAATTTCAAACTAAATAAGATTAAATTTAAATCTTAACTAAACTATTTTTTTAAAGAACTAAAAAAAATAAACATCACCAAATTTTTTTATTTTTTATTTTTTATTTTGTCCAATTTCTTTTTTGGTTTTTATTTTTTAGTTTTTCCAATTTCTATTTTAGTTTCTATTTTTTATTTTTTCCAATTTTTATGTTTGGTTTTTATTTTTATTTTATTTCAGGGTTAACTGTGTTTTTTTGAGTGAAACATATGATCCATATTTCACCCATCACTTTGAGCAAGCCTATATTATTTTTAATAAGAAATCTTTCATTATTTTTCACTTAATTACCTCCTACTACTAAGTACTTGGTTTTGTTTATGGCTCTAAGCTTCTTATGGATTGATTGGGTGTGAATATAACTGGTTATTAAATAACTAGGAAGGGTTTAAAAATAGTGGAGATCACCATTATAGTAATTATATAGAATTAGTCTCTCCATTGCAATAGAGTTGAAAGTATAGTTAAAATAGTAATTAGTTAAACAATTAGTAAATGTTGATTGGTCTAATAACCTATTTATTCTAAAATTTACAATATAAACTCAAACAAAAATAAACCTTATTATTGCAAGGGCTAAAAAGATGAAATTTGACTTGTTTAATAGCTTTCTAAATGTCTTTATAATTGCAACCAATCTTTATGAAAAACTAAGATAGATATAGAATCTCTTTGTCAATGTTATGTTCATCACATATTCTCAAACATAAAATACTGAACTTGGTCAATATACAATTTCTAACTGCTTATTTAAGATAACTGGAAACTTGTACTCAAACCTTATCTAAATACCAAATAAGAATATTCAAACATTTAATGAGTTTCCATGCTCATTTAATTTAAACATGTTTCTAATTCCATAGGTTATGTAAGCTCTTTT
This sequence comes from Cunninghamia lanceolata, assembly GCA_027924645.1. Lineage (NCBI taxonomy): Eukaryota > Viridiplantae > Streptophyta > Pinopsida > Cupressales > Cupressaceae > Cunninghamia > Cunninghamia lanceolata. Next base: position 106,272 of record BSBN01002102.1, on the reverse strand, counting down.
CTTATTCATACCCCACTTAAATTTTTAATATAAATTTCTAATATATTAACTAAATTTAAAAAAATGCATGACCATCTAACTATCTTTGAAAGTGACAACTTTATGACTATTACTATCAAGTCTTGGGTTCTTACATCTCACATTGCTATAGTGGCATATGTCTCAATGTGAGCTCAATTACATAAGAACTAGTAAAAGCACCAAAGGTGCTATCAAATGGTCGATAGGCACAATTTTTATTTTTATGGAAAGTAAATTCATTACATGTAGTTGTTGGTAGACAAGGCTATAAATACTATAAGAAATTCAATTATTTTTTCACAAATAAAAATAATGGAGTGGCATTAAATGAATAAGCACATGAAGTAAATCATGAATGAACTAAATAAATTCTAAACAATCAAGAGATTAGGTGAACTGTGCAATACCAAAATAATGTAGGATAATAAAAATTCATATTACTAATTTCCTATCGACCAAGTATTGCACAAAATAACTTTTAAAAAACAATATGCATGAAGTGTGTGTTTGAATCAACTATGTATTAAGTGATTGAACTAACTTTGTGTGAAGAGTGTGCTTTAACTTTGGCATTCACTTTGTGTGTGTTTGTTCTTTGGCATATTTCAACTCAAGTGTTTACTTGTGTGTAATTGAAATAACTTTGTGCATGAAGCATGTTTAAAATTTGGTACATGTTCACTTTCTATGTGTGAAGTGTATGTTTTAACTTTGGCATTCATTTTGTGTGAATTGTGTGTGTGAAATTTAATTTGAGCATTCACTTTGTCTAGTGTGTGTATTTGTATTTGTACTTTACATTCACATATGACTACAACTCTTATCAACTAACACTACATGAAAATCATAGAGTGAATCATAATATCATAAGGGTTTTCAAAATGTTTTTTTTTTGTATTTTTTGGGAGAAAAATAAGCGACATAAAAGTAGTTTGTTGCAAGATTCAAGCAAGTCATTCATTAAAAGGGATCAAATAGTTGATAATGTATTCATGCAAGTCATTCATTAAAGGGGATCAAATAGTTGATAATGAACACACATTATTTTTTTTATCATTTAAGTCATTTTTAAATATGAGGGTTCCTTATCTCTCCAAAAAGGTTTCCCTTTGTTTATACTAAATTATTTTTTAAAGAACTAAAAAAAATTATAATGTTAATATAAATAAACACTATTTTCATATATATAATGTAAAATCTCCTGTGGTGACCCAGGGAGTACACAAAATTCAATAAATCAACCTAACATAGTTTTGCAATTTTAAAAAGTAACTTAATGTATAAAAAAAGATATGTTTTAAAAAAGTATTAAAGTAAAATTAAAATTTTTCTAAATTATAATAAAATTTATTTTATATTTTATATTTATTTTATATTTGAAAAAAGAAATCTGTAAAAAACTTTCTAAATACAATAAATGAACCTAATACAAATTTGCAATTTTAAAAAGTATCTTCCAATCTAACATAAATTTGCAATTTAAAAAAGTATCTTTCAACCTAAAATAAATTTGTAATTTAAAAAAGTATATTTAGTGCATAAAAGATATATATTCAATAAATCAATATAACATAGTTTTGCAATTTTAAAAAATAACTTCAGTATATAAAATTAAATAAGAACTAATTTCAAACTAAACTAAATAAGAGAGAACTAAAAAAAAAAAAATTTTAAAGAACTAAAAAAATTATTATTAATTTTAGAAGAATAATGGAAAAGATCAAATTAAATAAATTTAGAAATTTTATTTAATTTTAGAAGAATAATGGAAAAGACCAAATTAAATAAATCTAGAAAATTTATTTAATTTTAGAAGAATAATGGAAAGACCAAATTAAATAAATTTAGAAAATTTGTTTAATTTTAGAAGAATAATGGAAAAGATAATGATAAGATAGATGATGGAGGAAAAACCTGAATTTAGAAAATTGGAAAGATCAATTATAAATTAAATAAATAAATTAAACCAATTTCAAACTAAATAAGATTAAATTTAAATCTTAACTAAACTATTTTTTTAAAGAACTAAAAAAAATTAACCATCACCAAATATTTTTTATTTTTATTTTTTATTTTGTCCAATTTCTTTTTTAGTTTTTCCAATTTCTATTTTAGTTTCTATTTTTTATTTTTTCCAATTTTTATGTTTGGTTTTTTTTTTTTTTTTTCAATTTCTTTTTTGGTTCCATAGTTTTTGTTTTCTTATTTTCAATTTCTTTTTTTGTTTTTATTTTTTATTTTTTCCAATTTTTTTTGGACTACACTCATGCAACTTTAAAAGAAAATGCAACTTTTAAAGGATTTTGTGATTTTTCCATTTTTTCGTTCATTTTTTTTTTGTTTTTGTTTTTTATTATTTATTTTGTCTAATTTCTTTTTTGTTTCTATAGTTTTTGTGATTTTCTTATTTTCTTATTTCAATTTCCTTTTTAATTTTTATTTATTATTTATTTTGTCCAATTTCTTTTTTGGTTCCATAGTTTTTGTGATTTTCTTATTTCAATTTCCTTTTTAGTTTTTATTTTTTATTTTTTTCCAATTTCTTTTTTGGTTCCATAGTTTTTGTGATTTTCTTATTTTCTTATTTCAATTTCCTTTTTAGTTTTTATTTATTATTTATTTTGTCCAATTTTTTTTTTGGTTCCATAGTTTTTGTGATTTTCGTATTTTCTTATTTTCTTATTTCAATTTCTTTTTTATCTTATTTTCTTAGTTCAATTTCCTTTTTAGTTTTTAGTTTTTATTTTTCCCAATTTCTTTTTTGGTTCCATAGTTTTTGTTGGACTACCAAAAAATTGTGGGACTACCAAATTTATTTTTAGCAATTGGACGACCAAAAATTGGGACTACCAAATTTTTTTTATTGCTAAAAAATGTGTGCACATATAATGGTCTATCGGCCAAATTAAACATAAATCCACTTCATTTTACATTTCAAGATTAGATATTGATGACCATTTGCACATTTGTCATATTTAAAATTATAAAATATATATTTTTTAAATTCTATTTTTATGTTGGAAACATGTTTTGATGCTTGCATGGCAACACCTAATAAAAAGATAAAAGATACGTCCAAAAACATTTGAATACTAGTATGGAGTTTCCCAACTACTAGCCCAACTTAGTTAACTTAATTATAAATCTTGGCTAATGCCTTGTGTAAATGGATGGCGAGTGAAATATGTCATTTTGACATTTATGTGAAGATGACAAGTACACTTTTTGTGTGAACTAGTGGGTTTTCACTTACCCAAAAATAGCTAGTGACATTGTTTTAAAATGCACAATCTATAAATTTGTATTTGTGTAAGGATGACATGTAGCATTTGCACTTATCCCCAAAATAAAAACTGGGTGGCATGACTTTATAGGTTAAAATTTTTGAAGAAACCTCCAAATAAATCATATAATATAGAAACATAACAAATAAATATGTGTAGCAACATACAAGTTAATAACCACAAATAGAATTTTGTGAAGATGCCATGTAAGTTTTTCACCAAAAATATGCTACATAAATTTTTTTAAGATGGCATGCAAGTTGTTTGCTTCCCCCAAAAATAATGACATGATTTTAGTATATAAGCTATGAATAAATTATTAAAAATACATTTAAAAACATAAAAATAGATGGATAAGTTAGAGTGAATGGATAGAAGTTTAAATACTATCTAGTTTAACCACTTAAAACTTGGAACTAATTCACCACATGCACTATTGTAGGAAAAGGCTTCTTATTCCTTCCTCCTCTGAAAGGATTGCACTTCCATTTGTGCTCTTTGTATCACTTTTTCTTGATCTCAATTTCTCAATATTTCTGAGGGATGTTATGGGAGCATAAACAATTTGATAAGATTACAAGCTCTTCCAAATATGCATGGCATGCTTAGATTGATAGGTCATTTTTAATAAAAAGGTGAAGAGCTCGAAGAAATCATAGAGAGTACTCGCATGGTCCCACAAAGGAACTAATGGTGATTTTATCTTGTGGTGTTGTTCCTTCACCTCAACAACCACTACAAATAGTCTATTTCCACTCATGCACCTGTAGTGGAGATCCATCCACAAATCTACTTAGTAAAGTTGTCTTCACCTAGGTATCGTGTGAAACAATTGTATTTTTTGCTGGGAAATTATGAATCCAAAAAAAAAATCAAGTATATTGAGCCAATAAATTCTTAAAACAATAAAAACTATTTTAATTTTATGTTTGCATGAGTTCTTCAATTAGTAATTTTGATGAAAATTGTAGATGACCATTATTGTGTGCTAACTAATTGCTAAATATTGATTTTTATATTTGGAAAAATTATGCCAAAAATTTTTAGGACACGTGTCAAGAGAAATCATATTATTATTGCTTGAAATAATAGGAATTGTATTTAAACATTATCATAACATTAGAATATTGATTTAGAATCTTTAGAGGGTAAAAAAATAAAATGATGTGGTTAGTTTATTTGACTCTAATTCCTTGTTAGTATTGATTATTATTGTACCCCTACCATGGTAAGTACTAATCAATATATTCTTGTAATAGCGAAAAACACATTCTCAATGCACTTTCCTATTACTTTTTGTGTTTAGTTTGGGGCAATGTCTTAATGTATTTATATAGCTATAGATGGCATATTTTGTGCATAGTTGGGCCACATACCTAGCCTTTCTTGTACTCAACCCTATCATTTATCATTATTCTTAAGTTCTTACAATCCTAGACTAATTGGCTTATTTGTCTAACTCTAATCAGTAACTCAATCCTTATCCATAAGGGTATGTGCACCATGATGGGGGACCAAAAAGTGGTCATAAATCAAGTTAATGAAAAATATGACATAACACGAGCACATTATAACATGCTATCATCATGGCTCAGGGTGGCTCGAAAATCCTGAGCCATAATACTGGCACGTTATTTTCTTAGTAAAAACAAAGAAAATGCCATCTTTTTTGAATTTATAATGCATGTGTATTATAATGTGCATGCATTATGTTGTGATTACGTTTCAGTTAAAATTTCTTTGGAATCTCACCCTTAGGCTTGGATATCTAAGCCAAAGGGTTGGGCCTACATTTAAGGTGCCCAAAGATGTGTTTTCAAGAAAACATAGAAAAACAACTAAATCTCAAGCATGCGCTTCATTAGGTTTACACGTTTTTCAATGTTAATCTAAAACAATTCTAGGATAACTTCAAGTTTTTATTAGCTTTCTAACTATGTAATTTTTAAGAAAATCTAAAAACATTGAGGTTTCCATCTTTAATTTCTTTTGCTAGTGTCTTCTTTTTTTGCTAAAAACCTATGTATAGTATTTTTGGTGTCATTTTTTATCTGTTTATTCAAATTTGAAACAAATTGTATTTTCATATTCTAGACTCTATTCTATACATATTAAAAAATGATTTTCAATTAGTTTTCAAAATAATTAGGGGGGAGCATGTTCAAATTTTGATTTTTTTAGGATGTGTCCACTTTGAAAATTCATGAAAAATCATATATTCGTTAAAATATTAGCAAAAAAATCATGCATAAACTATGTGATGTTAGCTAATTTTCCACCAAAGAGATTTGTGAAATACTTTTAAAAAGAACATTTTATGGGGAGCACACCAGATGCCATTTATATTTTTGTGACAAAAATAAGAGAACTCTATGTGCTCCCCCTATTTGAACCTCCTAATTGTTGCATATGTGTTGTCATTGTTGTCAACAGTGTGATGTTCAGTGATGGATAGGATTGATGTTAACAATGTTGAAGGTTGGTAGTGGAAATGATGTTACCAGAGATGATGTCAACAGTGCTATGATGTACTGATCAGTGTTGGTGATGTCAAAGAGAGACTGATGCAGATAGAGAAGCAAAGTGATGACTGTATGTGGAGGTGATCAAAGATGGATCAATGAAGTTGTGAAGAGAAAGGTAAAGTGATGGAAGTCATGTTGGATTAGTATCATCTATACACAGTTGTACCCTATCTTCTGAAGTTCATAAACAAAGTTTGTGCTAACTTGAATATTCATGTTTTGATGAAAAGAGGTGTGATAGTTGTTTCTAAATGTTGTAAATGGAGTCTCTAATGTGGTGATCATGGTATTCTTTGTTTCCTGAGGAAAATCTTTGCCTCAATTTTTAAAAAAAGGTTCAGGAAGTCCAAGGCACTAGAGTTTGCACTGAAGTAGCTCGAGAGAATGCTCTGCGTTCCTCCACATTTGAAGGTATGGCCTTACAGTTTGGAAGTTAGTCAAAGACAAGTGTGAAGTTTGTATGTTCCTAATTTTAGAGCTTGAAAGTTATCATAGAAGATTCTAGGGCTTGCGGAGTGAAGACAATGTTCTTGTGTTGGTGTAGTCAGAAAGGTTAGAGAAATGCTTTGCATTTCTCCGTAGTTGATGTTGTGATCCTACGGTTTGAAGGATGGTTAGATACAGATGAGAAGATTTATATATTCAAGTTTCAGATGATAAGTTGTACCACAAAGGTCCTCCAGAATCAACAGAATAAAGATATAACATGTTGCTGATTAGGGTTGTCTAGAGGAGATGGCAAAAGCCACAACATTTGATTGCAGTTAATCTTTTGGCTTTGGTGTTTGGAGGATATGCTCAGATGGTCTATATGTTTGTTCATGTCAGATTTTAGGTGCTAAAGTGCACCACAAGTTGGTTCTTCAAAATTCTATCTCAAAACTGGTTATTCAGTATTTGTATGTGATACCAAGTTCAGTGTCTGGTTATTTGTACCAAAAAGAAAACATGTATTTATGAGGAAAGATTGTTTGAGAATGTGTGTGTGAGTCTTATGTTTCTTGTGAAGTGATCTTCATGATGCTAATTGATCTCTCTGATACCGCTTTAGGTTTGGAGCTATTTTACGGAAGGATAAGAGTTTGTTGGGTTGTCTTGATGTACTTTGATGGTCTTGTCGGATGCCTAGAAGTGTGAACCAACTTGGAAGAATTTGTTAATGAAGAATAGGTCCTGGTTATCACTTGGCTTGAACCACATTGGATTTCTACATCTTTTTGGAGTCGACCTGGAGTGACCATTGCACATTTCATGTTTACACATTTCATCTTGGCCGACGTAGGAGAAAGATTTTGTAATTTGCGGAAGGTATAAATAAAAGATCTTGTTTAGTGTGAAATGTATGAGTGAGTGAGAGTGTGAGAGGATGTGTCTATAAGGGTGGAAGTGAGTGTGTGTGTGTGTGTGGAAGCATGATGAAGGTAGTAGTGTTCGTTGTGCAGAGGAAGTGAAGATTTGTGATAGAGTGAAGTGGGTGGATGTTGTAGAGGTGTTTGATCAGTGAGATCTATCGATGTGATGCTTAAAGGTTGTATCCTCATTTTGTAAGTGTTGTTGTGTTGTATTTCAGTGAGTTGCATCTTCCTTTGGGTTGTAGCCGATAAATAATATTGTAATCTTGTTTTTCCTTGTGAGGTTGGATTTGGACAGTAGATCCAAGTAGCTTGCTCATCGTGGTTTTTCTCTTATAGGGTTTTCCATGTAAATATGGTGATATGGTTGTGTTCTCATGTGTTGTGCTTTGATTTTCTTAACTTGTTTTATCATTTGTCTAAGGTAGTAAAAGGTTTTGATTGATAGAGATTAAGTTTTTGGATATATTGAATCACCCCCCTCTTAGTATATCAGTGTGTTCTAACAATTGGTATTAGAGCTTAGTTCCTTGGTGCAACCTAACAGCTAAAGGTAGATCTTAGAGTACAACACATGGCTCAGAAGGAGTCCTCTTCTAAAGTTCTTTTTTTTTTTTATGGAAGTAACTATGATTTCAAGAGTGTAAGGATGGAAGTCTATCTTACCTCGCTAGGGTATGATGTTTGGAGAGCTTCCATGGATGATTATGTTGAACCTAGTCACCCTATCACAAATCCAGATGAAAAGAAGGCTCAAGAAAACAATGCTAAAGCCAAGAATGCCATCTTAAGTGGTTTGAGCAGTTCAAAGTTAGTCAAGGTTGTGTGGTGCAAGATAGAAAAGGAGATATGGAAGAAGCTCAAAGATCTCTATGAAGGAAATGACACCATAAAGAAAGCGAAACTACAATCTTACAAAATAGTGCTTGAGAATCTAAGGATGAAAGAAGAGGAGAACATTGCTGGCTATAAATGGAATGCTCTACAACTTGGTATGCAACTCCCCACCTTATTTTGAATTTGGTTTAGGCAGGAATGAATGGGGACAGCCCGAGGGGGCCCGTGATCCAGTCCCCTCCCCCTACTTCTGGGGTTTCTACTTCTAGCACGCGCTGTCGTGTAGATCATGTGTCTAAGCCCTCAAACATTGGTCTTACCCAATGGAAAGAGACTCTTGTGGGAGCTGTAATGGGTGGTGATTCTTCTCAGATGGAAAGTCTGATTGTGATGGAGTGCGAAGGTGTAAAAGCCCTCAAACTTCCAGACCAGACCATTTTAAGGGTGGTAGCATCCATGGAAAATACGCTTGTGGGGAAGTTTTTTTGCCTACAAACCCAACATTGACTTGGTGAGAAGATGGGTAGCAACCAAGTGGACTCTTAAGGGGAGCATTTCTGCCAACTCTATGGCTGGGGGAATGTTCTTGTTTAAATTTACTTCTCAAGAGGATTTACTGTCAATCCTAGCTAGAGGCCCATGGATATACGAGAAGCATTCACTTTCTTTGTGTAAATGGAAACCAGGCTTTGACCCCAAAGCGGACCTAAATCAATTTTGTTATGTCTGGGTTAGGCTCCCAGGGCTCTCACTGGAGTATTGGAATGAGGAATATTCGCTTGGATAGGTAATTCCTACAAGGATTATGTTACAGTAGACAAAGTCACTAAGGAAAAGGCTAGGGTGGTTTATGCCAGGTTCTGTGTCAATGTTGACATTCTCAAGACACTTCCCACTTCCATCATTTTGGAATCCAAATTTAGGAAGTGGAATCAAAGCATATTGTATAAAAATTCCAGGGGTTTTTGTCAAAATTGCATGAAACCTAGTCATGTTTTCACTCAATGTAGGGCTCTCAAATGCCCCCCCTCTACAAAAAGAGGAGTTGATTGATTGAGGTGGGAGTTTTGAAGAATATCCTTTCCTCCGCAAGCTTATCGATTCCCTCCCGGGTTCTCGAATGAAGAGCGCTAAGGGAGCTGGTTCACTGGATTCCTAGGAGAAAGAGTCTGTCTCCCCCGAAGGAAGTGCAGGGAACTACAGAGAAGGAGGTCATGGTTCCCTCTGGGGAAGACCAAGGATTAGTTCTTAACAAGGAGAGCCTAGGGATTAAGATGGGGATTAAAGGGGAGGCGCCCTCGGAGGAAGACCAGGGATTGGCTCCCAATAAGGAGAACCTAGGGGTTAGGAGGGGGATCAACAACCAATTGGTGAACCGGAATGGTAATGCTGAAGAAAGGGAGGAGGGAGAGTTTGTCCTGACCTCTAGTGTTCAGATAGCTTCTGCTCAAGAGGTTTGTAGTCCTGTATCAAAAATGGGAGGCTTCAAGTTGGGGATAAGCTCCCTAGAGAAAAAATTCTCCCCATCCCCTAGCACGAGTACTAGCAAAGCCGCTAAGGATTCGAAGGGCTGGTCCACTACCAAGAAGAAAGGAAAGGACAATAGCAGGAAGACTGCAGATGTGGGAGGACTAATAATAAGGAAAAATTGACCCACATGCAAATGAGGCAAAGGGAGATGGAAAAGGAAATTGCTAGGGGCACGCAGACCACGTTGGTGGCCCCTAAGAAGACCAAAAAATGAAGATTATCTCATGGAATATAAGGGGGATCAACAGCCCCCACAAGCAGTTACTGGTAAGGAACTGCATATACAATAATAAAATGGATATTCTGCTCCTTCAAGAAGTCAAGATGACAGAGGAGAACTTCAAGAAGGTGGTCAATAACATCTGGCCCATGGCTAACTATGCCATTAGTGAATCCCAAGGCACTTCGGGGGGATTGTCACTCTTTAGAATCAAAATATCCTGGGGAAGGTGGTGTCTTTCTCTAGGCATTATATTGAAATTGTTTTCCAAAATAGATTCATTAAATGGACCTTGGTCAATGTTTACATCCTGAATACTCGTCATGGGAGGAAGAAGGTCTAGGAGATTCTAGCTAATAAGATTCAAAGTTCCAAGGGGACTAACTGGATGGTAGCTGGGGACCTGAACTCCCCAGTTTACCCATCTAAAAAATTGGGGGGTCTGATAGACTATTCAGATAGTATGTCAGAATTGGTAGAGTTTTAACTAGCGCGGGCCTTATGGATATCGAGTTGGAGGGTTGTACTTTTACTGGGACTAATAGAAGACAAGGGCACAACCTCATACAAGTTAACTTGGATATCTTTTTGATTTCCTCTAAATGGACCATTGCCAACCTAGTTAATCTTATGGCTCTTCCCCGGGTGGGTTCTGATCACAACCCACTAATGCTCAATTGGCAAGAGAGGAGTGTTAAAGGCTCATTCCCTTTCAGATTTGAAACAATGTGGTATCTTCATCTGAATTTCAAAAATTATTTGGCAGAGTGCTGGAATACCCTTATTCAAAGACCAGCCATGTATAGACTGGTCCAAAAGCTGGCTAATGTTAGGAACAAAGTCAAGTTTTTTGGGAATGTTTTGGTCAAGAAAAAGATCATGGGTGAACTTTTGGAGGTCCAATCTACGATGGAGCAGGAGGAACCATCGGAGGAGTTACAGGCTCTGAACAACTCTTTCTCTAAAGATTGGATGTTAACTTTGAGGGGGGGGAGGTATATTGGAAATAAAAATCTAGAGTTCAATGGCTGGAGGAGGGGGATAGGAACACTTCTTTCTTTCACCAGTCTACTCTGAGGCATAGAAAGAGGAACTCTATCAGTAAACTTAAGGATGAAAATGGGGTTATGGTGATGGATGATGAGGACATTGGGAGATTGGCCTCCAACTACTTTGAGTCTCTCCTGGCTATTCAGCATGCCTAAGAGGAGGAAAATGAGTCTCTTCTAGACTCCATTCCCACTTTATTGACTGAGGAAGACAACTCTCTACTGACTAATACTATTATGGAGGAAGAGGTGAAGGTTGATGTCTTCTCTATGGGAGATTTCAAAGCGCTAGGACCGGATGGGTTCCCCCAACCTTTTTCCAAACCTTTTGGGACATCACAGGAAAGGATGTTACTAGTGCAGCTAAAGCATTCTTCAGGATAAGAATACTCCTATGGCAGCTGAACAACACTTTTATTGTATTGATTCCCAAGAAGGTTGACTCTACTGCAATGATGGACTTTAGACCTATCAGCCTCTGCAACACAGTGTATAAAATCTTCACAAAGATTTTAGTCTTCAGACTAAAACCACTTCTTGACAAACTTATTGCCTCTAACCAGAAAGGTTCTGTTCCTAGTAGACAAATCCTTGATGTGGCTATCACCACTTTCGAGATCATCCACTTGATATCTAAAAGCAAAACCTCAAGTATGCTGTTTAAATTGGATATCTCTAAGACCTATGGTAGAGTTAACTAGAATTTTTTGATTAGGGTTCTTAAGAAATTTGTTATGCAAGACCAGGTGATTAATTTGGTGAAGGATTGCATCTCCACGATCAGATTCTCTGCCCTTGTCAATGGCTCTCCTAGAGGTTTTTTCCCTTCTGGGAGAGGCCTCGGGCAAGGTGACCCTCTGTCCCCTTACCTCTTCATCTTGTTGGCTGAAGTCCTTGGCAAGAATGTGTGTAATTTGTTGGTGCAGGGATGCCTTTAGGGCATTAAGCCCGCCTCCATAGCTCAGGCTTCGGTCATTTAACAATTTATGGATGACACTATATTATTTGGCATTACCTCGGTGGTTGAGGCCAGAAGGTGGAAAAGTCTCCTCAATGCTTATGAAAGGGTCTCTGGGCAGAGTATCAATTTTAAGAAGAGCCACATATACTTTCTGAAAATTTTAGGAGGACTTACAGCAAAAAATTACCAAGGTCTTGGGCTACTCTAGTGCAAAGTTGTCAGCTACCTACATTGGTCTACCACTCATGAGCACCAAAGTCACATTGGATTATTGGAACATGATTATAGAGAGAATGTAGAGAAAGTTGGCCGGATGGAAAGGAACCTTGTTGAGCCAAGTAGGGAAATTTCAACTTCTCAAAGCCTCCCTGTAGGGCATTCCTAACTATTTTCTAAGTCTTTTTAAAATCTTGAGGTTTGTGGCTAAGAAGATTGAACAAATCTAGAATAAATTCCTATGGACTAGGGTGGAGGAAAAAAGAAGAATTGCACTGGTAAGCTAGGAAAAGGTCTGTACCCCCAGAAGTCAAGGGGATTGGGGTTAAGAAGAATTCACCTTATGAATAGGACCCTAATGTCAAAGATAGGTTAGAATCTGATCCAGGATAATAAGGACTGGGGTGACATAATGGGTACAAAGTATCTCAATGGAGAAGGAGCAGGTAAACTACTATCAAACCTTGGATTGCCTAAAGGTTCAGTCATTTGGAATGGGATTCTCAAAACTCATTGTCTTCTTCACAAAGGCATTAGATGGAAGATTGGGGATGGCAAAAATGTCAATTTCTGGGAGGATAGATGGTTGAAGGACATTGCTTTACAAGAGTTGAACTATGGTGGACTTGTAGATAAAGCCTGTAGATTCTTTGGCCATAAAGTGGCTAGCTACATCAGAAGTTATGGGGGTGTTAGATGTTGGAGGAGTATCATAGAGTGTGTCACTGATCAGGATGAGGATAAGGAGGTGGCCCTTCAACTTCCAAAGAATTTGGCCGATTTCAAGATTTTCATCCTTCCTAAACAAGATCAGATAATTGGAATACGAACAAAATTGGTAGGTTTACCAATAAGAGTGCTTATGGTATGTTGTTAGACCCTGGTGAAGATAAACTGTGGGGGAAGGTCTGGCTACACAAACTTTTACCCAAGATTAACTTCTTCTGGTGGACCCTTATGCACAATAAAATCCTAACTATTGATAATTTGAAGAAGAGAGGATTTCAAATGCTTAACAGATGTGCTCTTTGCAATGAAGAAGAAAAGACGGTAAATCATCTTGTCCTACTCTGTAACTTTGCTCGGGAGGTTTGGAGTCTTGCGTTGCAAAGGTTGTCCTTGTGCTGGGTTGTCAATGAAAATGTGTGGCCCTACTTAGGGCATGGAGATCCCCTTTTAGGTATAAATTCCATATTATCAAGGAACTATGGCTTCAAATCCCCCCACATGTGGCCTAGAATTTGTGGAAGGAGCGGAATAACAGGGTTTTCAAGGAGAAAATTAGAACACCCCTTGAAGTGTTCTAGTCCTTTGCCAAATTGATAATGGAGAATATCAACTCCTATAAATTCAAAACTGTGGAGAACCCACCAGGAATGGAAGAGCTTAATATTCTGAAACAACAGACTATCAGCCCAAATATTTGTCAAATTGACAATCTAAAAAGTTAGCCAGAGCTAAAACTATCTGGACCCTACCTCAAAAAGGCTGGTTCAAGCTCAATTTCGATGGGGCAGGTAAAGGGAATCTCGGGATTACTAGTGGAGGAGGAATTATTAGATCCAATTCAGGGAGATTTGTGGCAGCATACTCTAGAGGTCATGGTATTAAAAGCAACAATGAGGCTAAGGCTTTAGCTATGCTATGGGGCATCAAACTAGCTATTTCCTTGAACATTAAACATCTTCATGTTGAAGGGGATTCACAATTAATTGTGAACGCTGCTCTAGGTTCAGTGAGCATAGGTTGGAAGCTGGAAGACATAATTGGTGACATCTATTTGCTCATCAATGTCTTGGAAGAATACAAGGTTTCCCACATCTATAGAGAAGGCAATTCTGTAGCTGATGCTATGGCGAACCTAGGTAGTAATGGTGATGGTTGGAGGTGATGGAGACATGTCTCTAGGCTACCTAGTGGGATTCAAGAACTCATTATGAAAGATGGAAATAGGAACACTGAATAGATATTATGGGCTCTTTGTCTTCTATATCCTCTGGATAGGTGGAGGTGGTGCTACAACTATTAAGGGTAATAAGTATTCTTATGAGAGGTTGGGTTTCAAAATTGTAGCCATTGATATTGAAATATACGACGACGGGAGAAGTGTTTTTCAAATGTCTTGGTGTGACAAGGAAAAGTGGTGGAAGGAGATGACTAAGTACTATGCGGGGGTGTCTAGGTGGCATGAGAAAAGTGGTAGGGAGATTTGAAGGATGAGTCGATTTAGTAGTAAGCCAAGGTGGCATGATATTAGATGGCGGGCTAAATGGATGGTAGACTGTCTTGGAAAGAAGTTGAGGTGGCATGAAAATCATGATAAAAAGGAGTGGATAAGCTAGCTTGACAGTTTGATGAAGTGGCATATGAAAAAAGGGTGGAATAATAAATGGTCTAAGTGGCTCGAGGTAAATTATTTCATTACTGTCCTTGATGCCGGTGATATTATTTTTTGCACAAGGTGGCGGGCGAGAGCTTTTCCCGAGGAGGGGTTCCAGGGTGGTGAAGGCATCATTATTGAAAGAACCATAATGAAGATCTCATCTCATGGCCTTTGATTAGACGGTTGTGCTTAGATGGGTTTTATTACTCTGTAGAGTGTTTAGCTAAACATTTCTACGCCTGTTGCCTTAGAAATTTCAAATTTCTCTGGTTGCATAGCTTTCTGAGAGTGACGATGGTGTTGTGTGGTTACACAACACTCCCCATTTTGACTTGGCAAAACAGGGACCCAACTTTTTGTTTCACTTGTTCTGTGCTTTCTGGCGGTTTGGTCAAAGTAAGTCATGCAGATCAACATGCAAGAGAGGTTGGGTAGGCCATCATCATGAGGTCAGTTTGTCAAATTTTGTATTTCACTCCAACAACCTCATATTCAGAAAGAGCATCAAATTTCATGCAGGTTTTCCTTTTACATTACCCTGATATTCAGTAGGATGTGAAAGTTATGAATGGTCAAAGTTTGAGTCAAACCTGATATTTCCAAGGGGAGGATCATATTTCATAACATCAGTCATATTTCAAAAGATCACCCTGATCTAATTTATCACCTGATAAATCATGCGGTCCAAATATCCAGACGTTAATTTTAGGTGATAGTAGCCTTTACCCATCGGTGGCCTTATGCATTTCGTGAGGATCATATTTTTCAATGTAACCCGATATTTCTTAATATCCTCCTGCCGCGAAATATCCCCCTAAGCCAATATCTTGATGATGTCATTCAAGTCTGATAAATGAAGAAATGATATGATGATGACGTCATCATCACATTTACCTCTCGGCAGGATATTTCGTAGGCATGATCCTATTCCCATAACATGACGATGACGTCATGATGCCTTGCTGATACAATAAGTGATTATCTGGATGACGTCATCTCGATATTCTGAAAGAGAGAAGCATAAGTTTATCAAGTCATCATCATCTTTGAAACATTACCCGATGTATCAAAATATCCCCCTGATGTATGAAGCATGACCTGTGGGTACGTTTATCACCTGATTCGTCGAGGATAGTTTTTCATTTCGGGGAGGATGATCATATTGCACTCAGGATGATATTTTTGAATATCACCCTGATATTCATATATCACCCTGATATTCGAATACCACCCCACTCCCGTTGCTGCCATTAACATTTAATGCGCAGACATGGTAGGTAGTTCCCGCCAACCATTAAACCCGATGAGATAGCTAGCGAAATCCAGACTTTCCATGCAGAAAATTAACAAATAAAATCCAATCTGTCAGGGTTTTCCCTAATTTCACCCTAAGCGCATGGTTAAAAGGTGAAGTCACCGTCATTTCATCTCTTACCTTGCGATAAAATTGTTTTTACAGAGCACTAGCTTCCATATCCTCATACAAGCGATAGTCAGATGAACTGAGCTTATAAATAGGATGAAGTGCATGATCATCAGCAGAATTAAGAGCATTTTTCAGAAGTCCACTAGTATAAAAGGAGATTTGCATATCCAGGTAAGTAAATGAAACCCTCATCATGTTGTTTTTGTAATAATCAGGTATGGGTTGTTAATCTGAAGCCCTGGTTTATGCCCCCCCATGATAAGTTGATGTTGAATAAATACAGTAGGCATGATGGTTAGTAGAGATAATTGTTATTTACATGCATAGGGGTACCTATTGTAAGACAAGATTTTGTTAATTGCAGGCATCCATGGCTGATAAGAGGTTGGCTAAGTGTGAGGCTGAATTTAGTAAGCCCATGTTTTCAGCTCAGAGGGGCGTCCTGTTCAAATATGGCGCAATTACAGATACCCATCAGGGGAATACCAATTTGGAAGCCTGGTTAGTTAAGCTAAATGATGAGAAGAATAGAAGTCCCATGCTGGATGCTGTATTCGTGTCCAAAATGTGGAATGTCGTCGGTTTCCCGTACTCCGTGGAGTCTCCAGAGCTGGTTATCGAGTGTGCCCAGAACTACAACCCAGAGACCCGGCAGGTGATGAAGCATGGGAGGATATATGCAGACCTATCCATCAAGGGTCTCTCCCAAACATTTGGACTGCCATTGGGTAGGAAGGTCAACAGTGTGGACCTGAAGAAATCAGAGAGAGAATATGAAAATAACAAGAAACAAGCCAGGAAAAACATGTACCAATGGAGGGCTGAGAACAGCATATATCCTGCAGCCGCCAAACTTCCTGTGCATTTATTCAAATATGATTTTAGTGAGGAGTACCAGTACATGATTGCACTATTGAGTAGAGTCACAGGCTAGCTTGATGATGGTAGTTTTAAGGATTGGATGTATGGTGTGATCATGATGTGCATATATTCAGATATCAAGCCATTGTGGGGCCAACTAATAAGTGATGCTCTGCATGAGCAGCTGATGAACCTAGGAGGTCCAAATTGTGCTTTCTATATGACATCATACATTGTTTACTCCTGTGCTTACAAAGGCACATTTGATGCTCTGGTTACAGATGGCAAAGTCACAGGCACAGTTAATGCTGTGCACATTTGGGATCATCATCCCCAGCTACAAAGAGCCAATTACCTCCAAGATTACAAATTGGTAAATGATGCATTCTCTATGCATCTGGTCAAAACCATGGAGGAGGATAGAACAAAACATTTGAGCATAGAGGCTCAAGAGATAATCTACAGGCATGGAGCCTGGTATATACAATTTGCCACATTTTCATACATGAGGATTGAGGGTTTTGAAGGAAATCCCCTCATGCTGCCAAGGTATCCCACTGATGCAGTGATACTGATGGAGTTTATAAGGCAGAGCTCCATAATGTTGAAAACATATAAGGATGCCCAAAAACTGCCTCCAATTTTGTTTCCAGTCACCATTGGCAGGTATATGTGTCCCAATTCAAAGAACATCAAGAAGGTGATGGTCACCTTAAATAAAATGAAGTTGCAGCCTTTTCCACTAATAAGACCATATGATCCTTATGGCAGGATGCAGAAAATAATAGGAAAGCCTATTCATCAGAGGCACCTAGAAGACTTCTGGGCTGACTGTGAAGATGAAGCAGAAGCAAGAAGAAGAAGATATCAAAGGCTAACACTGAATCAAATCAGAACCTTTGATTGCATCCCCATCCTTCAACAATTGAAGAAGGATGATGGCAGGATAATTGCAAATGAGTATGAGCAAAAGAAAATATATAATGATACCATCTATGCACCTGACCTCACCATACAAGAGGACATATCCTTGGACCCCTTCATTGCCAGGACCATACAGCTAACCCAAGCCTGGGTTGATGAACAGATAGAGGCTTTGAAGAAGAAAGGTGTTGCCATTACTATGGACAACAAAAAGAAGGGGCAGGATATTCCTGATGGGGAGTATGATGACTTCATAAATGAGAAAAGAAAGTCTAAGGGAGATAGACTCCCTCCACAACAACAACAGAGCAAAAGACCCCCAAGGGGCAAGAAATTAGATAATGAACCCAAAGGGGTTATTATTGAATGGGCAGTGTTCATAGCTGAAGAGGCAGCAGCATCAGGATCAGGATCAGGATCCGCATCACCTCAACGGACAAGAAAACAAAAGTCCAAGAAAGGAAAGACAGCAGAGGCTGGAATTATTGAGACCCAAGAAGAGGGTCAATCCTCAAGGAAACCAGATGAAGAAGATATCCTCATGGAGGAAGAGCCTAAGGAAGAAGAGGCTCTTTTATTATTCAAAAGGAAGAGGAGAGCTCCACAAGTGGTGGTATCTACCCCACCTAAGAAATAAAGAACCTCCATGAGAGGTGAAATAAGACAACCCCCTAGATTGTTACAAGGGGCAGGTAGTGAAGTGCATAGGGAACTTTAGCACAATGTTCCACTTCCTACCATCGTCAAGTTTAAGACCGAGCTCACAGAAGAGCAGATGAAAGAAACCTCCCAGACACATGCAGAAGGTCACATCTTGCTAGACGAGACAATAAATTTGTCTGATGATGAAGTTGTGCAGGAAGTGGCTTCACAAAAGATGGAAACCCTTGTTGTAGGTACACACATGACCCCTCACAAGACTCCACTAGTTCAAACTATACTGGAGGAGATAAAGCAAGTGGAAACAGAAAAAGAAAAAAGCCCAAAGAGGATAGCCCGAGAAATGGGGCTAGATACATTAATTACACAGGTGACAAGTCCTGTAGTGGTAGATTTGATAGACAAACAGGATGCAAGTCCTAAACATCCAGCAGGTACACCTAACAAAGGGCAACCTGCAGAAGAAGTGAAGATGGCAGAACCAGAAGGCCATGCTTTAGAAATAAGCCAACCAAGCGCACAAGATGCATCAGCAGAACCTGCTATAGTAGAGGTTTAGGAAAGGAAGGCTGATGAAAAGGATGTATATGAGAATCCTGCTACCAAAGTTTAGGAAATAAGTAGCACAGGTGCAGAACAAATTGCCGTTTTAGAACTAGCACCAGCACTTAAGGAGACTTCCCAAGTATCCACGACGGAGAATGTTCCTCAACAGGAGGAAAAGTTGAAAGTGGATGAGGTGATGACAGAAAAGGATCATGATCAACATATAGATACATCACAAGATCCTCCACCTCAGGAAGATGCCCCTCCGGAGAAAGAAGTTCCTCAACAAGAGGATGTGCCACAGGATCAACGTCAAAGCGAGCATCATGAAGAAGAACTAAGGAAATCACCTTCTCCATCACATTTGCTGACAGAAACAGGAGATAAAGGTGAACATCATGATGATGTGGAGAAACATGATCAGATACCTCTATGGTTGGAGAAAGAGGTAAATGCAGAGGTAGATTTTGAAATTCAAGAATTTGATGTCTCTACCTTATTTTCTGAGAATATAATAAAACCTAAGAGGAAGGCCAGAATGACTTCGGCCATCAAAAGAGATCCAACAACTGGGAGGACTACACAGATTGTAGTACCTATTGTAGAGAAAGAAAAAGGTAAAATTACCTTGGATGAGTTTCAGATCAGCACAGTGGACTTAGGATTTGCCAATGAAGACCAAGAGGGTCAAGAAGGAAAAGATATTATTGATTCTTTAATTCAGAAGGTGAAAAAAGAGAAGGAGAAAAATAAGCAACACAAAGAGCACATTGCTCAATTGCATGCCTACATAGGAAGGCTGACTAATACTGAAGATACTTCAACTGAACATGCAGTCCCATTGACTGCTATTTCTCAAGAGGAGGTGAATAAATTAGATCTCATGAAACATGAGGCATCTGTACTAAGGAAATGGATGTTATCCACATTGGATGATGTGGAGGAAATGGTAAAGGCCTCTTTGAAGAGGTGGAATACTCTCAGTGACTCCAGGTCGAGGGTAGATAAATTGCAGATGCAGACAGGTAAAAGGTCTTACAGATTGGAAAAGATATTGGACATCCTGGGAGAAATAAGGAGGATAAATCCTCAGTTGCTTATCAACAAGTAGGTATTGAACAGTAATACTGCCTTGTTGGTTGATATATGGTATAAGGACATTCAATTTGAATGTGGAGTACTTAGAAGATGCAATAATAAACTGAGAGATATCAGCATGAAGTTGCATGATTTAATGTCTGTTGAGGCAGAAATGTTGGAAACACTGGAAGGAAAAGTGGAAGGGAAAGTAGAAAATTAAGATGAAGAGTTTGCCATCAAAGCTTTACATGGCAACTTCCAATCAGTGGTTGATGATCCACTTGTTCACTTGACAGAAGAAGTCATAAATAAAATAATGAGAATCAAAGTCAAGATGGAAAATTACAATGAGATGCTGCAAAGCAGGAAAGACAAACTGGACAGCAATAGACACAAATGCGAGGCACACAAGCATGCCATCATCAAAGCAAAGACTCAGGATGGCAAAGAAATAGATAGAACAGTGCAGTTATATGAGCAAATCCAGAGCAGCATGCAGCCTCATATGCGAAGTCATCATCATCAGGATGATGAAAGTTCGGGAAGTGATGCACATGATGATGGTGCACATGAATCAGATGAGGGAGAATCTAATGTAGCATAAAGTGAATATCAGCATCAGATACTTGGTGAAAATAAGTATTTTCAGATAGTTGCCAGCTAGCAACTTGTGCCATTTTGTAAGGTTGACATAGTAAAAGGGAAATCTTGACCGTAGATATTCATAGACAAATCAAGATCATTGATCTTTTGTAACGGATTCCTCACCTTATTCTATAAAAGGTGCAGGAATGCCTCTTTTCTAATATTCGAAACTTAATTGAAATCCGTCTGCTGAAACATTCAGGGCTTATTTCAAAGCTTTTTGTATACATCTATATCTTTGCATACTTAATGAATGAGAAGACTTGTTTGATTACAATTCATAGTAAATCTTGAGTAATCAGTGTGTGAATTCTGGATATATGCTGTGATTTGTTGCATCCCTTGGAGTGCATGTCTACTTGCATATGTTGCTTTCATACAAATTCCTTTGAAGTTAGCATCAACTGTATCTAGCTGTGGAATGTGCTAGTGAACATATGGTTTGGTTTTCTTCTCTTCATGACTGTATCTGATGTACATGTGGTTCAATAGCTGAAAGTTTAACATTAATTTGAAGTATTTCTTTCAATTCTTTTAAATTTTAGAACATTTCACTATCACAATTTCAAATAACTGATAATCTTAAGCAAATACTAAAAATATGTGGACATCTCGTAGATAATTACAAATATTTAGCATATTTGAAGCTCAAGCATGTATAATTGAAAATATCATGCAAAGATTTGAATATCCCTGCATCATTTGATCAAGCAACTATATAAAATGACCTCTCTATGAAGAATCTTTGCAGAAACAATGTCATGATGATGAACTTCATGTAAGGCCCCAAAATGGAAACAGCAACACACATCAACCTCTGAGTAACGTCAGATGATTAAGACCTAATCACCGGAGACTTGGGATCATGAATTCTCTGAATTCATCATATCTTTCAAGATGAATAAAGGTTGTTGTGTAACTTTTATTCTATGCTTGTTTATGACTAACATCATGACCAACAGATGGGTGGAGAAATTGTGAAAATTGAACTAACCTCGGCAGATGAATTCCTCCATGAACCTATGGTCTGGAATATAATTCAGGTGGGGAGGTGGCTCCTTTCCTTTAGGCAATGGTTGGGCATGATGAAAATCTGTCTCACCAGTTCATTGAGTCCTGGGATGAGGATACCAGACAAGTCCGGCTGGGGGGAATTGGCTTCCAAGTCTCTGATGAGGTGATAGGGCATGCCACATGCCTCCCCACCAAAGGCAAAAAACATAGTTTTCGTAGCAAGGTTCCAGACCTGAAGAATATGGGAATTTTCTTCCGCAATGGTGAGGCCACTGTGAAACTTCATGGGGGTTTTGAATGGGAGAAGTTGCAAGAGCCATGGGGACAAATTTATCTGATGATTATGAAAGATTTCACTTTGGAGGGTTAGTTTAAGGTATACTACCATTACCACTTTGCATTACTTAATCATTTTAGGAACAAGATGGAGATTAGCTTTCCCTTCTTCCTTTTGTCTTCTCTAGAGAATTCTATTAAATTTGCTAAGGAGGTTCAAGTGAAAAATTCTAACTACCCTTTTATCCCCATACACCAAGGCCTAATTCTAAGACTGTACCACTTCGATTTAGCCTTGTGCCCCCATAATCTAATTAAGGTTAGTCTAGTTGACTCGACTTAGTCCCCCACAGTGAAAGGAAAAGCTAATAAAATTACTAGGACCCCCAAAATCTCCCCTGTCAGAAACCCTAAGGGGGGCCCAGAATTCAAAAATGTAGTTCCCCTGCTGGGTCCCTGAATCCTACTTCCAATACTAAGTCTATAATGAAAGAGAAACTTGAGACCCCTAGCTGGGAGTTGGAGAAGGTGACTGGAGTGTTGTCTAAAAGGGAAAGGAAGGCAGTGAAGAGTGAGAGTGATGTGTAGACAAAGAAAGCTGAAATGGGGAAGAAGAATCTTGATGTTATGGAGGAGACTATGAAAATAATAGACTTGGAATCAGGAGCAAAGATGGGGGGGAGTGATGAGGGAGGTGATACTAGCAAACAGGTTGCCTCTAGTGTGCGCCATTCTAGTCGTATTTTTTGAATCCTAACACCTACTACTCAGGGCGTGGAAATTTCTGACGAGTTTGAATTTGTGGAAGACACTATGGGGGAAGGCGAGGATGAAATGCCCACAGAGTCGATTCATGAGGAGGAAGGTGCTAGTCACTTTCTTGAGATGAATAAGTCTGGTGAGGAAGATATGGTGGAGGCTAATGAGGAAGCCAGGGGTAGGAAGAAGAAAGGAAGTTGCACAATTTGTGTCAAGACAGCCAAGGACCTGCAATTGCTCAAGGCCAGGATGGAGAAGATGCAGAAGAAGTTGCGTACCATGACCAAGTTTGCTACGAAGGCTCTTCATTGTGTTGCCTTTGTGTTTATTGTGGTTAAAGAATTTGATAACAAGGTTTGTGATGTTGGGACTGATAGCTTTGTCGACTACAAAGACATGGTCAATTTCTTGGCCAAGTATGGCACTACTAATAGTCCTTAGGTTTCTGTTGGTTTATGTTTTTTATTAGCTTCAATTTTTGTCCACTGTTACTGTACTATTAATGGGTTGTTTCTGGCAAGCTTAAGGCTTTTTACCCTGGGGGCTATTTTGTAAAGGGTTCAGGACCCTCTTTTCCCGTTGAACTAATCAAAAACATTGTTGTCTATTTGCACCGAGTAGATGAAGTCAATGGAATCAAGAGTATGGGTGAAGATATAGTTGACTCATTGGTAGTAAAGAAATTCCTTAGAACTCTCCCACGTAGACAAAAATTTTCTACAATTGAAGAAGCCAAAGATCTAAAGAAACTTACAATGGAAGAGTTGTTTGGGTCCCTCACTGCCTATGAGATAAGAAATGAAGTCATAGGACCATGCCAAAGAGAAGTTGCTTTCAATACTATGAAGAATGAAGGAACATCTAATGTATGCAATGAAGTTGCTTAGTTGAGCAAGAAGAAGAAAACTTTGTGAGGAAATTGAAAAGGGGGTCAAGAAAGTATAAAACTAAGATACCTTTCAAATGTTTTAAATGTGGTTGAGTTGGTCATTTTTCCTCTAAATGTCTTTTTGGAGAAAGTGAAGATAGAAGCAAGGATTTCAAGAGAAACAATTTCAAGAGAAGTCTTCTTTCAAAAGAAGACTACAGTTCCACAGAAGAATCAAATCACTACTCATTGGATGAGGAAAGAGGAGAATCTCTATTCATGGACAGGGTAATCTCAGACAAGACTATAGATGAAGAAGAATATGAAGTTGATTTTGAAGGTGAACTTGTTTTTGTTCTTGAAGACTTGGATTGTGCAAGGAAAGAGAATCAAGAACAAAGAGCTCTGATTGAAACTAAGACAAAAGAATGTACAAGACTTGAGAAAGAAATTATGCCACTCAAAAGGGAGTTGGAGAAGGCAAAGCTTGGAAGTCTAGCTGATATGAATGTGTAGATCTCATCTTGCCTCAAGGAAGATCTCTTCATGCAAGGCAATTCTCCATGAACAAGTTCAATCATGTTTTCTTAGGGGATTGTTTTATCTGCAACAAATTTGGTCATAAAGCTATAGATTACAAGTCTGAAATGAATAAAAGAAATCTTGTAAGTAAGAATTCCCTTTCTTCACTAGTAGATGTCAATGTGGTATGTCGAATTTGCAACAATGTTGGACATATAGCAAGATATTGTAGGAGTGGTTTGGAAAAATCAGAATCTCATTTGATAGATGTCACTTAGCAAGCAGATGAAAGTGGTTGTTCCAAAAGATAGGAGACAAACAATGAAGTTGAAAATTCAATGATTGTCTTGAAATAACATTTCATGCTCAAGGGCAAACAAATGTCTGGGTGATAGACAATGGATATATAAATCACATGACATAAATGCACTAAAAAGAAATTATTCTATATTGAAGGGCCAAGTGAGGAAGAAGAGGAGGAGAAACCAGTATTAGAGGGTGATAATGAGTTAGATGAGGAATCACAAGATCCCCAACCAATCATTTCTTGTAATGCACTCTCAGGTTTTAGCACCCCACAAACTCTCAAGGTAGTGGCTTTATTAAAGAAAGAGAGAGTAACAATGTGGATAAACTTGGGAAGCACTCATATTCATCAATAAAAAGTTATCTACTCATCTAAATTGTTTTATATATCCAACTCCTAAATTTTAGGTCTTGGTTGTAGATAGGGGTATTGTTAGTTGTTTTGGGAAATGCCACAACATTAAATTATCCATGGGAGATTATCATTTTGATTACCCAATGTTTTCTATCTCCATAGGTGCAACAGATATTGTTTTGAGAGTATAGTGGCTTACTAATTTGAGAACAATTGAGATAAACTTCCAAGAACTATTCATGTGCTTTCACTCGGAGGGAAGGAAATAGAACTAAGAGAGATGTGTGCAAAGTCTCCATAGATGGTAAGATCTCACCAAATGCAAAATATTCTTAAGAAAGGGATAGATGGAATTGTGGCCCAATTATTTTCATTAGAAGCATATCACTCGAAGGATTTTACACATCTAGATCTACAAGTAGTTATAGATAAGCACTTAATAGTTTTTGGGGAGATGCCAAAAAGATTTCTTCCTAGAAGAGATAATGATCATGCCATTCAACTAGTATCAAGGATCCAACCACCCAAGATCAGGCCCTACAGGTATCCATATGTACAAAAAAGTGAGATTTACAAGATATCTCAAGAGATGCTAGAGGTAGGTATTATCTGGCATAGTCAGAGTGCTTAATCCTCTCCAATGGTAATAGTGTGCAAGAGGGATGAAACTTCAAGGATGTGTCCTGATTACAGAGAGCTCAAGAAGTTCACCATAAAAGATAAGTTTCCTATTCTAGTAATTGATGATTTTTTAGATGAGCAAGTAATGGTGCTATTTATTTTACAAAACTTTATCTTCATTCTAGTTATCATCAAATCAAAATTAGAGATGAGGATGTACATAAGATAACTTTTTGAACCTATGAAAGACAATATGATTTTTTGTAATGCATTGTGGTCTCACAAATTCACCATCAACATTTCAAAGTTTGATGAACTCTATCTTCAAGCCATTCCTTAGGAAATTTGTTTTGGTATTTTTTTTTATGGCATGATTATATATAGTAAAACTTGTGAGGAACACTTGAATCATGTAAATCAAGTTTTGGACATTCTTGAGCAACATCAACTATATGCTAAGCCATCCAAGTGTGTGTTTGGAGTTAAAGAAGTGGACTACGTAGGTCATATTGTGTCTCATGAGGGAGTCAAGGTGGACCCTCATAAGATCAAGGCTATTGTAGAGTGAAAAGTGCCTAGGACCCTCAAGAATCGTTGTAGAGTGGAAAGTGCCTAGGACCCTCAAGAATCGACGGGCTTTCTTAGTACTTACAGGTTATTATTGACAATTTGTAAAGAATTATGGTAGCATAGCATCACCTCTCATAGCTTTGTTGAAGACTTGGATTCCTTCCAATGGAATAAGGTAGCTACAAGAGAATTTGAGCAACTAAGGGAATCCATGTGCACAACTCTAGTCCTAGCTACCCCATTTTTTCTAAATCATTCATTATGGAATGTGATGCTTTAGGTCATGGAATAGGAGTAGTAATCATACAAGAAGGAAGACCCATAGCATTTAAGAGCTACCAACTCAAAGGTAAGAATTTGTTGAATTCAATTTATGAGAAGGAAATGTTGGGTACCTTGCATGTAGTCAAACAATGGAGGCCTTATCTTATGGGAAGACACTTTAAGGTAAAGATAGATCATGATAGTCTCAAATATTTCTTAGAACAAAGGTTTTCATCTGAAGAACAACAAAAATGAGTCACAAAGATTTTGGGATATGACTTTTTGATATCATATATAAGAAAAAAAAGAAGAATGTTGTGGTTGATGCTCTATCAAGGAGGGATGAACCCATAGAGACTATTGTATGCCATTTCCATATTACAAGAAGACTGGGTAACTGAGGCAAGAGAAGAGTAGGAGGACTCAGATACTCAAACTCTCATTGAGAAACTCCAACAAGATTCAAGTGTATCACACATATTTACATGGAAAGGAAATGTTCTATTGTACAAGGACAAGTTGTACCTTTGCAAGAATTCAACCCTTAAGCTTAAGGTGTTGACATAATTGCATGCTTCTCTAGTAGATGGGCACTCTAGATTTTTGAAAATGTACCATAGAATCAAGAAAGATTTTTTTTGGGAGGGGCTAAAAGGCTTGGATGTTCAAAAATATGTAGCAAAATGTGTGGTATGTCAAGAAAATAAAAGGGAGACAATTAAGATAATTCCATGTCTTCTACAACCCTTATTTATTCCAAGTCAATGGTGGGAGGAGGTATCTATGGATTTCATCATAGGTTTGCCCAGATCTAAAGGAAAAATGTCATCATGGTTGTTGTGGATCATCTCACCAAATATGCACACTTTTGTACCTTAGCACACCCATTGGTAGCAAGCACTATAGCAACAACCATTATGAATATTATTCAAAAACTACATGGGTCTCCAAAAGTTATAGTAAGTGATCATGATCCTATATTTACAAGTTATTTTTGGACTAACTTAGTTTCATGTTTGGGCACTCAACTTTCTCGTATCTCATCATATCATCCACAATTTGATGGACAAACTGAGGTGGTCTTGATAAATGTTTGGAAGGGTACCTTCGATGTTTTTCTTAAAATAAGCAAGAGAGATGGGTACAATGGCTACCACTACCAAAATGGTGGTATAACATGTCCTTCATGTTATGGAGTAAAAAGTGGACACATGCCTTTTTACCTCCTAGTTTAGCTCCTAGGTCCCCGTTATGACATTATGCATTATAATTGATCATCTCAAAGAGATTGCTTGGAACCAATGCAAGTTTGGGACCTTGGGCCCTTCCTAAATGTCACTCTGGACTAGAAAGGGGGCCCTAGACTTGGGTACCAATCGCCCAAGTCTCCCCTAATTGGTAGGGGCCAATTAATGTTATGTCGGCCTAGGACCTTTAAAAATATTCCTCTTTGTCAACTCTTGTGATTTAATTTCACAAATGTTAGCGAGAAAGCTTATATACGTGTGTTTTGAATTCATTTGTACAATAGAGATGGATATTGTGAACTTATGATATTGGAGCAAAGAGCATTCAAAGCATTCATTGTGTTATTGTTTCATATTTGTGTTGTATTGTGTATTTGTTGCAGATTTGGAATCATCATCCATCTCATTATGAGTTGAAGAATCTTCATCCTCCTAAGTACTTCACCTCCAAGGTGACATCATCATTTATTTGAATCATTTCATCATTTGTATTATCTTTAGCCTCTGCCCTGCAAGGGCACGCTCTCTCTAACAATGATGTTGGGAATGCTTGATTGCTAACCCTAAACACCACAACTCCAAACCCCTCTCTTGTCATCTTGTGTGCAGGTTATAGGTACGGGTTTTGGGGAAAGTGGAATTGGAAGAAGACTGTGTAGGAATCAAGGTTTCAGGATCTGATAGAAGTTCCAAAATATTCCTCTGAAGAGACTTGGGTGGTTGGTGCCCTAGTCTTCTAGGATTTCAGGTTCTGGATCCAGCTTTTGAGCATCAATTACAACATCTTCTTAGTTATGACTTCTGGAAGATTCTGAATTCTAGACTTGGGAAGTTATCAAATTCATCCTCCAACTTTCTAGCTTCCATGACACAGGTTATGATATCTTCCTGATCATCTTTGTACTTTTAGATTCTAGGTTTCTATTGTCGTTTGTCTATTACACGCTGATTATCTCATAACTAGGGTTTTACTCATACTTAACCTAGGGTTTGATAAAAAGCTTGGTTAAAACACATCTTTCCATAGAAAACAAGAGCACAAGATTTGTAGGTGAGTCCACCTTCTCCTTGGTTGTGATTTAGCTCAATCTTGTCCTTGAATGTTATTGTGGAAGAGGGTTTTGATCTAGTTTATATACTTGCCATCATTCATCCTCTTTTCACGCCCCTTAACATTTTGGTGAACGCGTAGCATCGAGCATTTGCATCTTGCTAAGTTTTGAAATCAGTCCTTGCATTAATTCATATCATAATTATCATTCTTCATTGAACAATCTTACATTTAAATTTGAAAAAAGTGAAAAATAAGCATTCCAGGCTTGCATAAAGGCATAGTTTTGCATTATTTTCATTGCATATCATTGGAAACATTTGATTTTCTAATTTTTACATCAAATCTGAGTCATATTACAGCAATTAATCATTTCATGATATCACATCTTGCATTTGAAGATCTCATTTGTTAAGGTTTTGTTGAAAACTTGCATTTTTTCATATAACCTAGTTATTTGCAAAAGCTAGGGTTTGTAGTCAAAATCTTGTTTCAGATTTTATTTCTATCATAAACACTCATTCAAATCTGATTTTGAATTGTAGTGTTTCTTCATTTCACATTCTTGCATTAAAATTTCAAATTTTGCAATTACACATTGTATATTCCAACATTAAGGGTTTTAAACACTCTCTTCACACTTCTTGGAGCAAATTTTATAATCATTCACATTGCCTTGTTGTGTAGCACTATCTACATCATATTTACTTTGTTTGTAGTGAAATTAGTGTGTTTTGATCTTCAAAAACTTGATTTCCTGAAACTAGTGCCTTGGTGTGTATTAGTCTCACATACATGGCCTCTCATCAAAATAAGGGTGGTATGGTCCATCCTCGAGTTTATAGAAAGAGGAAGACTTTTGAACCTAAAATAAAAATTTACACCACATGACACCACAATTAGAGACATTGAGGGACCTCTTTACATTACTACACATATAAGTGGATATCCTACAAGAGGAGTCCTTATCGATCCTAATTGTATAACGAATGTGATGACTGAAGAGTTCCTCTATATGCATGATTTGATATAGGAAACTTAGGAACCCACACATATGATGGCTAAGACACATAATAGATATTTCCTCTTGGCCATGGGGAATATTACATTATTGATTAAAGTAGTCGAGAAATCCCTGGAACAATCATTTGACATCATTCCTACCTCTGACCTATTTCATGTGAAACTAGACCATCCATGGATCAAATCCATGAAAGTGGTCCCCTCTACAATTCATAAATGTTTAAAATTTCATCATCAAGGTAGAGTGCATGTTGTCGACCATAGTGGATGGAAACCTTTGGTTACTTGTGGAAACTTCAGCCTAGACTACTTTTGGCCACAGCCTACTGAGCCTAATCAACCAAGAGAAGATCAATTCTTCCTAGCATATCAACGATACAAGGCAAAGGTAATAACCAAATTAGTTGGACCTCCTATTGAACAAATATAGAATGAAAACCAGCCCGAGCTAAAAGAGCCCCATCAACCACAAGGTAAAGGAGTTTTTGCCAAGGTTCCTCCTCTGCCATCCTTACAAGGATCGGGAGATAACCGTAAAAAGCAAGTCATTTTATCCAAAAAGATCAATTTTCTACCGGCTTCCTCTTCTAAGATGTCGAATAATAGGAAAAATTGTGAGAACAATTTTGCAAACATCACTAATAAAACACGAAGGAATCAGAGTGCAAGAGAAAGAAGGAAGAAAAGACAAGCCTTAGCTTGACAAGCAACGCCGCAACAAGAAAACATTCCACCAACTAATCTTTACATCAAAGAAAGAAGAGGTAAAGAATGAAGAGGTAAAGGACAATGTTTCAAGTTGGGAAATAGTACCTTATGTACCTATTTCCTCTTGCATTCAAGATTGGGAGGAAGATGATTTTCTCTATGACAACCACTAGTGCAGTTGTATAATAGGTAAGTATTTCTCACCCTTTTTAGCCACCTTTGATGTAGTATCTCTTGAGTTTCTCACTTTCGTGGCCTCCTCTTATGTGTTGTGTTTCTCCGTGTTGTGTTAAATGTTGTTTAGGTCTCTTTGAATGACCCTTGATACTCTTGTAAGATCAAGGATACAACAAGACTGCCTCTGTTCTGACCATTCTTCTATGTGTTCCTCTATTATTCTAATCCTCTCCTCTATTTTATTATTGTGTGTTGTAACTTGAGGACATAACATTGTAGAGGATGTCTTGGGGGCATCTTCTCATGTTGTAAACCCAAGTCACTCCTGTCTCCTCTCTCATTTAATGTTTCCATTCTTCAGTGACTCTACTAGTCGGTGGATGACGAAAACAAATAAATACTGATAAGGACCATGTGTTCCTTCAGCAAGAAAGCAAAAATGGACCTAGTCTATATATGAAGATGGGGTTGAATTGACTAGTAAAAATTTTTGTAACAAACCTTTGCAATACTCTAAATTTGCTTCCATGCACTTTGGATTGTTTTGTATCTCACCTTGTAGCTACACTCAGTTATGTAAGCACAAAAATCACGCACAGCCTCCATGAGGACTCCAATGATGATTTTAATCCTTGTTACGTACATGTAAGCATTAAATAATGTCCTCTAAGAAGCAGACCTCTTGATGACATGTCTTCTTTCTTGTCTTGTGTTGTTTCCTCTTTGTCATTTTCTCTCTCTCCCCATTTTCGATGCTTTTTGACACTTTTTGCGACACTTGTCGATTTGCATTTTCTGAGCTTTTAACCCTATTTCTAAGCCTTGTGAGCATCTTGTAGGTGAGTTTTCACCTTTCCCCTATTTTTTTCATCCTCTGCACCCCCTAGAAGCCTTCTAGAGGTCCCCCTATCCATCTTCAACTTTTGGTTTTCAATTTCACTCAACCAAACCAAATCTCCCCCCATTATTTCTAGATCTCCCCTAAGAGATCCTATAGGTGCAAGTGGAGATTTTGATTCTTGCACATGATTGACCATTTTCAGAGGCAGATCACCTCCTTTTCCTCTCTTCTACCATCTCCCTTTTGCAGTTCCTCCAAAAACCCTATTTTGCCCAAATCTCCCCCGGGCGACCCTACTGGCAAAAGGGGCGACCCTGTCATGTTTTCAACCGTAGAAAAACTTGAGTTTCTCACTCAAAAAAGCTTTGTTTTCACCTATTTTTCTTCCAGTTTGGATGATTTTTGATGCCTAATATGGAGTTCACTATTTCATGCACCCACACATGCATAATTAACTCCATTTGATCTAAAATTAACAATTCAATCAATCACATGCATTCTTCCAACTCCAATTCTTCTTCAGTGATAAGCTATTATTGATTTATCACTCCTTAGTTAGCTGAGTTCACTAGGCAATCAACCTTGTTAACTCCCCAATCAATCCTTGTTAACTCATCAATCAATTGAGTTAACTTCTCAATCAATTTCCTTCTTCCAACCTATAAATACCCCCTCCCTCAAGCACAAAGGGAGGCAAATTCGTTGTGCACACAGCTCTTACCAATTTTTGCTCTCCAAATCAGCATTCTAATGCTCTCACAGGATGAAGGTGCATTTTTCTTTATTCATTGTTCAACCAAGCATCATTAGGCTGCTTCATTCAATGCCATTGTACTCATCCAAAGATCCCATTGACCTATTTCAAGCTTCAACAAGCTTCTTATTGCTTCTTTGTGTCATTTTGTCATTGAGAGGTCTTCTCGCTACTTCAAAAGAACTCGAGGTTGCCAACATCAAGGATTTCTAAGGGTAGTGAAGTCACACAAATTTTCATTCTTTCAGGTTCCTTTCTTGCTTTATTCAATTTATAGTAATTAGAAAATCAAAATTGCTCTTTGGAATAGTAATCTTTTCTTTTTCCTTGATAGATTAGATCTTGCATGTTAGAATAATTGTTTTCAAATTCCTAGATCTAGACTATTTGTAGAAGCAATTTCCCTCATTAGATTAGATTATTTCAAAACAACCAAAAACCCAAAAACATAGATTAAAATTGCATTAGGAAAAGTCATATTAGCTTGCATTCTATATTTCAATTATTAGAATAGAAAAAGCATCTTTATTTCTATAAAGTACTAAAAGAGCACAAAAACATGTTTGCATTTCATTTATCTATGCATGCATATAGAAATCCTATGAAAGATAGAAAACATGCAAACCATCAATACCATCATGAGGTAAACCACGATAAACAATTCAATCAAACCCTTGATCATATCACAAGGTAAACATAAGTCAAAGCATAACCAAACCCTAGGTCAAAATCCCTAAGTCTAGTTAAGGTTGGTCTTCACACATTTACCTCTATCTTGGCTCACGAATGTGCCTCGGAGTAAGAGGTGAGTGGGTGAGAGCTATCCTCAACGAGATTGAGGAAATCAATCCACAACAACAGTAGGAGACATTTACTTTACCACAACAAGATCCATTTGTCCTCTTATTAACAAAAGAACAAAGACAACTCCAAATACAATGAGGACTCATTCAACGAATTGAGAGACATGAGGACATAAATGAAAGAAATTGCTTACCCACACAAAGGTGGAATAGAAGAAATCCCAATAGGAGAAGATAAACTAGTTACCCTTCAGGTCATAGGGTTGTCTCAACAACAAATGCCATTGAATGAAATGTTTAACTTAGCACACAACAACAAAGGCCATAGAACTTGCCAACCCCTCCCCGTGAAGTCTGGCAGCTCTCCAACAAGCTAGACCCCCATCGTGTCTTGCCTCCTCTTGACTGGCTACTTCCATGGGAGCGAGAGTGACGTGGTGGATCTCCCCATGGCAAGGAGGGAAGGGTCTGTGTGCATGCTGAAATCCAACCCTACAGCCCAGGCAACTAGACTCACAATTTTGAGCATACATATTTTGGTGAACCTGACATGAATTATAGAATCTTTTAGTTTTGTAGTTCCCATTTCAAATGCTTCAAAACATTTTCACACTACTCTTCATAGCTACTTTAGCTTCTATCGCCTACGCCATCATCCGTTCCATTTTTTTAGTGGTGTTTATGGCACCCCTGAACATGACGGAACTTGACTTAAACCAAGGGAATATTCCCTCAAGAGAACCTAAAACTCCTTCCTTCGATAGGTATGTGCCACCACATCCTGATGCACCAATCACCAACTTCTATGACTACAAAGATTTTGATTATGAACAAGATCAAAGAGAATCCATGCATTCTCTTTCCTTCAACAACCCAGCTTGGGAAAACAATTCGGCCATGCCAAATGCACCACATAAGTCTAGAAGGATAAGATTGAAAATACATCAACCCAATAAACCTTCCACAAGCACATCAAGCACTCATCTTGATGAGGAAGTCAAACGATTAGAAAAACATTTGCAAGAAGAAAAAGATGCTCAAGAGGCATTAAGAATTGCCTTGTGAGAAGAACAATGAGAAAATGTTGCATGAGAAGAAGTATACGACCATGAAAATACTCGAAGAGAAAATCCTAGAAACGAAGAAACACCTAGAGCCGCTACTCCTGTAGACTTAATCGTAACTCTAGTGCAAATGATTAGAGTCTTGGAAGTAGAACAAGCTTCTCCTGAAAGAAGGCAAAAATCTCATGAACAGGACCAGGGGGCATCACAAAATCCCCCTACCTCAATTACTATTCATGAAATGCCGGTAACGATACATGTTTAAATGGGAACCCTCTTGTTCAGAACAACCAAACAAATCTGACAATGGGTTATCAAAACCCATCTATGGGGTTTTTGCAATCAACCCTGCAATCTCAAAGTGCCTTTCTCAGAACATATCTTGAGTACTTGAAGGAGCCTCTCGATCAAAACATAAGAAGTGTGCAGCTACCTCGGTCATTTCCAGATCTCTTGAAGTTCAAAGGAGAAGGAGATCCAAAATCCCACATTAAAGCCTACACCATGGTGATAAGAGAACTCCTCCCTTAGGATGGGGTTGTAGCAAAAATCTTTCCAAAAACTCTTGAATGCATAGCTCTGGATTGGTACTATTGCTTACTAGAAGCTTCAATTCACTCGTTTAGACAACTAATCAAAGAGTTTGTCATGGCATTTGACATGAACAAACTTGTTAAAATAGGGATCAGAGAATTCCTCACAATGAAACAAGAGTCAAATGAATCCATAGCCCACTTTGTCACTCGATGGAGGCAAGTCCTTTACTCCCCAACTAGTGCTCTGAACATGGATCACCAAGAACTATGCAACCTCTTCTTACATGCTCTCAACAAGGACATGGGAGAAGATGTTCAAAAATTACCATACAAATCCTATGAAGAAGCATTGGAAAGTTCTTTGAGGATTGACCAAGCCTCCATTGATAGTGGTAGACAGGTCTATGGGTCAAATGGAAAGTTGACGAAGGAAGACACAGGAAACAATGCCTCTGTCATTAAGATCCTTAAAAACAATAGGAGTGCAACCACAAACAGGGTGACAGATCAACCCCCAATCAAGAAAGAGAGAGATGACTACAATGGGAGAGATTAGTATCCTCCTAATGTAAATGCCATAGACCGACCTAGAAACAATGAGTGCTACCCTAAAGACAATTACCAAAATTGGAACCACAACGGAAATAGAAATGATGGAAGATATGAAAGACCCCCATACAAATTCAATCAGTTATGTTCTTTTCATAGGACAAGGGGGCACAATACAGAATCTTGTAGAGAATATAACAGGTTCATAGCAAGGCTACTGGAAGACCAGCAACGTTTGTTCATAGAGATGTTCTTGAACCCACAGGAGGTCACACCAGATAACAAGGATACAAGACAAAATCAAGCTCCAATAGCTCCATAAATGCAAACATGAGAATTTATCAGGACCCATTTCCTGCACATAAAGACATAGAAACAACAAACCAAAATAAGATGGCTCAAAGTAGTAACCCTGAAATCCCACCGCAACTAGGACAAAAAGGAGAAGCTAGGATGATGGGATTAATCGAGATTCTACACAATGAAGGAGAAGAGGAAGACCATGGGGATGAAACTGAACAAAAAGAAGCATATGGAGGTATCATTTCGGTAGTGGAACTGATACCAGCTCCAATTGGACCTTATGAACTGATAGAAGATTTAAAGAAGACATATGATCACATTTCATTCATTGACTTAGTCAGGAACTCCCCTTCACATCTCTCAGTGTTACTAAAAGCAATAGGTTTAAAATACCTCAATCAAATTACGCCACCACCTAGTGAGCAAATCAATCATGTGGACTACGACATCATTCCACCAAATTCTAAACTTAAAGATCTAGGATTCTTCTTTGACTTACGGCAGATGCCTTCCAAGGTAGAATTAACCAAACAAGGAGACCATGCACTATATCTTCAAGTATGGATCTATGATACATGCATCAAGTGGACTTTAATCGATGATGGGGTAGTAGTTAACATAGTTCCTTTCTCCCTATTAGAGAGGATGGGCTATGGACACTAATATCACTGCTTCACGAGATACTCTAAGCAGGTACGATAATCTAAAGGTTGCCACCATAGGTAAGATTACCCTTCCAGTGACCTTGGGACCTAAAACCATTCCTACCACATTCTATGTCATAGAAAAAGACACGGGATATAATTTGATCCTTGGAAGACCATGGATACACAGGATGAAAGTTGTGTCATCCACATTATTCCAAGAAGCTTGATTCTTACACTTGGGGAAAGTGTATGTCGCAAAGGGAGATCCAAAACCTTTCAGCATGTTGAAATCAAACACACCAAACAAATGTATAGGTATCCCCATAGACTATGAGCTCCCTACCAACAAATTGACCATCCCTAATCCTATACCTCAATCCGTATGCATCAAATGAATGGAAATCCCAGAAAAGACCATAGACGCCGCAAAGATCAAAATTTTAGACAATGAGGCCTTGCCAAAACAAAAGGAAATGGTTCCCAAAGAAAAGACAATGGAGATCATGGAATGGATAGAGTGGGATGGACCACTCTAGTTCCTCCTAGATGTACTCATGATCGACATCCAAGAAGCCTACAAACTCTTCCCTTGCATAGGAGAAAAACTGCATAGAACGGAAGGTCCAGTATTTGAGACAACCACATTAGACTTGAGAAACACAGACCCACACACTTTCTCAGATGTTGAGGAAGAAATTGTTGATAACTGAGAGGGGGGGTGAATCAGTTATGCTAATTATTTCTTCTTTTGAACTTTCTTATTAATCAAAGCATCATTGAATCAAACAAACAAACATTACCATGAAATGAGAAACACATGACACAGTATTTTTGACGTGGAAACTCGGTTAAGGGAGAAAACCATGGGGTGATTAACCCAAAGATTATTCTCTGTTAGAAGAATAAGGAATTACAAAAATGGCACTTGCCAATTAGGGCTCACTGCCTGAGCACACTGCTCACAAGAGGCACACTGCCTACAAAGACACACACTGTCTACAAAAGAATGTTATACAATACTTGAACTGATTGGAAGCATCTACATATGCTAGAGTTTAGTTCCGGTTAGGCTCAGTACACTGATCTACTGCACTTCATCTTTCCTCTGTTCTTTAATCTGCTTTCCTTTCACATACCGGATCTTTCTTACTACTTATGCTCTGTCAGTCAGTTCTTCCTCTGTTCTCACTGTCTCTCAGGAATCCGGTACTCAACTATTCATATCTTTTTCTTTGTCCATCACCGGAGGCTAAATCCTTGGAATATACTACTCAAGGTAGTCCTCTTGACTTCCTCAAATCCGCACTACACCAAGACACTTCCTCTGAGAGGTCCGGACCAATCTGTCGGACCTTGCCACATGCCCTGTTCTTGTTCACCGGACCACAACAGTCTTCATTCTGACTTCCGGTAGAGGCACACCATGACTTGCGGATATGTGGGATGACCTTTGTTTCCATCAATGACAACAACCATGAATCCATATAGTGTCTCTTGCCAACAATCTCCCCCTTTGGCATTGATGGCAACACTTAGTGAAAAAATGACTAAGTGTTTACACTATGCTCCCCCTTGGCTAATGCTCTAACTTTATATACAATTTTCGGAACTCCCCCTTTGTTGGATTCCTCATTTTTCACTGCTCCTCACTCCCCCTTTGACATCAATGGCAAAGGGTAGGGTCCGCACACCAAAATTTTCAAAAATTTACTATACTTAGCCATATGTTACATACTCACATAAACTGAAGAATGTCTGCAAAGGATGTCTTCAATTGGATCAGTTTTGTAGCCCAACTTTGCTTCATTCTATCCAAAATTGAAATGTGACCACTCAACAAAAATGCAAAAGCTTCTGCCCTCTTGAGATCTATCAGATCATTTGTTTGGGCGGTAGTCTGAGCATCACTGATGGCCTCATGCATAGTTTCTAACTTAGGGATTATAATCCTTCTAAGTTCTCCCATCCGGTTAGTTATATTCTTCCTTTCCTTCTCAAAGTTCTTTATTGCATTTGTGATTGCAATAGTTTGACATTCTTGATTTACTATGGAGGAAGAGAGAGGATCAAAACTTTGAGACAGACTTTGTAGTTTGTCCTGTTCCTCTTTTATTTTCTTGTCAATGTCTGTTGTTGCCTTTGACCAGGAGATGCAAAATTTGTAGATGTCACCGCCATCCTTAAGATCATTTTCTAAGCTCTTTATTCCAATACTCATATTTCTCCTATCATTAGAAATTAATCCTAGTACTTCTGAAAATCTCTTATCCAAAAATTCCTTCCGGACCTTTTCTTCAGCTGATTTTTCTAGAGAATCAAAATGTGTATCAACACTGTTGACCAAGGTTTTGAGATTACCAGAAGAAGAGGCTGTCGGATCTATCTAGACTGATGGCATAATCTTTTCAAGCACTCCGGAAGCAGCCTCTATCAACTCACAGTCTTCCATATGAGACTTTAGGAGTTTTTCATTTGCCTTAGCATTTGCAAATGTAGCTATCTTCATTGTTTGCACCGGAGAGAGGGAGTCAAAGTTGAATGGACCTTTTAGAAGCTCCGGTTCATCAATCTCTATTGTTTCCTGGCTCAGAAACTTTTGAACAGTTTGTGCAGTGTCTCTTGCTGGAGACAGATGTTTCTTCTCTTCAGCAGTTTTGTCCTTTGGAGTCTTTACATTCTTCCCACTTTCAGTTGTGGTTTTCTCTGTTGGAATCTTCTCTTTCTCTGCATCCTTGGTGCTGTCAACCTCTTTTTCTTTTACTGCTGCTTCCTTCTCCTATAATTTCTCTTCTTCTTGGGATCCGGAGACTGTAGGAGAAGCCGGAGAAGAGATGTTAGTCTGTTCAAGGGGCACTTCTTCCGGAGCAGATGATTCCAAGTCCACAACTATTTCTGCACCTAAGTCCTCTACAACAGGAAGATTAAACCTTTTGAAGGCCTTCCGAAGGATCTCTTCTGTCTCTACGGCCACCTTGTCAGTCTCTCCAAGCATGAGTTGATTCATTCTTGCTTTACTCCTGAACTCATCTTTACAGTCCTTGAAAATTATGTTCATTGTCTTGGGATCAATTTGAGGATATAGCTGAATAGCTATCTGCTCCTGGATCTCAAGATCTTTTGCCTGAGCATTATTCTTTCTTATTTCTAATTCTTTTTCTAGGATTTTAGGAATTAGAGATATGATCTCAATGAAAGCCTTATTGTATATGTTCAGATACTTGACTGTGGCTTCCTGCAGAATCTTTTGGTCAGCCTCATTGTAGTCATCATAGAATTCAGTCATTGGTTGAAGGTTTCCATCCACTGTGACTGACTTGATTACACTCTCTAGAGACAGGGTGGGCTTTTCAACAACTACCTCTGCCATTTCTTCCTTGTCTTGGCCTGTGGAGGGTTTACCGGATCCTTTCTTCTTCTGCTTCTTTATTTCTTTTACTCCCTCATCTAACTCAGTTTCCTCTTCATCCTTTTGGCTTTCATAAGCCCTTGTGGCTTTTGTCTTAGATCTTTTACCGGATGCCTGGACTTCCAGTTTTGAGCTTTTGGTTCTGACAGGTGTAGATCCTTTTGATGATCTGGTCCGAGTTGAGGTTTCCACCAGAGTACTTTTCTTGCTTTTCTTTTCTACCTCTTTCTTTTCTTCCTCAGCCTTTCTTCTCTTTTCCCGGTTGGCATCAAGTGCCTCCTTTGGGATGCCTAGGCCTTGAGCAATATGCTCTACTTCTTTTCTCACCTTCCTCTTTATCTCAGGTTCCCTGAGTTCTACATGGATCTTCACACTCAGCTCCTCAAAGGTTCCAAACCTTTCTGCCTTTGGATCTTTGGGCTGACTTAGCATGTGTTGAACATGCAGCTCCACTATCTGTTCATCCACTTCATACCCCATGGGCATGATCCACACAGTTCTTGGTTCTACTGCCTCCATTAGACACTGATCTATTTCTACCATGAAGCATACTATGTCTTTGTACTTTTCAACAAGGGATTGGGGTATTCTTTCTCTTGCATGCATCATGCTTTGGAAGTTCTTGAAATATCCCCATAGAGTTGTTTTTCTTGCTTTAGCATCCCCAAGTCCATGCAAATAATCTCTAATTTGGATGGCAACCGGTCTGTCATTCTGCCATATCCATCCACTGGATCCAGGAAGCTCATTCATGTAATAAAAGAAGAGACAAAGGATCAAATTGCCATACTTGAAGGAGTTTTTCTTGTCCTTCTTGATCTTCTGCAGATTTTCAAAAAGTTGGTTTACAAGAAGCTCACACAAGTCATAGTCTGCATTCTCCTTTAGCATTTGATAGGCCGTGTAAATTGCAGTTCCCAGTACTGAATTTTCCCTACTGGAGTGATAGATCTTGTAACCTATTATTATAGATGCAAATTTGACATCCGGTTCAGTGATGTCTTCAACTGTCATAGCTCTCTTGTCAAACTTAGATCTGGTTGCATCACTAACTATCTGATTTTTGACAGACTTGAGAACAGGTAATCCACCAGATGAGTGCAGACCAGTTACTGCCCTAATTGCATCTTTGGTGATCTTGAAGGGCTTGTTCAACCATAGAAAGTTGTCATGCACTCTATTTAGTACATACCGGACCCATTCATCTTCTTCAAAACAGGGGAAATGGATGCACTGTGCAAAGTTCTTATCCCGGATGGCTTTGTACTGTGGTTTAATCTCAAAGGAGTCATCTATCAACTGTTTGTGATAGATATCCATCAATTTTGAATCCCCAAAGTCCTCAAAATTTGCATGAATGTAAACCCTAATGTCCTCCGTATGCAATACACCATGCGGAACACTAGAGAAGGCTCCTAGTGGATCTACCTCCAAAGATTTGTATGGATGTTTCTTGAATGTGGGACGAGGTCTATCAGAGATCTTAACTATATTCGGAGTAGCCATTTTTCAAATATTTGCAGTGAGATATTGAAAACGAAAAATACCTTGTGCGCCTTTGGTTATACGGAGTGGTTGGATTGATTTCTGTATGTAGTAACTTCTACAAGTGATCTTCGGTGAACTTGATGAATTTTGTTGCAGAGCTCCGCTTTTCGCTTCTTCTTGGGTGTGGAATGATCAAGTGATTATTGAGAAATCCCTTATATTGTTTCGCAAACCCTAATATCTGTTTGCAATAAATGCTCAACCTACATTATTCTGGTTTGCCTTATCCGGATAGCTTGGAGTACCGGATCAGTCCTGATCTATGAACATCATGCGGATCTTCCAATCATGAACAAATCAAGGTGACACATTACAAGAATATCCCAAACACTCTGTCCAATCCACAGAATAAGACAATGCACTTCCGGATTTCTCCGGACCTTTTGTAATCTTTTGTCATTCCGGAGCATCTCTCGGAACAGGTCTTACTTGATTGATCACAACTTCTTCATATCTTCATGCGGACCTCTGAAATCTTATCTGGATCATCTCAAGACTTATATCTACAAACCCTTTGCTCTGCATCTTGTGCCACATCAGGCATCACTTGATTGGCTGAGGGAATAGGATTTTCTTTGAGTCTCCCCCTAAGCCAGATCTCACCTTTTAATTTCTGGAAGGAATGTCAACACCAGAGTCTGGTGTGGATCCAACCTCTACATTCTCTGAACTTTTCTTCACCCAGATCTTGTTCATCTGATTCCTAACTTCATCCGCATTCATCTTTTGTTTACCCTTGTCTTGATTATGATTATACACCGGACCTCTTCTGTCCTGATTCTTACTTCTGCAAATTTTTGCATTATGACCGGACCTGTTACAGATTTGGCAAATAATATTTCCTTGCATATTTGTCTGATAACCTCTTGATCTGCATTGATTAGCCATATGACCTACTCTATTGCATGCAAATCATCTACCATTGAATGATTTGTTTATTTGCATATTTCTGCATTCATGAGACTTGTGTCCATACCTTTTACAGCTAAAGCACTGTCCAGAGAGGGATGAATTAGTCTGATTCATTCTCTTCCTGCACTGATTAGCTTTGTGACCAAAGTGATTGCAGCTGTGGCAGTATCCATTGAAGGATGGATATCTTTGAGCATTGGGTTGTCTTACCGGAGGTCTTCTAGGCCTATTCCTTGGATTTTCTGATCCAAAATTCTTTTGACCAGATTCGGAGCTTTCTCCTTTCTCATATCCCAAACCATACTTGTCATCTATCCTCTTTTGACTTCCAAGAAGTACTTCAAGTTGGGCAGAGCTTATCTTGAATTTTTCTTTATATTCATTTGTTGTTTGAAGATCTCTTTTGAGAGAGACAATTTGGTCCTCAAGTTTTTCTTCATTATCTTTGGCATCTTCAAGATCAGATTCAAGATGTCTGATAATCCTGTCCATCTGGTGG
Source organism: Cunninghamia lanceolata (assembly GCA_027924645.1). Taxonomy (NCBI): domain Eukaryota; kingdom Viridiplantae; phylum Streptophyta; class Pinopsida; order Cupressales; family Cupressaceae; genus Cunninghamia; species Cunninghamia lanceolata. The sequence goes on along the minus strand of BSBN01002102.1, from coordinate 64,129 downwards.
AATTCTTCTAATTTCTCTTTAAGAGATTGTCTTAGATTGTCTTCAGCTTTTCTTTTTCTTCAATCTCTTGAGTAAACTTTATAGTTCCTGATTCCATTTCATGTCTTAACATAATGACTTCTTTTGATAACTTTTCATATAACTTGGTTTTCTCAGTCAATTCTTCATTTGTATTGCTTTCTTCACTTTGTCTTGCCAATTGTTGGAGCAGTTCCTTTCTCTTTTTCATAGAGAGACTTAATTTGTCCTTTAGTTCTCTCATGAATTCATTAGCCTGTTTGAGTCTTTCCTTTAATTCATTGACTTCAGAGTTTGACTGTTCAAGATCCTCAAGGGCAGTCTTGAGTTGCTCCCTTAAACCATATGCATCCATTTGAACTCCCAGATCTTCCTCAAGCTGTTAAGCTCTATTAGGAGGAACTTTGCTCTGATACCAATTGTTGATAACTGAGAGGGGGGGTGAATCAGTTATGCTAATTATTTCTTCTTTTGAACTTTCTTATTAATCAAAGCATCATTGAATCAAACAAACAAACATTACCATGAAATGAGAAACACATGACACAGTATTTTTGATGTGGAAACCCGGTTAAGGGAGAAAACCACAGGGTGATTAACCCAAAGATTACTCTCTGTTAGAAGAATAAGGAATTACAAAAATGGCATTTGCCAATTAGGGCTCACTGCCCGAGCACACTGCTCACAAGAGGCACACTGCCTACAAAAAGACACACTGTCTACAAAAGAATGTTATACAATACTTGAACTAATTGGAAGCATCTACATATGCTGGAGTTTAGTTCCAGTTAGGCTCAGTACACTGATCTGCTGCACTTCATCTTTCCTCTGTTCTTTAATCTGCTTTCCTTTCACATACCGGATCTTTCTTACTACTTCTGCTCTGCTCTGCACTTATTCGCATACACCATCATATTCCTCCATATCTCACAACAAAATGTATCCTCTATATATATCCGCACTAGTGATTTTATTATCTTTCTAGTCGGCACCCGGAATAGTTTATCTTCACACAAACTTTGATCTGTCAACTGAATCCTTGCATATCAAGTAATGCAGATCAAGCATATACTTGTAGATATCATTAATCATGTCGGCCAAACATGATTCATGCCTTCACAACCTTTACCATCAATAGTAACACATCCAGAAAATAGTCTGATGCTCTGTCAGTCAGTTCTTCCTCTGTTCTCACTATCTCTCAGGAATCCGGTACTCAACTATTCATATCTTTTTCTTTGTCCATCACCAGAGGCTAAATCCTTGGAATATACTACTCAAGGTAGTCCTCTTGACTTCCCCAAATCCGCACTGCACCAAGACACTTCCTCTGAGAGGTCCGGACCAATCTGTCGGAGCTTGCCACATGCTCTGTTCTTGTTCACCGGACCACAACAGTCTTCATTCTGACTTCCGGTAGAGGCACACCATGACTTGCGGATATGTGGGATGACCTTTGTTGCCATCAATGACAACAACCATGAAACCATATAGTGTCTCTTGCCAACAGACATAACAGAAAGTTACACTCCATTGACACCCTTAAGTGAATCACGTGTCCCTAAGACACCAGAAGAAATAGAATCTTATGAGCCTCTCACACCAATAGACAACTCATATCAACCATTGACACCCATGGAGGAGGCACATTCTATCGACAATTAATCAACTAATGCCATAGGAATGTTGCCTAGGATGTTCATGGTGTCTCAACCACAAGAGAAGCCAACCACCTCTGCCTTGGTTCAATCAAACGAACTCAACAAGTGGGAAGCACCTCTAGTACAAATAGAAATGGTTGAAACACTTCTTGATGAAGAAGAAGAGAGTGAAGGTACTTTTCATAGAGAATGGAAGATGAGAGTGTCAGTTGGTGTTGATGACCCTATCATTTTTGAACTATCGAAGAGTTACATCAGGTATACCATGGACTTAAGACCAAAACCAAATGGGTGGACAAGCATAATCTTTGTCCCTCCTAATGATCAAAGGCATCCACAAACTCCCCTTGAGTTGTTCCAATTTTTCCAAAGAATCCAAGAGAGACTAGATGTGAAAATCTACATGCAATAACAGTTTGACCTGTTAGCAGAATTATTAAATTATGATGGAGTCCTATATTGGACCCCTTCTCATCAACAAGCCTTTCGAGACTTACTTCGTCTCACAATTCCAAGAGAAACCACTGAATTGGTAACAATAGAACCAAATGACAAACCCTACAGAATAGGAGAACTTGTCCTGAGAAGAGGTAATAGGAAGAATAAGAAAAGAAGAGGAAAAAGAGCTTTTTTAGAAGACTGGAAAGGTCCTTACATGGTCAAAGAAGATGTCAAAAATGGTGCCTATCTCTTGTGCACAATGGAGGGAGAGGAATTTGGTGAAACAATCAATGCCTTTCACCTCAAGAAATACTATGTATAAAAAACAAAAAAATCATAATTTAACATAGAAATCAAAAAATTAAAATTAAAAAAAAATCAAAATGTCAAAAACAATATGTTTCTTGCATTTCAGTTTCATTATGTTCATCTTGCATTACAGTCAATGACTTGCTCTTGTACTATTTTCTCTTTAGTAAGGAGTCTAAGGTTGCCTAGGTATATGTGATCCTTTCAAGACCTAGAGATTCCTCATTTTTCACAATCGCCATTATCCCCTTTTCATTCCCAATGATTCTAATCAAAGCCTAGCTCTTATCTTTACACTGATCCCAGTCTTAGTAAGTCAGGATGTTAGGTCCAAACAAAGTCAGTAAATTCAAACCTATAGTGTTCAAAGGAAGCTTGAAAGTAGACCTTCCCAATTCTTCCCTAGTAGTAGAGAAGTCTAACCAGATTACAAAAACTTTAGGTGGCACTTAACCCCTTATCTTTTCTGGCCAAAAATGTTAGGAGGATTAAAACTCTGAAGGAAGCAATCTAAAATTTGAGTGAATAAAAAAAATGAGTGATCAAAATAAGAGTGTCAAAAAGTGAGAATTGAGAGATCAAATTATTGCATATCAAAGTTCCAAAAGCATTCATTTCTTGAAAAGTCAGAAATCCAAAAAAATGAGAAAAATCAAGTGAGGAAAATACAAAAAAATGTGAAAAGCAAAAAAAAGAGATACAAAAAAAGAGTGAAAGATAGAAGATTGTTGAATGTCTGTACTCTTGGGTGGAGATCGGTTTAAGCTCGAAGCCTCAAGAGTGACATTCTAACAGAGAAAGAAAGGTACAAAGCACACACATGCACTAGCTGAGCAAATCTGAGAGTCTAGTAGTCTCTAGAATCATCTTCTACCAAGGGACCCTTGTTCTTTCCTATTTTATACTTTACCCTAGGTCTACCTTGCTTGCCATTTATAATCTAAGTCTAGTGAACACCAATAAAAGTTGTTACTTGGCTAAGTTGAAAGATTATCAAATTATCTTATCTAGATAAGGATCAGTGTTTAGCCTTTAGCAAAGCCCAACATTGGAAACACTCCATTTTCATTCCCGCTCCCCACCTAAGATTTAAAATCCTATCTCATAACCTTGATTAGGTCTCCTATATCAGGACAACTCGCAATCCCCTGAGTTGAAAATCATATTAAAGAGCAGTCACAGTGTTTGTTCCACATGGTATTCATGCCAAAATTAGAAAAAGAGTCTCAAAGCAATAAAGTCAAATGTCATATCTCATGACATTCAGTAGAAGTAATTGTTTCATTTCAACATCTCTCGTGTTCTTGCATCTACATATCGTAAACTACATGCATATATATGCCATAAAAAATTACAAAAACATGTCATTGTTATCATGCTTGCATCTTTAGTAGAGTTTGAAAAGGTCAAAAACATAATCGAAAAGTTCTAAAACTTCCAAACATGCACAAGAGATGAGTATAAATCCGATAGGCGAAAACCATAAAAGGATAAACTTTCATAGATACATCCAAAGTTTACATATACAAGAGTATCAAAAGAGCTAGGATAAAATGCTCTCAAAGTAGAGGCTCCTCATGCAAGGGGGCACGAGTTCAAGAAAGGAAGTCAAAGTCGGTTCCCTCCAACAAAACCCTCAGGACTTCGGCTCCTATGTCTAGGAATACCACTTGTCACTCCATGAGACCTATGGGAGCTAGGCACCCTATTGTGAGCATGTGACTGTGAAGGCCCTGCCATACTAGCATCTTGTCATCCAAAACTAAGATGAGACATCTCTCAAAGCACCTGATTCTAACCCTTAAGGGTGTGAATCTTAGCCTTCAAGTCTGCATTCTCTTGACATCCATGGTAGACAGGAGCGAAAATGTCTGTGTGTCACCCAGCAGTAGGGGGCATACTAGGATCATCTAAAAGATAGTCTCAAGTCATCCTAGTGAAGGGAGAAGCCAAGCCAACATTGATCTCACAAACAAAATCCCTCCACTCCCTCACGTTACCTGAAAAAGAGAATCGAAAGAGAAAGACATGGCAGTTCCTAATGAAAAGAGAAAGAACAAAAGTGCAAAAAACAAAATAATCAAAACTCACGTGAATCACTTGGCTAGCAATCAAGGTCAATTTATCAATTTATCGCATCACCTCATTTGAATGAGGAGGTCAAGGACAACAAGAGAACCCTCGGGGATGTCCGGTGCATCATCTGCATCATTGGTAGCATCAAGACCCTCATCCGGTACATCCTCGAGTAGGCCCTCATCTGACAAATCATCATCATCTAGAATATAGTCCTCATCAATAGACTCTAAATCCATAGTTACAATGAGAGATCAGGAAGGAGTCCCTATCCCTCCCCTTTGTCCTCCTCTAGGAAATCTAGTAATGAAAACTTCAGGAGTCAAAGGAGTCCAAACAACTAACCTCTATCCAATCTCACCCATCTCCTGAATAGTCCTGCAGCAAGTGGACACTGGGGGCAACTCCTTGGGGAAGTCCTCACCGAACTGCTGTGAAACATGCTCGACATGATGGGCCTCAACTAGACCATTACAGTCTGAAATCTTAGATACTCTACGGTAGTACTCTCTGACCTCGCCATCATGAGCCCAGGATCCTTCCATGTCATGATAAGGATCAAAGATAATGTCCTCATCTGTAAGAGTAGCGATAGTGGGTAAAGAAGCATCAAAGTGACCCACATGCATCCACCTAGCTGTAGGCATTCCAATAGATACGCATGTCCTACAAGATCAGAAAAGAACTTTAGATTAGATATTGTAAACTTGTAAAAATCCCTAAAAATCATAAAATTGCATAAAACCTTACACAAAAAAAGCGTATAACCCTTCAAAATTGCAATAAATAGGTGAATGCAGTAGCCAAAACAAGTCAGATCAGAGTGAAACAAGCATTAGAAAACATGAAATTTCAATCAAAATCAACCCAACAAGGTCGCCCCCGAGCGACACAGGTGTTCTGCAGGATCTCCCCCAAGAAACCCTGTTATCAAACAAGATCTCCCCCGGGTGACCTACCTAACAAAAGGGGCGACCCTAGAGGGAGATCCCTTGATCTAAAATTCCTTTAAAAACCTCATTTTTTGGCTGATTTCAAAAAAATGAAAAACCTATCCTACTCTAAATGATGAAACTGAGACAATACAACAAGAAAAAATGACAAAAATAGACAACTTCAAGAGATTTTTCACAAACTTCAAACTAGGGTTTAGAGAAGGGTTTTTCACTATTTGTGTACCTAATTCTCCATGGCTAAAGAAGAGGCGATCATCTTTGTGATCTCCTCGATGATACCTTTCCAACAACTGCTCACATGATCAATTCCATCGTTGTTTCACTCCTATCTCACAATTTGACTTTCTTTGTTTGCCCTTAGCTTAGTTTCATTTCTGCATTTTTAGATTAGAATTTTTCTTTTATGCATCTCTTTCATGCGTTGTTTTGCATGCATTCATTCCTACAGGTCCAAACTGACAAAGGAAAACAACTAGTCGAACTCAAACAATCCATGATAAGTTCGTCATTTCAGTTTTCATTATTCATTTTGATACATTTAAATGCCAGACTAATACTAGTTATTGCAGGTACAATTGTGGGAAAATTGACAATAGGTAAGTCCTAGTTTGGGAACGGTACCTACCTTTCATGTAGACTACCGTCCCTGAGGGGACAAATATGTAAGCACAAAAATCACGCACGGCCTCCACGAGGACCCCTATGATGATTTTAATCCTTGTCACATACATGTAAGTGTGAAATAATGTCCTCTAAGCAGTAGACCTATTGATGATGTGTCTTCTTTCTTGTCTTGTGTTGTTTCCTCTTTGTTGTTTTCTCTCTCTCCTAATTTTTGACGCTTTTCAACACTTATCGATTTGCATTTTTTGAGCTTTCAACACTGTTCCTAAGCCTTGTGAGCGTCTTGTAGGTGAGTTTTCACCTTTCCCCTATGTTTTTCATCCTCTGCACCCCCTAGAAGCCTTCTAGAGGTTCCCCTATCCATCTCCAAGTTTTAGTTTTCAATTTCACTCAACCAAACCAAATCTCCCCCTATTATTTCCAGATCCCCCCCGGGAGACCCTACAGGTGCAAGTGGAGATTTGGATTCTTGCACATGATTGACCTGTTTCCAGAGGTAGATCACCTCCTTTTCCTCTCTTCTACCATCTCCCTTTTGCAGTTCCTCCAAAAACCTTGTTTTGATCGGATCTCCCCCAGGTGACCCAGGGTCGCCCCTTGGGTGACTCTACTGGCAAAAGGGACGACCCTATCGCATTTCCAACCATGGAAAAAAATAAGTTTCTCACTCAAAAAAGCTCTGTTTTTGCCTGTTTTTCTTCCAGTTCGCATGATTTTTTATGTCTAATATGGAGTTGACTATTTCATGCACCCACACATTCATAATTAACTCCATTTGATCTAAAATTAACAACTCAATCAATCTCATGCATTCCTCCAACCCCAATTCTTCTTTAGTGATAAGCTATTATTGATTTATCACTCCTTAGTTAGTTGAGTTCATTGGGCAATCAACCTTGTTAACTCCTCAATCAATCTTTGTTAACTCATCAATCAATTGAGTTAACTTCTCAATCAATTCCCTTCTTCCAACCTATAAATACCCCCTCCCTCAAGCACAAAGGGAGGCAAATTCATTGTGCACACAGCTCTTGCCAGTTTTTGTTCTCCAAATCAGCATTCTAATGCTCTCACAGGACAAAGGTGTCTTTTGCTTTATTCATTGTTCAACCAAGCATCGTTACGCTGCTTCATTCAATGCCATTGTGTTCATCCAAAGATCCCATTGAGCTATTTCAAGCTTCAACAAGCTTCTTTTTGCTTCTTTGTGTCATTTTGTCATCAAGAGGTCTTCTCGCTACTTGAAAAGGACTCGAGGTTACCAACATCAAGGATTTCTGAGGGTAGTGGAGTCACACAAATCTTCATTCTTTCAGGTTCCTTTCTTGCTTTATTCAATTTATAGTAATTAGAAAATCAAAATTGTTCTTGGGAATAGTAAATCTTTGCTTTTTCCTTGATAGATTAGATCTTGCATGTTAGAATAATTGTTTTCAAATTCCTAGATCTAGATTATTTGTAGAAGCAATTTCCCTTCGTAGATTGGATTATTTCAAAACAACCAAAAACCAAAAAACATAGATTAAAATTGCATTAGGAAAAGTCATATTAGCTTGCATTCCATATTTCAATTATTAGAATAGAAAAAGCATCTTTATTTCTATAAAGAACTAAAAAAGCACAAAAACATGTTTGCATTTCATTTACCTTTGCATGCATATACAAATCTCAGGAATGATAGAAAACTTGCAAACCCTCGATACCATCACGAGGTAAACCACAATAAACAATTCAATCAAACCCTTGATCACATCACAAGGTAAACACAAGTCAAAGAATAACCAAACCGTAGGTCAAAATCCCTAAGTCTAGTTAAGGTTGGTCTTCACACATTTACCTCTATCTTGGCTCACAAATGTGCCTAGGAGTAAGAGGTGAGTGGGTGAGGGCTATCCTCAATGAGATTGAGGAAATCAATCCACGACAACAACAAGAGACATTTACTTTACCACAACAAGATCCATTTGTCCTCTTATTAACAAAAGAACAAAGACAACTCCAAATACAATGAGAACTCGTTCAATGAATTGAGAGACAAGAGGACATAAATGAAAGAAACTGCTTACCCACACAGAGGTGGAATAGAATAAATCCCAATAGGAGAAGAGAAACTAGTGACCCTTCGGGTCATAGGGTTATCTCAACAACAACTGCCATCAAATGAAACATTCAACTTAGCACACAACAATAAAGGCCACAGAACTTGTCGACCCCTCTTCGTGAAGTCTAGCTCTCCAATAAGCCAGACCCTCGCCATGTCTCACCTCCTCTTGACTAGCTACTTCCATGGGAGTGAGAGTGACATGGTGGATCACTCCATGGCAAGGAGGGAAGGGTCTGTGTGCGTGCCAAAATCTAACCCGACAGCCCCAGGCAACCGGAGTCACGATTTTGAGCATACAAGTTCTGAGATACCTCAAGTATAACCTCACAACTATACTCAATTCTGAACCCACAAGTGTAGCCTTAGTCTATTATGTGATTTGATGGCTTTCATAAATTGATTTGGTTGTTATCTTAGCTTAGATTTTCTAACCAAAGCTTATATGTTGTTGATTATGTTAGCAAATGATAATGATGTGTTTGTGGGAACATTCAAAAATCATGGCACATGTCTCTTTGGAGCATGGGCTTTGCAAAAGCTCTTGTTCTCTTGTGTGTTTTCACTTTACCTTAAATGTTCTTGATATCGACATTCAGGATCTACCACTTTAAGGTGGGGCCATATATCATGGTAATTGCTTGATTACTTTTTACATTGATAAAGCGTGTTTGTGTACACTTCCTTTTCACTATAAGGTGTCTCTGTGATGTGGGTGGGGTTTTGTATTTTATCTTGTTACATATACCTCCTTTTCACTGTAAGGCATCTCTGTGATGCAGGTGGGGTTGTATACCTTGAGCATATGCTTCCTTTTCACTGTAAGGTGTCTCCATGATGCCGGTGGGGTTGCATTTTGAAAGCCCTTATGCGGAAGGCAAGATGGTGTATCTCTTGAGCTAGTGCACATTCTTTTAAACATAGTCCTCATTGCGAGGTGAGGTTGGATCTTGAGTCATTCACCCTTAAGCATGTCTTTGGCGGTTGTGGTAGCGTAGCTCAACCGTCATGTGTGTTTGGCGTGTCTTAGATAGTGGAGTACAGCGATGAGCTCCTTCTTATCACTCATGTTTGTCATGTATAAGACGTATAGTATGTCTATGACATACTATATGGCGCTTGTGTATTCCATGTGTCCCCCATGTGTTTTATGTCTTCCTTGCATGTCTTGCATGCTTTTGGTGTGGTCTAAAGATGTGTAGCGATGAGCTCCCCCCATGTTGTGTGTGTTTTACGTGTTTGTGTTGCAAGTATGGGTCTAACCAGTGTTGTCATTGATGTCAACATACTCATGTTGCATTAATGAGTAGGATTGGATGAGCTGTGTGCTGAGGATATTGAGAAAAATAGTCTCAATCAGGAACGGTGAAGAACAGTGATGACAACAAGGTAAAAGTCCAAGATAGGTTCAGGATCAGAGGATGCAGTTTAAAGGGTTTGTAGATATAAGTCTTGAGATGCTCCATTCAATTTTTTAGAGGTCCGCATGAAGATCAGAAGAAGTCATGGTCGCTCAAGTAGAACCGGTTCTGGCAGGTGTTCAGAGGTGACAGAGTGACACAGATAGGTCCGGTGAGATCCAGAAATGCATTATCCCATTTTGCAGATTTGAGGAAGTGTTGAGAACATCCTTGTGAAGTGTCAAGTCGATTGGTTCATGGTTTGAAGGTCTGAAAGAACCTATTCCTTTGTGACAGTGATGACAAACTGTGTTCTTGAGGTTCCGGATGAAGGAGAGAAGGATTCTAGTAAGCAGATGAAGTGCGGATGTTATTGGTGATTCGGGAAAGGTTGTGGTGATCCTTGGATCGTGTCTAGTTCATGTTGGTGGTCCGCATTGAGGTTAGAGTGTGCATTTGAAGAATAACGACTAGATGATGGTGTTCTTCCTGAGACTGGTCGACTGGATGTATTACACGTCTTGTGGATGTTCTTGTAGATGTTTGCCGACTTAGATGATTATTCCTAAGTTGATGCCTTGTATAAATAAGGGTTTGTGAAGTCTTTCCAAAGTGTGTCTTGCGGTGATGAGTGTGTGGTAGCGAGGAGGTGTGCGAAAGGCAAAGCAGAAGTATTGGGCTTAAATGGAACTGATTCAAGCATGGTGAAGATGCTATTCTGCAGTTCATGAAGGTGATACTTATTTCTTTGTAGACAGTGTGTCTCTTGTAGGTAGTGAGCCTCTTGTGAGCAGTGTGCTCAGGCAGTGAACCCTAATTGGCATGTGCCATTTTGTTCTTTCTATTCTTCTAACAGAGAATACATTCTTGGGTTAATCACCCCGTGGTTTTTCCCTTAACCGGGTTTTCCACGTCAAAATCTTGGTGTCTTATGTGTTGATGAGTTTCTACTTTTGATTTGAATGCATTATGTTTCATGTTTAATATACTGCTAAACACCAAGAAGATTTAAGTGTGTAAATTAGAGAAAGTTTTGTACAACTGATTCACCCCCCCTCTCAGTTGTGTGCCCTAAGTCTAACAATTAGTATCAGAGCTAAGTTCCTCTAAAAGGAGCTTAACCGCTTGAGGAGATCCAGAATGTCGTCTTACAAGAAGGATAGTCTGAAGCTTGATGGAACCAACTTTGCTCTTTGGAAAGGTCGCATGAAATGTCACTTGCAGTGTATGGGAATGGCGTACTGGTCCATGGTTACAAAAGCGTATGTACCTCCACAGGGTGGTCCGACAACCCTAAATGAAATCACAGATGCTGAAAACAATCTACGGACCAAAGAGGCTCTTGTAAGCACATTATCTGACTCAGAGCTCTTAAATGTTATTGACCTACCAACTGCCTTTGAGATTTGGAATAAACTAGAACTTTTGCATGAAGGAGACCAATATGTTAAATGTGCAAGGTTACAGAGTCTAAAAGAGAAATTTGAAAAACTGAAGATGAGAGATGATGAAAATATTACCACTTTTATGCCAAGAGTGAATGAGCTGGTTTGTGGAATTAGAAATGCTGGTGGAGTCTTGGATGAAAATGAGATTGTTGGCAAAATTCTCAGATCCCTTCCTGCTTCTTACAAAATCAAGGCTGCTGCCATTGAAGAATTCAGAGCCCATACAACTATCACAAGAGATCAATTGGCTGGGAAATTGGCTGCATTTGAAATGACAGATTGTGGAGATGACCCCCCCAAGATTGAATTTGCATTCAAAGCCAGTGCCTCTGTTAAAGGTAAACAAAGGTTTGATCCGGGAGAGAATTCTTCAAGGAAATTGTCATGGTATGAAAAAGCAAGAAAAGATCTGGAAGAAGAAGAAGTAGAAACTGCTCAAATTGAAGCCCTTATTGCAAAGAGGCTGCCAAGAGGATCCGGTAAGTATGAAGGAAAATTACCTTTTAAGTGTTTTAATTGCAATAAGATTGGTCATTTTGCCTCAAGGTGTCCAGAAAGATTTTCAAGGCAAAATCCTAACAAGCCAAGGTTCCAAAAGAACTGTTACTATGTACATGAAGATGATGATAATGAAGGAGTAACAGATGATGAATCAGAGATAGGAAACAAATCCAGAAATGAATGGGTGTTCATTGCCATCAAGAAAGAAGATCCAATGTCCTCTGTATCTGTCAATCTTAAGACTGTGGAAAGAGCTCTGGCTGCCCAAATTAAAGAGAAAGATGCTTGGGTCATTGACAGTGGATGCTCTCACCATATGACAGGTGACAAAAATAAGTTTGTAGATTTGGAAAGGTATGAAGGAGGAGTGGTAAAGTTTGGTGACAATTCTACTGGTAGAATCAGAGGAAGAGGAACTATTTCTTTTGATGGAAGAAACAAAACTGGAAATGTACTGTATGTTAAAGGTTTGAAGCACAATCTTCTCAGTATTGGATAGTTGGTGGACAAAGGCTATGATCTCTGATTCAAGGATGGAAAATGCAAAATCTTTGGAAGTTTTGGAACAGAGATTGCATCCGATACTCAAACTAAAGGTAATATTTCCATTTGGTTGGTACTGGTAAAAGTTGCTTATTTGTTCAAGTTGATCAGAGTTGGTTATGGCATAGAAGGATGTGTCATGTGAATTTTGATAATATCATCAAGATAAGCAATACTCAGGCTATAAGAGATCTTCCAAAATTGGTGAAACCTACTAACAGCTTGTGCAAGGAATGTCAGTTGGGTAAGCTAAGCAGAGTCACATTCAAAAGCAAGGAACTATCTTCTACCAGATTATTGGACTTACTTCACACTGATCTTTGTGGTCTGGCAAGAACCAGGAGTATTCAAGGTGATAGATGCTTCATGCTGCTAATTGATGACTATTCCTGGATGATGTGGGTAACCTTTCTAAAGGAGAAATCAGAAGCTCTTGAAAAATTCAAAATATTCAAGGCTATGGTAGAGAATGAAATAGGATTAAAGTTGAAATGTCTAAGGTCTGATAGAGGTGGAGAATTCACATCCGGTGAGTTCATAGAGTTCTGTGAGAAACATGGAATTAAGAGACAATTGTCTGCTCCTAGGACTCCACAGCAAAATGGAGTAGTGGAGAGAAAGAACCGGACCATCCAGGAAGCATCTAGGACCATGATGATGGAAGCAAATGTTCCTCAGATCTATTGGAGAGAAGCTGTCAGCACTGCAATCTATACTCTCAATTGAGTTCAAATCAGAAGCAATACCGGTAAGACCCCTTATGAACTCTGGTTTGGCATTACTCCTACTGTAAGATATTTCAGAGTCTTTGGTAGCAAATGTTACATCAAAAGAGATGAAGATCTAGGCAAGTTTGATGCTAGAAGTGATGAAGGAATATTGTTGGGTTACTCTACTCAAAGCAAAGCATACCGGTGTTATAACAAGAGACTGAGAAAGATGATAGAAAGTACAAATGTGAAGGTTGATGAGGGAATAGAGAAACCCTCAAGGTTTTATGAATATAATGAAGATGATCAGAATGGTGTTCTAGTTCAAGGAGTTCAATCCTCTTCTGAAAGTCAGATTCAAACTGATCTGATAAATCAGGAAGAAGAGATAGGTTTGAATGAGCCTGATCAAGAAGCAGAAGTGAAAGAAACTCCCAAAGTTCCAAGGTATGTAAGACTGAACCACTCTGAAGATCAGATCATAGGTGACAAAAGCAAAGGTGTGCAAACTAGAAGGAAAATTGCTCAAAATTCAAATTAATATTGTCTGATTTCAAAGATTGAACCTAAGACAATAAATGAAGCCTGCAATGATGAAAACTAGACCAAAGCAATGGAGGAAGAGTTGATGCAAATTGAGAAAAATCACAATTGGGATCTTGTTCCTAGACCTAGAAACAAGAATGTGATTGGAACCAAATGGGTCTTCTGGAACAAACTAAATGAAGTTAGTGAAGTAATCAGAAATAAAGCCAGATTGGTCTGCAAGGGCTACCCTCAAATAGAAGGAATTGATTTTGAAGAAACTTTTGCTCTGGTGGCAAGAATTGAAGCAGTCAGATTATTTCTTGCATTTGTTGCCTTCAAGGATTTCAAGGTGTATCAGATGGATGTCAAGTCTGCTTTCTTGAATGGTGACTTAGAAGAAGAAGTGTACATTGAACAACCGGATGGATTTCAATTATCTGAGCATGGTGATATGGTCTGCAAGTTGAAGAAGGCACTGTATGGACTAAAGCAAGCCCCCAAGAGCCTGGTACGAAAGATTGGACAAACATCTTTTGAAGATTGGTTTCAACAAAGGTACTGCTGACAGTAACTTATATTTCAAAATTGATCATGAAAACATCTTGATTGTTGAAGTATTTGTTGATGATATCATCTTTGGAGGAAGATATAATATTTGTAAAAAGTTTGCAAATCAAATGAAAAGTGAGTTTGAGATGTCTATGCTTGGTGAAATGAATTTCTTCTTGGGTCTGTAAATTACTCAAACAAAGAAAGGAATCTTCATTTCTCAGACCAAATATGTGAAAGAACTGTTGAAGAAATTTGGGATGGAAGATTCAAAGCCAATGAATACTCCCATGGCAACTGGATATAAGTTGAGAAAAGATGATGACTCTCCTAAAGTAGACTAGACAAAGTACAGATCAATGATTGGAGGATTGTTGTATCTCACTCAAACTAGACTAGATATTATGCAAGTTGTTGGTCGTGTTGCTAGATTCCAAGCTGATCCTAGAGAATCCCATGTCATGGCAATCAAGATGATCTTTAGATATCTAAAAGGGATGGTTGAGTATGGTCTGTGGTATCCTAGAGATCATGATTTCTCTCTTCATGCATATACAGATGTTGATTGGGCAGGAGATGTGGATGACCGGAAGAGTACCAGTGGTGGAGCTTTCTTTTTGGGAAAGAGATTGGTTTCTTGGCTAAGCAAGAAACAAGAGGCAATATCTCTATCTACAACTGAAGTAGAATACATTGCAGCAGCAGGTAGTTGCACTCAAGTTTTGTGGATGAAGCAGATGCTAAGAGATATTAAAGTAGAGTATGAGGAGCCTATCACAATCTTCTGTGATAATTCAAGTGCAATAAATATTTCTAAGAATCTGGTGTTGCATTCTAAGACTAAGCATATATCTATCAAGTTTCACTTTTTGAGAGAGCAAGTGAACAAGGATGAAGTCAGACTGGAGTTTGTGCCCTCCAAGGATCAGATTGCAGATATCTTTACTAAACCTCTTCCCAAGGACTCTTTTGAGTATCTCAGGGAGAAGTAAGGGGTTATTTCCCCTCCAGTGATGAACTAAGGTGCACTGAGGTGCATCAATCCGGTGGATATCACAGTCATATCTTGTGATCCAGATTGATGGGAGCTGCTACTCAGGGGGAGCAGCAGGTATGATTCTAAAGTGGTCAAATTGCAAGTATGTGCCCTTTGCCATTGATGTCAAAGGGGGAGAGAAGACATGTGAAAAACAAGTGGTTGCTGATCAAAGGGGGAGCAATAAAGGGAGAGAAGACATGTGAATGGTTGTTGTTGATAGGGGGAGCTGTGACAGTAAGGAGAAGTTCTTGTCTTGATGGTTTTTCACATCATATGTTGCCATCAATGAAAAAGGGGGAGATTGTTGCAAGTATGGGTCTAACCGGTGTTGTCATTGATGTCAACATACTCATGTTGCATTAATGAGAAGGATTGGATGAGCTGTGTGCTGAGGATATTGAGAAAAATAGTCTCAATTAGGAACAGTGATGACAACAAGGTAAAAGTCCAAGATAGGTTGAGGATCAAAGGATGCGGTTTAAAGGGTTTGTAGATATAAGTCTTGAGATGCTCCAGTCAAGTTTTCAGAGGTCCGCATGAAGATCAGAAGAAGTTATGGTCGCTCAAGTAGAACCAGTTCCGGCAGGTGTTCAGAGGTGATAGAGTGACACAGATAGGTCCGGTGAGATCTGAAAATGCATTATCCCATTTTGTAGATTTGAGGAAGTGTTGAGAACATCCTTGTGAAGTCTCAAGTCAATTGGTTCATGGTTTGAAGGTCCAGAAGAACCTATTCCTTTGTGACAGTGATGACAGACTATGTTCTTGAGGTTTCGGATGAAGGAGAGAAGGATTCTAGTAAGCAGATGAAGTGCGGATGTTATTGGTGATTCAGGAAAGGTCGTGGTGATCCTTGGATCATGTCCAGTTCATGTTGGTGGTCCACATTGAAGTTAGAGTATGCATTTGAAGAATAACCACTGGATGATGGTGTTCTTCCTGAGACTGGCCGACCGGATGTATTACACATCTTGCGGATGTTCTTGTAGATGTTTGCCGACTTAGATGATTATTCCTAAGTCGATGCCTTATATAAATAAGGGTTTGTGAAGTCTTTCCAAAGTGTGTCTTGCGGTGATGAGTGTGTGGTAGTGAGGAGGTGTGCGAAAGGCAGAGCAGAAGTATTGGGCTTAAATGGAACTGATTCAAGCATGGTGAAGATGCTATTCTGCAGTTCATGAAGGTGATACTTATTTCTTTGTAGACAGTGTGTCTCTTGTAGGCAGTGAGCCTCTTGTGAGTAGTGTGCTTGGGCAGTGAGCCCTAATTGGCATGTGCCATTTTGTTCTTTCTATTCTTCTAACAGAGAATACATTCTTGGGTTAATCACCCCGTGGTTTTTCCCTCAACTGGGTTTTCCACGTCAAAATCTTGGTGTCTTATGTGTTGATGAGTTTCTGCTTTTTATTTGAATGCATTATGTTTCATGTTTAATATACTGCCAATCACCAAGAAGATTTAAGTGTGTAAATTGGAGAAAGTTTTGCACAACTGATTCACCCCCTCCCTCTTAGTTGTGTGCCCTAAGTCTAACAGTTTGTGCGTGGTCTAAAGATGTGTAGTGATGAGCTCCCCCTACACTGTGTGTTTTTCTTAGTAAGAACTATATGTATATGCATAATTATTTAAATCATGTCTTCTCTATGTCTTGCATGACTATATTCATGTCTTCTCCATGTATTGTGTGTTTTCACTGTCTTCTCCATGTATTGTGTGCTTCTTTACTATATTCACTGTGTCTTATGTGACTGTCAAGTGTTCTCTTATGTTTTCCTAAGTCTGGGGGCTAGAAATAGTCTTCAAACTTAGGGTGTATCTTTGCTCTTGTGTTTGATGTTTTTGGTATGCTTCGACCGTACTTTAATGCATGTGCCCAATTGTAAGATCGCACAGACATTAAAGTGGGGGCTAAATGTTATGGAGTAAAAAGTGGACACATGCCTTTTCACCTCCTAGTTTAGTTCCTAGGTCCCCGTTATGATATTATGCATTATAATTGATCATCCCAAAGAGATTGCTCGAAACCAATGAAAATTTGGGACCTTGGGCCCTTCCTAAATCTCACCCCAGACTAAAAGGGGGCCCTAGACTTCGGTGCCAACCGCCCAAGTCTCCCTTGATTGGTCAGGGTGAATTAATGTTACATCAGCCTAGGACATTTAAAAATGTTCCTCTTTGTCGGCTCTTGTGATTTAATTTCACGAATGTTAGTAGGAAAGCATATATCAGTGTGTTTTGAATTCATGTTTAAGCTAGAGATGGATATTGTGAACTTACGATATTAGAGCAAAGAGCATTCAAAGCATTCATTGTGTTATTGTTGCAGATTTGGAATCATCATCCATCTCCTTATGAGTTGAAGAATCTTCATCCTCCTAAGGAATTCACCTCTGAGGTGACATCATCATTTATTTGAATCATTTCATCATTTGGATTATCTTTAGACTATGCCCTACAAGGGCATGCTCTCTCTAACAACATTGTTGGGAAAGCTTGAATGCTAACCCGAGATTTGACTGAGGCAAATCCCTAAACACCGCAACCGCCAAACCACTCTCTTGTCATCTTGTGTGTAGGTTATAGATACAAGTTTCAGGGAAAGTGGAATTGGAAGAAGATTGTGCAAGAATCAAGGTTTCAGGATCTGGCAGAAGTTCCAAAATATTCCTCTGAAGAGACTCGGGTGGATGGTGCCCTTGTCTTCTAGGCTTTTAGGTTCTGGATCTAGCTTCTAAGCATTAATTACAACATCTTCTTAGTTCTGACTTCCAGAAGATTCTCACTTCTGGACTTGGGTGGTTACCAAATTCATCCTCCAACATTCCAGCTTCCATGACATGGGTTCTAATATCTACCTGATCATCTCTACACTTTCAGATTTTGGGTTTCTGTTGTCGTTTGTCTGTTACAAGATGATTATCTCATAACTAGGGTTTTACTCATACTTAACCTAGGTTTTGATAAAAGGATTGGTTAAAACACATCTTTCCATAGCAAACAAGAGGAAAAGATTTGTAGCTGAGTCTACCTTCTCCTTGGTTGTGATTTAGGTCAATCTTGTCCTTGAATATTATTGTGGGAGAGGGTTTTGATCTAGTTTGTATACTTTCCATCATTCATCCTCTTTTCATGCCCCTTAACACTTCCATACTTCTTCCATGATGTCTCCATTTTTGGCACTATATGGGTACCATCCACCCTCAATCGCCTCTTCATTGAGGGCACAACCAAAGGTTCAAACAGTCGAAGAAAACATTTAACATCAACAAGAGGTACTTTCTAATCTCCAAGAGAACCTAGTAATGGCACAAAATAGAATGAAGAAATAGGATGATCAGCACTGTATTGAAAGGACTTTTAAAGTGGGAGATTGGGTCTTTATGCAATTACAACCATATAAGCAAATGTCTCTAAAATAATAATAGAATGATAACAAGCTTGCACCCAAGTAATATGGTTCTTATAAGGTGCTGCAAAAGATAGGTAGTGTAGCATATAAATTGGAGTTACCCATGCCAACAAAAATAAATCCAGTCTTCCATGTTTCATGCTTGAAGAAGGTTATTGGGTAGAAAGTTGTACACATATTGAGTCACCAGAGCTTGATGAGGAAGGAAGAATAGTCTTGGATTGTGAGGGAATTATTCAAACATGTACCAAGAGGCTACGAACAAGGGAAATCATAGAGTATTTGATAAATGAAGGAACTCTCCAATCAAAGATGCTACATGGGAAAATGAGGATTTTGTGCAAAAGCATCCACAATTGATCAGTGGTGAGGATGATTCTTCTTTGAAGAGGGGGGCATGCTATGCCCTTAATCTAATAGTATGCTTAGAGTTATGAGTAGTCAGCTTGTGGCTACCTTAACTCTTAATTAAGTATATAATCATTATTATAGTCATATATATGTAGTTTGGTCATCCTAGGGGTTATATTTAAGTATCTAAGTTGGCCTAGGTGGCAGCAATGGCATAATTAGGTATATATAGGAGGTAGTGGTAAGTTTATTAGCATAATATTTCAAATTTTATTCTCATTGGAGACATTTAGAGGTTTGAACCCTCGAAGTGGCTTGTTATTCTCTATTATTATCAAGTATTTGTAACATACTTCCTATTATATTCTTTTATTGTGCAAGTTGTTTCATTACATATTAGGACTCAAGATTCCTTGTGACTCAAGATTCCTGAGTTAGGATCAACTAAGATATTCTCCTCAATTGCATTTCCATCAACATGGCTACTCTAAAAATCAACCACATATGGTAATAACTCACTCTTTGGAAGTTTGATGGGTAGTTTTAGGACTAGAACATCTTTTTCCATCTTGGTCTCTTCGCATTCCACAAGTAATTCCTATTCTTCGTTGACTTCATCAATATTTTGCTTGCATACGCTCTCATTAGAAGTCAATAAAACATCTTATTCTAACAAAGGATTCTTACCTTCAACTTTGTTATAGAACAAGACCAATTACCTTCCAACTAACTCAGACAACTCCCAAACCCTCAACAAAAATAGGATTTGTTAGTACTTCCTTCACAACCAGACCCCTAACCTAGTAGCCCTCAAAACAGGTCTGTCAAAGCATAACTTTTAAGGGGAATCTCATACCAAGAAAACCAAACCATTTTTTAGTACCCATTAATCCCATTGTTAATATATTCCAAAATGGATAGGGGTTGTTTTAGAGACTATTCCTTGAAAATTGACTGTCCTATTTTGCAACTAGGCCCAATTAGGCCACTTTTACAAAGTAACATCTCTTCAAACACTCAATCAACCTCAGTTTCCTATTCCCAAACCCTTGGCAGGTCTCAAATAGGTTAAATCCACAAATTTAGACAAAAGAAACAAGTACAAACTCACCAAACCACCAAAACTCAAGTTTTAGGCCAAATTATGGCTCATACAAGGAGGGCTTATTGAAAATCTAACCTCCAATCTCCCCCAAACTCTGCCAATGGTTCCAACACATCAAATTAGGCCTACTTATGTTTTATCATCCACCTCCTAGGGTTTTCCAATGTCTTTTCCACCATACCCTACACCTATGGCTCTCAAATGGCCAAATTTAGGCCTGTACCAGCCTAGGACATCCAACAAAAATTCTCAAACCTTGCCTCCTGCTCCTGCCACCCACATAATCTCAAATAACACATCATTTTATGTCATTCCACCAAGTTACAGCAATTTTCATCAGTGGAATGGTTTACAAAATCATGTTTCTCCTATCAAACCCTTAAATTGAGGGTTTACAACCCAGTTTTAGAAAAAGGCTTATAAAATACACCAAACTCAATGAAATTCAATCAAATCAAATTCATATGAAAGCTAGTTCAAACCTCCACCAATGACAATCAATTTCATAGCACAATGAGGCCGTACAATTCCGTACAAAGCTTGGAAACAGCAAAGAAAACGTGTAGAAAGCAGGAAAAGCAGGTTTCTTTATTATCAAAATCCTTCAAAATCTCTTCACCAAAACATACGCCATTCACACATGATATTCAAAGCCTTATACACCTTTTACAATGAAAAAATTGACTCCAACTACCTTTTGAACTCCTATGACTGTTGGTATTCCAACCTTTACATTTTTTTTTGCATTTTGGCATTGACAACTTTTACAAGAATTTGCAACTTTTACAATATTTGTACCCTACCCCCAAAATGACTCAAAACATCATAAATGGTCTATTAAGCCCTTATTTGACCCAAAAGACTCAAAACACCTTAAAACACCTAACATTAGACTCCTAATTTGCAAAAGAGGACTTGGTGCCCTTGCACCAGACACCCGGCCTAAAAGAAACTCATGTCCCATGAGGACTATACTGCCTTGAACCTTGCTTTTTCATAGCACATCCTTGACCTCCAAATTCTCCTTTGTCTAGAATTCCTCTCCCCTGGATCAAGTACTGTAGTCTTGCACTGTCCTTTCCATCCTTGGACTTGTTTCTACCTTGCCATTGTCTCATTTTTGCAAACTGGCCTGTTATCTGCCTCTTATCCTTTGCCTCATCAAGATTTGATGTTGAACCTACCTTCACACCTTTACCAACTATTCCATGAACTCTCTCCTTCATTACCCCTGTAGCATGCTTGGACTCATCCACTTGCTTTGGCCAAACACCCATCTTCACTTCACTTTTTGTCTTCACACCCACTTTCAGGTTCTCTGCTCTTCGAACCCCTATGTAATCAGGTCTACAGACCTCTGTCATGGCAAAATGTGATTGCCTTCCAACCACTCTTTGGATTAAAGGACAAAGCATTGTCCTAACCACAATATAATCATACTTTTCCAATCCATTTGGACTCTTCACAAACAATCCATCTTTGGCCTTCCTTTGCCATCATCACATCATTGTTCTTCTCCAATACGGAGACCCTCTTCAAACTCACTGTTGTTACATCTTCACCTCTTGGGGTGATTGCAACCTTCATCTTTTCTTCATCCTCAACTTTCACAAACTCTTTCTTTCCCATCATTATGACCTTGGCTACCTTATTCTGCTCCTTGACATCTTCTTGCAATGGAATAAAAGTGAAAGTACTTCCATCATGCTCAATCTGATATCTATTATTTCTACCATCATAAATGGCATGTTTGTCAAACTTCCATGGTCTCCCAAGCAATAAATGGCAACAATCCATGGGTAACACATCACAAAGCAACTTATCCTTATATCCACCAATATTAAACTCAACCATAGCTTGTTCATTAACCAAAATGGGTTGATTGTCATTCAGCCAAGATACCTTATAGGGTATTTCATGAGGAACCTTTTGCAAATTTAGTTTGTCTACCATTTCATTTGACACCATATTATCAGTACTTCCAGAGTCTATCACTACCTTACATACCTTTACCTTGCATTTACAGGTGGTCTTGAAAAGAGTTCTTCTTTACAATGGCTCCTTCTCCTTGGAAGCTTTGAGGAGTGTTCTTCTCATCATCAAGGTGTCTCCAACTTCTGGAGCAACAATTTTATTGGGAGAGTTAACACTCTCATTGTCTTCCTCTTGCACTATTTGATTACTTCTTTCACCTCCATATGAAGTAGAGGCTTGTCCTTCCTTGCACTGCCATCCTTTGTGCCCAAATTGGTTGCATTTATAACATTTTCCTGAGAACATATTGGGACCTTTGTCTTGCCCTCCAAATCTGCCCCTAAGACCTAATCTTCCTCCTCTATATCCTCCTCTAGATTCAACAACTTGTTCCCTATCTTTGTTCACTTCTTCTTGACCATCATGTGACTGTTTTGGAGTGTAGAATGATCCTCTTCCTCTCTAATTTCCGCTTCTACCCCTAATTGATTTGTCTTGTCTCCTCTTGAGTTTCTCTTCTACTTTAGCAGCCAATTGGAAGCATTCTTCAAATATTTTAGGTGTGGTTAGGCTCATTTCATCTTGGATGTTGTATCTCAAGCCATTGAAATACCTTGCCACCTTTTCTTCTTCATCTTCCTTATGTCTTGTCCTTATACTCAGCCTATAGAACTCCTCGATGTATGCTTGCACATCTAGGTCCTTTTGCTTTAGATTTTGAAGCCTCTTAAGCAATTAGATGTTGTAGTCACCTGGCAAAAACTTCTTGATTTTTGCCACCATTCTATCCCAAGATGTTATCTTGGTCTTCCCTTCCTTTCTCCTCTCAGTTTGCACAAATTCCCACCATAACAAAGCATGTCCCTTCAACTTTGAATTTGCAATCTTCACCTTTTGGTCTTCTTGCACATATTCACATTCAAAGTGATTGTCCAATGCCCCTATCCAATCCAAGAGCTCCTCTCCATCTAGTTTTCCTCCACATAGATAAGTTCACCTTGGTCTTGGGACCATCTTCCTTAACTTCTTTCAACAACCTAGCAAACCTCTGATCCTTAGGGTTCAATTCTTCTTCATTCTCTTCATGCTCTTCTTCTCCTTCTTCTTCTTCAGGTTCACTAACAGCTCATGAGATTGCATCTCTTCTTTGACCTATTTCTACAGCAACAAGCCTTTCCATAAGTCTCTCCTCTAGTGCTCTCATTTCCCTAGCATACTTATCCTGGAAATCTCTGATTTCTCTTGCCATATTGTTCCCTTTAGGAGGCATCTTGTCCTTCTTTCAACACAACTTCTCTTCTACATATCAGAACCTATGCTCTGATACCACTATGATGTAGATAAAGACCAATTACCTTCCAACTAACTCAAACAACCCCCAAACCCTCAACAAAAATAGGATTTGTTAGTACTACCTTCACAACTAGACCCCTAACCTTGTAGCCCTCAAAACAAGTCTGTCAAAGCATAACTTTTAAGGGGAATCTCATACCAAGAAAACCAAACCATTTTTGAGATCCATTAATCCCATTGTTAACATATTCCAAAATGGATAGGGGTTGTTTCAGAGACTGTCCCTTGAAAATTGACTATCCTATTTTGCAACTAGGCCCAATTAGGCCACTTTTACAAAGAAATGTCTCTTCAAACACTTAAACAACCTCAATTTCCTATTCCCACACCCTTGGTAGGTCTCAAATAGGGTAAATCCACAAATTTAGACAAAATAAATGAGTACAAACTCACCAAATCACCAAAACTTAGGTTTTAGGCCAAACTGTGGCTCATACAAGGAGGGCTTATTGAAAATCCAACCTCCAATCTCCCCCAAACTCTACCAATGGTTCCAACACATCAAATTAGGCCTTCTTATGCTTTATCATCCATCTCCTAGGGTTTTCCAATGTATTTTCCACCATACCCTACACCTATGGCTCTCAAATGGCCAAATTTAGGCCTGTAGCAGCCTAGGGCATCCAACAAAAACTCTCAAACCTTGCCTCCTACTCCTGCCACCCACATAATCTCAAAGAACACATCATGTTATGTCATTCCACCAAGTTATAGCAATTTTCATCAGTGGAATGGTTTACAAAATCATGTTTCTCCTATCAAACCCTTAAATTGAGGGTTTACAACCTAGTTTCAGAAAAAGGTTTATAAAATACACCAAACTCAATGAAATTCAGTCAAATCAAATGTATATGAAAGCTAGTTCAAAACTCCACCAATGACAATCAATTTCATAGCACAATGAGGCCATACAATTTCGTACAAAGCCTAGAAACAGCAAAGAAAACGTGTAGAAAGCAGGAAAAGCAAGTTTCTTTATTATCAAAATCCTTCAAAATCTCTTCACCAACACATACCCCGTTCACACATGATATTCAAAGCCTTATACAACTTTTACAACAAAAAAACTGACTCCAACTACCTTTTGAACTCCTATGACCGTTAGTATTCCAACCTTTACATTTTTTTTGCATTTTGGCATTGACAACTTTTACAAGAATTTGCAGCTTTTACAATATTTGTACCCTGCCCCCAAAATGACTCAAAACATCATAAATGGTCTATTAAGACCTTATTTGACCCAAAAGACTCAAAACACCTTAAAACACCTAACATTGGACTCCTAATTTGCAAAAGAGGACTTGGTGCCCCTACACCAAACTTCCATGGCATCACTCTTTTGTCCCTACTCAATGGTTTGTTCTATAGAAATATCTTGTGGCTCTAGTTTTGACTATTCTTCTTTCTTCCTGATTTCTTCCTTAGCAACTTCTGAGTTTTCCTCTTCCTTTATCAACCTTGTTATGTAGTTATATAGGCCTCTTTTATTTGGATACCTCATTTTGAGTAACTCCAAGTAATCATCAAAAGGAATTTGAGATTTGAATCTTTTATGCATCTCTTGATATTGATCAAGGATTATGGTAGCCCCAAGTTTGTACTTCTTTTATCCTTCTATATTTTTATCAACACCTCTTGAATAAGATCTATATCTTCTTCCCTTCACAATAATTTGGCTCGGAAGATCTTACAAGGTGGGTTGATTGAGGTTTGATTGTGACCTAAAGAGATTCCTTCTCCCTTATTTGTCTTACCTTGTTTAAGATTCCACAATGCTTGTGCTATCTCGGCCAAAGATCTATGGATTTCCCTTTGACTTTGACTAAAGGCTTCATGCAAGGAATTCATGTCATCTATAGGCTTTCTCTTGTAATTGTCCCCTATGACTTCTTTGTCTAAATCAAGTTCTTGACAATTCCTTCTTTCCCTCTGATAATATCTAAGTTCTCTTTCACTAGTTGGCATGTGTTAAAAGAAAATGTAAATCTGCATCAAAGTGTTAGCTTTCTACCCTACAGGTCAGCAAGATTAAATATTTGATACCATTGTAATGTCCCCAATCAGACAATCTTAGGAAATAGATAATTTTTCAAACATGTGCAATCTAAAATAATGAACCAATGCCCAAAGTAGATGCCAAATCCTACTAAGTTTATGTTCATTAGCAATATGTCAAAAGTACAAAACCTTTATCAGTCAAAATACATAACTACCAACATTTGACAAGCTAATATGAGTTTTGAAACCCTCAAATGATGAAAATATGACAATTGTACTAGTAGATCTAATGAATAATAGTTGGTAAAATATATGAAACACTTGAGTACACTTCCATATATGCATCATAAATTATTAATTAAGGCATATTTGACTATTATGATAGTAATGGGGCATCTTTTACAGTAGGAATTAGATCTAGAATGAGGTTATAAAATGATAAACTAATCCCATGATAAATATTCAACGGCAATATCCCTTTGAACAATAATTTGGACAAGCATCAATATTTATTTTACCAATAATTTCACTTCCTGTAGTAAATACAACTTACACAAGGGTACAAACCTTTCAAATGGATGCCAAACATGCAAAATTGAGTTAAAACTATATGGAAGTCTCTAGGAAGTGCATGAATAGTTCTAAAAACACCCTCAAAGATGCCAAAAGATCTGAAATCTTCCTTAGTCAACCATTAATGATTGGTAACAACAATCTAACACCTTAATACCCTAGGCATAGCAAAGAAATAGAAAAAAAAAGTTCTAAAAACTCTAAAAATTAGAAACTATGTGGTGGTACAGTGGTGGAATATATGATGTTAGTAGATCTACACCCTCATGAATAGCAACAACATTAGTCCTCTTCAAAATTATGGCTGGAAACATGAATTACATTAGAACTAATGGCTAAAATATCCCACAAACAATAATGAATAATCAGAAACCCTAGGCACCTTGATGTTGATGGCTAGAAACAATGATCAAAGGCTAGGTACAATGAATAAATGGTTGGAAACACCCAAGATAGTAGATCCAATAACTGAAATGTCTCACAGACAACAATATATAATTTGAACCCCTTCAAAATCAGCAAATCTAACCCTTTTACACTATAGTGGCATTGTATCACCACTATAGTGAAACTATAGTGACATTGTAGCAAACTAAAAATGACTTCAAATCCTTGAACAATCTTCAAGAATTCAGCACAATTGTGATTCCCAAGTGGAATCACCTCTAATGGATGAGAGGGTTTTCATCCTCAAATCCAAATATAGAAACTAAGAGGGTTTTCGTCCTCTAGATCTCCTAGTTAGTAAGTGATAGTGAGGGACATTATAGCTATGGTGGGGCCCATGTGTGGGGATGGGTGGGGGGTTAAGGGCTATTATCGAAGACCAAGGGTTTTCATCCTTGAATATTTCAAACTCCAAATTGGAAGGAATAATGAAATGAAAAAAATTGATGATTTGCTTTGAGAAAATGACTTTCTTTTGTAGTTGCCTTTTTAGGCACTCCAT
The DNA here is from genome assembly GCA_027924645.1 of Cunninghamia lanceolata. Taxonomy (NCBI): domain Eukaryota; kingdom Viridiplantae; phylum Streptophyta; class Pinopsida; order Cupressales; family Cupressaceae; genus Cunninghamia; species Cunninghamia lanceolata. The sequence continues at coordinate 37,513 of BSBN01002102.1, read as the reverse complement.
TTGAATGTACTTTTCCCTCTAAGTATTTAAAAATACTTTTTGAATTACATCATGTTTTTAAAAACACTTTTTGAATTACATCATGTTTTTAAAAACACTTTTTAAATTACATATTGAATTAAGTGTTAAAAACACTTTTAAAATATTACATAGGTGTTATAATAATATTTAAGTTGCCCTTTTAAAAATAAAGTGATTGGGCCCAACTTTAAGTATTATTATTATTTCCCCGATTTTATCCCTTAACCTACAGGAAATAAAGAATAGGCTACGAGTCCTTATTTGATTCTTTTAGTTCTAAAAAGGGGACATGACATAATGTTATTAATGGCCTCAAATGAAAGCGGTAAGGTAATAGATGGCTCTTTGATGCCTATATGTACCCATGGGTCCCTCAAGGGCATGGTTCTTATAAATACAGACATGGTTGCTAATGCAAAGGTATGGTTTCATGAACACGATGCTATGTGATGCTAATGTAGGTAGATATGGGTGACACGTACACTAGTAGGCAACCATGGTTTTTCCCCCAAGACATCTTGGTGATAATTGAAAGACATATATATATGTGAGTGAAAAGAGGTTGTAGAAAAAGATAAAAGGAGAAAGAGTTGCAGGTTATTGTTATGCTTTCCTATGACTAGCTAAGGGCATTTTGATTGTAACTTGCTAGTTTTTCTCCCAAGTGGTGTAATATGACATTGTAATCCTTAATGAATGATTTAATTTGTAGGTTTGGCATCTTTTTAAATCTCTCCATAAACATTGTATGGATTATTGATGGTCTTATTGATCCTCCCAATCATATTTGTTGATTTGAGTGATATCTTTGACTAGTTTGTCAACTAGAAGGCAGTAAAATTTCTTGCAAAGTTTTTGTAAGGCATCTTATCAAAGTAATACAAGAAGTTTGTAGGTGTGTTCATGGATAACTAAGGTATGTTCAACCATTTGTGCTACAATTTCATATGCTTTTTTCCTACATGCATAGATCCTATCTTATGTATTAGATTAAGAGGTATGGTCCTAATTGCTACCTTCATTAAGGTATCTTGTATTGGATTATATTCATGTTACCCTCTAGTCTAGAAAGCATAGGCTCTACTTCCCTCACTGGTTAAAGGCACCTATCTACTATATGTTCAACCTCCCATCACACCATCACACTTGAAAACAACAAGAATAAATCTGTAACAAACATATTGTTATTAGTCCCACCAACATTATTTAACCTCTACAATTTCTAAAATCTTTATCTTAAGAAGTGTGCATTTTTGTTCCTTTTTGCATCCATGTATGAGTGTATTTAACGGTGAATATTACTAAAGGTGTAAAATCCTTGTATCAACAAACCAACATATAGGTGCTTAGTGATAGTCAATTTAGGAGTTTTCTATACAGTGGGTATGGTTTGTTTTAGGGTTTATTTTCATGTCATGCTTCTTTGATTATCTTTAAGTTAGCACCTCAAGGAATACCCCCTTGGCCTAGCAGAGCCTAACATAAAATAAGGAATTGCCCATCCTCATCAATTAGTCCTTTGTTGTACCTACTTAATCATAAGTTGTAAGCTACTTGTTCTAAGTTTGAGACCCTTGGCACTCAAAAATAGCCTAAACTCCAGGGATTTGGGAACCTATAACTTTGAATACCAGTAGTGCCCACACAATTGGATCATGTAGGACAACTCCAATCCTAAGATCTAGTTCACCTTCCCCTATACCTGTACCTAGTACATGACATTGGATCTCACTACAAAACCTTAGTAGCATTTATTAGTTAATAATATAACATCATAATCTCCAATTAAGCATGATACAAGAAAGTAACCTATATTACTATCCATTTGTAATGTGATCCTATAAATTACACATGATGCATTAAAATAATCATTTGCATCAACATCACAGAGATGAACATATATCCAATATTATATAATCCAAATCAAATATAGCACAAGGCTTGAAAATGAGGGATGTTACAATATGCCATGTCATCCTACAACCACCACACTAGGCAAAGCATCACCATATTAGATATTTTGTACAAAATATTTTCCAACCATACTCTCTTCCTCTTTCTCATGATCATACATAGTAAATTCAACTTACACTTGTTTTTTATACTTACTTGCACAACAAAAGCTTCTAATTGGATATATTTTTCATTATTTTGTAGGTTCCCATGGAGCATACATGTCAAAGAACAAACAAACATGATGAAATATAGTGGATTCCATTACTTTAGATGGACCCTAATATTCTTTTATCTCTAAATATTTACGTTACATGCATATACATGACTGCTCACATACTTTGAGATGCATGATCATTTTAGGATTCACATGCACTTTAAAGTGGGGGTTAAATTTAATGATGAAATTTACATATACCCATGCTAATTCCAATTTAGTTTTAGGCCCATTTTGAATGGCTGGCTTAATAGAATTACATATCAACAAATGATGCACTCTTGTGCAAAGTTGGCTCATTCCTCGATCCACTGCCTCTCCCCATTTACACATCCTTCCACATATTTGACCTTATAGGCACATACTTCAATACATTTTCTATTTATTGCACCTATCTTTGCACTCACTCCCATATATTCATTACACATTCCCAAATTAACATTTTCTTGTCCTAGGCCAGTCCCATAATGTGTGTGTTTGATATTGCACCACACAAATTTGACCAAAATTCAAACATCAAATTTGTACCAACTCCTACCTATCCTACTAGCTGTTATGAGCAGTTGACTTGGTACATATTTACATGATCAATTGCTATTCTTTTTGGTATTTAAAGGCATCCAACATGTATTCATTATCATTCACTATTCATTGAAAAATCTTACACATTGCAAGGAGCATCATTCTAGGAACACTTCATTTTGGAGCACTAATGGATTTAAATTTTGCATCCCATCATTTCTAGGACATTTGCATGACTAAAGAGTGTTGTTTTTGGTCATTTCCATAACCGTAAAGTTGACCTAGTCAACGGGCTTGGCCTAGGAGAACTTAGCTCTTGCAATCTAGCATTCTAGTCAAAGTATTTTTAAGTATGACTAGTCCTTAACAATGGGCAAAAAGTAGACTTCAAGCTGAAATAGTCAATAGACTCACACATTCAGCCAAATCAAATCCATGCATTTTAGAGTAGATATGTGTCACACAAAATTAACCCAAAGGTGTGAGTTAGACCTACAATGAGATATAGTTCTACACATAATCTCAAACAATTTTCATAGCATAAACTCTTATTTTTCTACACCTAACAACTAAGATCTGCACTATATCAAAATTATTCTTCATCATTATTCAAAGAGTTAAGTATCCTAATTCCCTTACATTTAATTTCCTAAAATAACATTAGTTTTCATACTTTTATTATACCCAACTTTTTGTGAATTAATGTATGTTTAATTGTTAAATTTATTTAATTAGCCTAATTTAATATTAGGGAAAAGTGTATTTTCCTTTACAAAGTTATATTTTGACCTTAAAAATGACAAGTTGTTAATACGTATTACAAATGTAGATCCATGAAAGATATTGGAAGTAACAGAAAGAAGATTATTCAAAAATGGGAGAACATGAATACATCATGCCTTGCTTGTATTTAAGCTTTGTCTTATCTTCCTAATATTTTGGATTCTGAACATGAAGAAGATTTAACTGAATGTGAAGTCTGTATAAAGTGCAAGTGGAAGATCATCAAATGGTTAATTTATCCTACTAATAGACATAAGAAGTGATATGGTCAATCTTAAAGCTTTAAACTTGAGCATCATGATCAGAATTTTCATACAGAAATCCAAGTGCAATGACAAAAATTATTCTTAGTAAAATCCAGACACCATGTGCTTCAGACACATAGTCTGCACTGAGCCAATTGTATCTTGTACCTTCAAGTGTTGTAATATTCAACATTTCTGTATTGAGGAAACTATTCATTACCCAAACTTAAAACATATTCTCACTCATTTTCAAGAGGACATGAAGAATAAAATGAAAAGAAAACGTTATAGATTTGCTGTAACTTATAATATTTATGTATTTATTTTTATATTATTATTGTAAGTTTACTTAAAATAGTCTATGAATTTAATTTTAATTTTAGTTGAAAAAAATCGATAAGAAGTTAGTCTATAAATAAATCAATAAGGTTATTCTTAAATATCAATCATTTTAATAGTTAAATGTTAATTTTCGCTAATAAAAGTAGGACAAATAATTATCACTTTTTTATATGAATGAGGTGTAAATTCGCTATTGATTGTTTGACCATTGAAGTGGATGATGTTTAAATAGAGTGACTTGATAACGCTACTGACTACCAAAACAAAGGTCATGGATTTGTATTGACTCTTAAAAGACTTATTAAAAAAATAGAAGAACTTAAACAGCCAATACATAGTAGTCAATGATTGTTTACGATAAAAGCAGGTCCCACACATAAGGAAGTAGCCATACCACACTCTAGAATAAACCAAGCAAAGGGGAGATTCAGTTCATAGCTTTGTCTTAACCAAAAATGCCACAGCCTAGCAAGAGACAAACAACAAAATATGTAAAGACAAAGCATGCAATCAAAATGTTGTACAAGATGAACATGCACTAATATATTAGAGAAACCTCTTAGATTAGGCAATCATAACTTCCAAGAGAAAAAAATCATAATAAAAATATCAGACATTGAATTCGGAAAATAGATTTCCATCACCCCACTGCAAATTGTCTCCCATTGCTTTTAAATAATACTTACATGGTAAAATGTTCTCATAATTGCATGGTGTAAAGCAACGTACAATCAGAAATTCCAGATATATAAAACACAGAGATCCAAGAGTCTAATTTAGTAAGTTAAGGCTTCTTCTCAATCCAATCTTGGTATAATTGGAGCAATTCTATAGCGTTATTGGGTTTGTTCTTGGATTCAACTGTCCCAAACTTTCTGTCATGATTTTCGGGACTATAATTCTCATCCTCAGGAGGATCATAATCATGAAGGAAGCGCCTCCATTTCTGTATCTGGCCATCCCAACTGCGCTTGCTACAGACTTGCTCCACATCTGGTGTCTGAGGTTCATGTTTCTCTCTCTGGTCCCTGTAAACAAGATTTTATCTGAAGTGTTTTGGAGATGATATTTTGGACTTCTTTAGGAGAAGTAAAAGAGGAAAAAAAAACTCAACTGCAAGCATACCAAAAAATATCTAGGTAATGTATCTTATCATCATAATCAAATGCAAAATAATTTTGTGTCGAACTTACAATTTGCTTGTTAAACCAATATTCATGAATTAGAATGGCAATTCTGTCCAGAATACACACCGTTCCAAGAGCTTAGAAACTACAAAACTATTATACATTTAGAGCTGTATCTACTTGGCATAGGATTTGTTTGTGTTTTAAAATTAGTATAGATATCTTAAATACATTTATCTAAAAGATATAGAAAGATATAGTTTCGAGGTGTCTATATTAAATTTATGATATAATTTAGATAGGCATTTCAGATTGATATTTTTCAGTGTTTTTTAGATAAATATATTTAAAATATCTATACTAGTTTATCTACAATTTTATTAAATTATTTACTCTGTATCTCAAGTACAATTTTAATAAATTATTGGTCTCTCGCAGGCTTTACGAAGGGGGTTCCAATCCAACTAGGCATGTCTAGTGCGCAAGACACGATTGTTATGAATGTTGTTTCCTTAGAAGCCATTTTGAAACTTGCTACGACCCCTTGCCTTTGCAGGGATAATGGGGAGGATTGTTCTGATGAGGTTCAGACTGTGGGTTTGAAGGTGGATCCCATTCATCGGCTTGAGGTCATTTAGGGAGTGGTGGTTGTTTCCTTTAAGGTAGCTTCTATTGGTCCGGGTCGGATGGCCCTACCTTAGGCACAACTTCTTATGCTGCTGCAAGACTGAGTGTGCGAAATGATCTCCAATATGTGCAAATGGTTGGGAACTAGGTTATGGTTCCAGACTTGGTGGTAGACAGAGCTATCCTGCGATACAAGCTCTCTCATTGGGAGGTTTCAGGGAGCCATGCCTAACATTGATGTCGCCATGTGTTGGGAAAATGAAATTGGACTTCTTATGGCCACATGGAGATTATGGCCATGGCAAATGGCTTCCTTTTGTTCACCTTTTCAAACCTTGAGGATTGTACAAGAACATAGTTGGGAGGCCCTTGGTTTATGGGAAGATCGAGGCTTGTCCTAAAGAAGTGGGTCCTATAGTTTGATCCGAGGAAGGAAAGTTTCAACAAATTCCTTGTATTGCTCCTTATTCACCACAACAAAATTGTGTTACCAAAAGAAACAACAAAGCTCTTGTTGAAAAATAAGGAAAACATGTTTAATTTGCTCAAAGATGACTGGAAGGAACTTCTTAGCCAGTTGTTTCATTAGCTTTAGTTTTTATCACTCAAACTCTATTTTTTGGGTATGCTGTTAAACTGTTGTTAATCCGTTATTTTGTGGTTGAATGAGACGCTATGCCTATTTTGCTACCTTTTGGCTTTTGTTATCGGGATCTGCACCCGGGTTTGCAGCTTATTAATATCAAAAACAAAACTCTTCTTGAAAGTGCAAGGTGCATGGTTTAGAGTAGAGGGTTTTCTAATTTATTTTGGGTTGAAGTATTTTTCTAAATATGTGTACAATTCAAAATAGGTCACCTATTATTGGATTGCATAAAAAGACACCTTCTGAATCATGACATGGAAGTAAACCAAGATTTGAGGATTTGAGAATTTTTGGTTGCCCAACATATGCACACATATAAGATGAAGAATGAAGGCAAATCAATGACAAGAAAAAGAAGTGCATAATTATTGGTTATGGCTTGGATTTAGTGGCATACATGAATTATGATGCTATAACACATTAGCTTTTAATAAGTAGAGATGCTGATTTAGATGAAGGTTCAATTTTGCATAAACTAAGAGATGAAAAATATAAAGGCTACATTAATATTATAGTTTGATTACAAATCTAATGAAGAACTAGAGCGAGAGGATTCTACTTTAGAAAGACCAATAAGAGTGTTAACAACCAATAGTCATAAGGAATATAGATCTCATACAAGAATAACTACAACTTAGAAGGCCAAAAAGAAAAAGGAAGTCAACAAAAAACGCACAAAAATTATTTTTTCTTCATGTAGAATTTGATGAACCACTTAGTTTATGAGAAGCACTTGAGATTGATTATGCTATATATTAGAGCTTGTAATAGATGTAGAATATGAATTGTTGATAAAAATCAAACTTGGGAATTCACAAGTCTTCCACCTAGAAGAAGAGTAATTAGATGCAAGTGGATATTCAAACAAAAGAAAAAGTCAAATAAATCAATACATAAATGCAAATCTCATTTCATAGAAAAGGGATACATCCAATTAGAAGGTTCAAATTATCATGATACTTACTTGTGATTAAAATGACATCCATCAAAGTTTTGTTAGTAATTACATTAGCCTTAGATTTCCATGTGCATCAAGTAGATATAAAAACATCATATTTAAATGGTCCTCTATAGCAGGAAGTTTATATTGAACAACCTAAAGTTTACATACAAGAAAAAATCAATTAGTGCACAAATTACAGAAGACAATGAATGAACTAAAACAATCCTCAAGATCATGGTATGAGCATTACAATGATAATCCAAATGTTTATATTAATCATGTTGGTGAGAGTAGTAATTTTAGCTAGAAATATGTTGATAATAGCTATTATTATAAGTGACAATATTACAATATTAGACTTATTTAAGTTTAAATTAGTAGCTAAATTTGAGATGACCAACTATGGCGAAATTTATTATTGTTTGGTCATTCAAATTTTGACAGATAGATAGAAGAAATAAGTTCATCTTAATCAAGAGAGGTGCATTAAGAATATTCTCAAAAATTTTAAGATGGATAATTAGTTTTTGCAAATCAATAGGTACTCTAATAGAACCTAGTAAGAAACTTTCACAAAAAATGTGTCCCAAGACACAATATGAAGATTATATGACTATTGTTCTAATAGAAGCTAGTAAGAAACTTTCACAAAAAATGTGTCCCAAGACACAATAAGAAGATTATATGACTATTGTTCCACATCAAAATGTAGTTGAAAGTTTGATGTATGCATTGGTCTCTAGCAAAACCGACAATGCATGAGATGTAGGTGAAGTAACCTAATTTTCAAACAATCCTAGACCTTGATATTGGGTAGCTCCCAAAAGTTTTTTGCATACCTTCAACAAACTATTAAGCATGGGATTGCAATCATTAGGAGTTCAAAGAATCTCTAAAGTTTATTGGATATTGTGACGTAGAAATAGAAGGGAATATTGATGACTACAAAGATCAATGTCAACTTACTACTTCGTTTTGAGTGAAGGTGTAATCCCATGGGCAAGTAAGAAACAACTATGATTTTCTTTCAAATATAGAGTCAAAATACATGCCATATGTTGGCAGAGTATAGGGCACATAGCAGAACCTATTGTAAATTACTACAAGGGGCATGTGAAGGATAGAGCCGACACATAAAGAGGTATTTTGGGAAAGGACACACCTCTATGTGGATATATGGGATATACATGTAAGCAATGTAATGTAAGAGTGTAAGAATGTGTAAGAGAGTATGAGAATAAGATAGATATGTACAATGCAGAGACTCAGACCAGATCTCCGGACTGGTTTCCATCCCATTTCTTGCCAACAACATCTTGTCAAATTATGAAAGAATTAATATGGTTGAGAAAATTGTTACAAAATATTGAGATTAGTGAAACCCAATTACAAAATGATGTCCAAAAATTCTAGATTTCATAAAAGAATTAAGCATATTGAAATACAATATATAATATAAATAGTGAATAAAATATTTTAAAATATGTAAAAACTATGTAAATTTATTACACCTATTATGTAGCTATTACACAAAGACATAAACTAGGGTTTTGTGAACACCTTTTATGAAAAGATAAATAAGAATCAGGTCACTAAAATAATAACAAGAGCAATCGAGATGCCACCATTTGAGAAAACAAGAAAAATGAAATACATACCTGGGTACCATTTCAATATAGCGTTTATAGCCAAAAGTGTTCTTCCCATAGTCAATTTGCTTCTGTCTCTGGCTCATCCTATGAGGATCAGTTTCCTTTCGTCTTTCCTCCAAAACCACTGTAACAAATTACCAGGACAAATTCAACTACCACAAACTTACCCACTGCCCACATCATTAATGCAGGAATATAAACCACTGAAATAAAGGCCAACATCAATTCAACATATTTTAACAAATTTTCCTGCAGATGAAGTGATCAGTTCGACGAATTAGACTCAAATGTTTTTCCCAGAAACACAAAATTCCTTGTTTTCTTGGTTTGAATTCAGGACTTCTGTCTATAAAGCCATAAAAACTAAAAGTTTGTATGCACTGAAAGTTTTGGCAGTCCCCAGGTTGATATGTCAGGCATCCTTTATTCTATGGATTATTCTTAAACATCGTTCACTTTTAGCAGTCAAAGGTCAATTTTAGCCAATAACAATAAGACAAATATTTACCATTTTTATTATGAATGAGGTGTAAAATTACTATTGACTGTTTGACCATTGAAATGGATGATATTTAAATAGAGTGTACTCAATATCTCTAACATAGCTTAGCATTTTTACTTACTCTTACCTTTGAAATTATTTCCAATGTGATTGTCTTCTATGAATTACAAATTTCAATATTGTAATATCAATTATCGAAATCAAATTAGGACCTTTCTAGCTGTATTTTTTTTTTAAATCAGCAGGCAATTTTTATAACCATAACCAGCCCAATACAGAAAAATATAAGAAAAACAAGTTTAATGCAACATATCCAATACAAAAGCAATAAAATCTCACATTTGGGTACATTAGTCTGAAACTGTAGAGACTTTTGCCTTTCGTCTTCTGGCTCTCTACTTGTATTGACATTAACAGAGTATTCATCATTTCCTTGAATGTTCTGATACCTCTGGTCAGAGACTGCAACCGAATCTATTTCTTGAAATATCTTTTTTGGGCTTGCAGGAGCAGCTCCTCTGAATTCATCCCAAGCCGAATTCATTGAAAAATGCACCTTAATTTCTCAATCTAGAATTAGAGGTGATGATTGTCACCACTATTATAATACACAATCCAAATTTAACTCTACTCAGACCATCCGAAAACTGAGTGAGGTATATGAATGCCTGTGGCCAATGCTTTACAGATTAAAAATGAACTACAAGGCCATGGAAGGACCTCTAATTTGAGAGACCAAACATAACATGGTGTGCATACATCCCAGGAATTTTGAAGTGATATTGAAATGGGTAGTGTGGAAATAAACCACCCTTTCAAGGAGGCTATTCTTAAATAAGCATAAGCACGAATGTGTACAATGAACATAGACTTTGTGTGTACAAAGATCATAAGGTGCCGACTTAATTTATCAAAGGACCCAGGCAAGGATTATATATTAGGATACTAGTTTTTTAAATTTATGTTAGTGGAATGTTTTAAATGTAATAATATATTGATAAATTGTATATTCTTGTTTTTAGTTTGGTTTATAGTTTGATTCTTATCTATTTTTATTTGCTCTTGTTATAAATATTCATATGTATTCACCATTTACTTATTATTTTTGTCTTATTGTTTGTCATTCTCCACCTCAAAATTATCATTTTCGCTTTAAGGATTATTTCTAAGTGGTTTAGGATTGACCTGGTTCAATCCTATGGTACATGAGAATGAACCTAAAACTTAAACTTTTAAATTCAAATTATAAATTTTTCAGCTTTGTTGAGGTTTTGTGGAACCACATGTCATTAAGGTCATTTTTACACCAATATATTCATTATATAACACTTAATATGCCTAAATAAGCTATAAAGGAGATAAATATCATAAAGACGGAGATAAAATCGTGGGAAGAGAGTTATTATGAGTGATTAGAAGTTATTATGGAAGAATATAAGGAAAAGGCATCATGAAAATGTATAAAGAGGTTATATGTAAGGAAGGGAAAAGTGAGTGATAAGAGCATGAAATATATATGTGTAATAATAAGGAAGTGTGGAAGATATATGAAAAGATTATAAGACATAGATAAGTGATATGAGGAGAAGAATGAAGAAGATGATAATGTGAGCATGAACCATGAAAAATTTATGAAGGCATTGTATAAGTCATTAAAGTATATAAATATATGATCTTATGCATATATGATTAGGTCCAAATTTGCAATGGTTTGAAAGTTATGGTGGAAACAAAAATCTTGGCCCAAATCATAGCTCAGATACCACTTGTTATGGTATTTCGTGGAAATAAATGTAAAAATTAGTAAATAGCATATACAAAACATATGCTAAGATCCAAGATTAAAACCCTAAGCTATTTTTTTCTAATGGATGTGATTAAAAAGGGTATAAAAGAAGGGTGAGAGAGAGAAAGTGAGGATGAGTCTCAGAAGATTTATTTTCCAACAACACTCTGTGAATGGACAAACCCAATTCAAACTACTCATTCACTTGCCACGATCACTCACAAACAACACAAAGGAGGATGCATCTTTTGAGATAAAACCATGAAAGGAAAATTTGTAACCACCCTATTCTAGGCATGGATTGAAGGTACTCCTACAATTGATGCGCACAACAAATGTTCAATCCAAACTAAGAAAATGTGTTCAATTTAACCATGCAAAGTATCTCACCATCAACAAGACAACAGTGATGTGAAACATATTGTGGGTTCATCAAATACTGAAGAGTTTAATAGTACAAAGAACAAAACCACAAGCCCGTGTTTGGAAAACTAGAAAAGAAGAAAGAAGAATAGAAAAATAATTTTGTGTTTAGTCATAGTAACTTCCAAAATGGTTTTCAATTTTTACAAATGAGATGCCTTTACATATTTATAGGTTTTGTGGGTATGGGAGTATGAAAAATTTTCCCTTCCAAAACCACATAAGATAAATTTAAAAAATAATTCCAAAAGTCACATGACTTGCATTTTTGGATTCTAGTTTTTCATTACTATTGAGCTAAAAGTTGACATGCAAATGCACATCATCCTTCCTTTTGCAAGTCCTCTTTATAATTCTTAATTACTATTGAGTTAAAATTTGACATACAAATGCACGTCATCCTTCCTTTTGCAAGTCATCTTTATAATTATCCATTACTATAGAGCTAAAATTTGACATGAAATTGGTAACGGAGGGGTGCTCTTAGAGGAATGAGTGTTTCACTGAAACCTTCCATGTTCCTTCTTGGAGTGTTGGAATTATGTTCCTTCCCTGGTTTCATTCCATTGTTTCTCTGCTAAGGTAATCAAGTCTCTTGGTTAGGGTTAAATTTTGTTTGAATCTTTTGTCTTGTGTCTGTTTGTTTTTTATTGTGTGCATATAGTTTGAAATTGAATTGTGGCAAGGAGACTTCCCGCCCCAGGCTATTAATGGGAGAAATTAATGAAAGTAAAAGTGACAGCAAGAAGAGATATAGTGAAGTGATAGTTTCAGAAGATGTCATGCATCTGCCCAAAAATGGGTGCTTTGAGATCTTCTAGGGAGTCTCTGGTTTCATAACCAACTGTGGAATCCCCAACAGAGGAGGAAGCGAGGAAGAGGTAGGAGAAAAAAAATTGGGTAAGGACTCTTCTCCCCCCTCTAGATTAACTTTGATTCATAATGAAGAAATACTAGTTGTTGTTAAGAATGAGGAAACTAGATTAAGAAACATTGTTGCCTTTCTAGTTTGCCTGAATTTGGACAAGCTTCCCTCTAGAGCTTTTTTTTTATAATTGGGTTGCGTTAGTTTGGGAGAGGAAAATGGGAATACATGTCACATTTTGTAGAATGATCTAGAAAGGTCTGTTTATAGTATTCTTTAAAATCCATGAAATGCAGGAAAAGGTTGTAAAAAGAAACTTTTAGAACATTGGGCAAACATTGTTCAAGGCACACCCCTGGACCTCTAAGGCCTTTAATGAAGAAATTATGTTCTGCTCGATGCCCAGGTGTTTTGTCATTAAAAAAGTCCCTAAGCAGTTATGGACCTTTCTCCTGCATATTTTAAAACCCATTAGTGAAACTTTAAGGGTTGAGGAGGCTAAAATTACCCTGCCGCACATGGATGCGAGGGTTTTGGTTTCTATTAAGCTAGGGGTGGATATACCTAAATGGGTTGAAATAAAAGGCTTGGGGAAAATGGTATGTTGTGATGTTCTTGGACTAGGGGGGTTAAATGCATGCTTTCTCTACAAGAGTGATGGGCACCAGAGGAAATCATGCCCGATGCTAAACAGAACTAATGTAAATGTTGATAAGAAACATTCAAAACCTGTTGATTCTGATACCCAAAAGGATAATATATTTAACAAGCGGGTCATTGATAATAGGAGAGTTGGTAACTCTAACCTGGGCAATATGGTTGGGGCTCAGATTGGAAGATCCCCTATAGTTAGTGAAAGTAAGAGCCCCTGTACTAATATGGGGGCTAAACTTGATAATGTTAGTCTGTTAGCAATGGAGAGGAAATTGAGTGAGTTGAGTTTGGAAGAGGGGGAGATTGCAGATGGGTAATGTGCTAGCCCTAGAAAAACTATTAAATCTTTGACTGCAATGGGTGATTCATGCCCCTTATGTTTGAACAAGGTCGGAAGGACCATTTTGATGTCAGTACCCTAAAAATGGGTGAACATTTGTCAAGGGGTGTAAATGGTGGTATGGGTGGTCCTAGCAAAGTCACTACTTCTTTTGTTACCAGTACTACTATTTTGGGCAAAAAAGATGATAACATCTTAACCTTGCATGATGAAAAAATGTCTAATAACTACCCTTTGTATGACTCTGTAGTTATGAAAAATCATGTGAATATTGAAGTGAACGTTGATCTAGATAATCTTTGTAACATAAAGAAGGATTTGGTAAAAGAATATAGTTATGTGAACAAAAATAAAAAAGCACAAGAATTAGCTTTGGAAAAGATCAGAGCTAAAATAGAAGAAAATAACGAAAAAGTAGAAGAGGAAAACCTAGACAATCTAAAACTGGTTGTTGGTAACAAACCATATACAACAGACTCAGAGGAGGTTAGTTTTAAATCTCCTAACACACTATCTAAAGAGGTGGACTTAGCTAGTCATAGCAGAAATGAGGAAATTCTTAGAAGCCTGTTAGCCTCCCTAGCCCAAACAAATTTAGAAGAGAGGAAAAAAAGGAAATATGTAAGGAAAAATTCTAACATCCCTAAACAAGATAGTAAAAGTAAAGGGAGAAGATCCCTAACTGTTTTCATAAGCTGTATAAGAAGAGAAAGCTTGGATCTTCTGATATAGACCTAACTGATGAATTGTTGCAGTTGGAATATAAGAGGTCTGGAGTCTCCAGACAGGAAATACTTGATAAGATATTTTTTGTAATAGAAATAAAAACTTGAATCTCCTCATGCTACACAACAACAAAATAGGTAATTAGTGCCTAAAATAGCACCAGAATTTAGTGCATTTGAGTCCATGAATTGGACACTTATGTCAACGTCAAACTCGGCACCCAATTGCATTTCACTGTTGCGCCAGATTTAGCTCTGGGTTTAGCGCCGATTATAACGGTAGGTTTAGCACTGGGTTTAGTGTCAGGTTTAGTACCAAATTTTAGTGCCAAGTTTAGCACCAGATTTTGTTGCTTCCAGTTTGGCTTCCGATTTTGCTTCTAGTTTTGCTTCTTGTGTTGCTTCCAAGTTTGCTTCCAGTTTTGTTTTCGATTTTACTTCCAGTTTTGCTTTTGATTTTGCTTCCACTGTTGCTTCCAATTTTGCTTCTGGTTTTGCTTCCAAGTTGGCTTCCGATTTTGCCTCTAGTTTTGCTTCCAATTTTGCTTCTGGTTTTGCTTCTGGTTTTGCTTCCAGTTTTGCTTCCAGTTTTTCTTCCGGTTTTGCTTCTAGTTTTGCTTTCAGTTTTTCTTCCAGTTTTGCTTCCAATTTTGCTTCCAAGTTTGCTTCCGGTTTTGCTTCCACTTTTGCTTCCAATTTTGCTTCTGGTTTTGCTTCAAATTTTGCTTCCAATTTCACTTCCAATTTTGCTTTTGGTTTTGCTTCCGGTTTTACTTCCAATTTGGCTTCCAATTTTGTGTCCGGTTTTGCTTCCAATTTTGCTTCCATTGTTGCTTCCAATTTTGCTTCTAATTTTGCTTTCGATATAACGTCGCTTGTTGCTTCCATTTTTGCATCTTTTGTTGCTTCTAAAATTGCTTCTAGTTTGGCTTCCATTGTTATTTCCTTTTTTTCTTCTAAAAATGCTTCTTGTTTTGCTTATATTTATTAATTTAATATGTTTTATTTCAATTTAATTAGTTAAATATATCATGCCTCTTAAATAACTCATATGATTATAGAGTAAGTAATTTAATTATTTAACTCATATGATTAAATAACAAGATAATTATTATAACATGATCATCATCTATAATTAAAACAAGTAAGTCAAATATCTATAATTTAATTGAATTTGACAACATCCATCCTAAGCAGTAAATTAAAATCATCATACGTAATAAATATCCATCCAAAAATCATCGACCACTTTCAATATATATAAATTGACAAGTCAATACTAATAAGATCATCATCATATATAACTAAAACAAGTGAAAGTCAAATATGCCAGTAGATCAATAACATGTCAAAATGATACATGTACAAATGATATAAGTAAAAATGATAAATTATGTAACTCAAAATGATACAAGTCAAGATGATACATGTCCAATGGATATAAGTCAAAATGATACATAAATTTATGATACAACTCATTAATATGGTACTGCAGGCCATGAAAATGATACATATGATAGTGACCATGAAAAGAGGCATCATAACGATATATCAACAATGATCCATGATGCAGTCTATATGATCATGAATGTCACTGGCTAGTACCAGCAACTGCCTCATCATCATCATCACCATCGTGATCATCATCATCATCATGATCATCGTCGTCGTCATCATCATCATCGGCCTCGATGTCTTCTGTATCTACGTCATCATCATCTTCTACCATGTGATATGTACCAGAACCAACATAATCTGGATCTCTATCATGAGGATCATCTTGATCTTCTAGAAGACCTGTGTTTTAAAAAAAATATTTAAAATCAAAAGTTATTATTTATTTCATGCAATAATTTATTTTTCTATTATATATCTAATATTACAACATATGAAATGAAACCATAATCATATTACATCATATCAAAGTGCACATACCATAATAAAATTTCAAAAAAGTTACAGCTAATATGTCATTCCAATGATGTAAAACATGCAACAATTCTAATAAATGTTAGTAAAGATCATAAAAAAATTGTTATAAAATTAACTATCAACTGTAAATTCTATTACATAACCTTAAGTGCCACAAATTGCTTGGTCCATGTATGTTATTTTTCACTATTAATCTAATAACCTGCATTAGACAAAAACATTAAAGAGTTTTTAAGTAGCAATTGATTAAATTCTCTTACATGTCATTAAGGAATGCAATTTTTTTTTTTAATAATTATTTATCTTAAAGTTCATGAGTAACCTTAAGATAAAGGTCTATTTTGTTTGAAAAAAAATGAAGTTAGCAATATGCCTTTATCCGGATGATTTTAGAAAGAAAAAATGTTAGCCCTATTCCCGCTCACAGGTCTTCAATGTGAGCGGGAATAGGGAAAATTTGGGGATTTAGAAAGAAAGATAAAGTTTAGCGTGTCTTCAAGATAGCCAGCACGGGCAAGGAGGTCAGCCATGCACACATAATGATCAACTGTAGGTGTAATGCAATAAGGGTTACAAATGTGATTGAAGTATGTACAACTCTCATCCATTAAACCTGCATGGCTGCATGCACCTAGAATACAAGCAAAGCTTACAATGTTAGGATATGTTCCAGAGTGCTTAATTAATTCAAAGATTTTGAGAGCGTCCTTGCAAAATCCATTTTGTGCATATCCTGCAATCATTGCATTCCATGAGATGACATCTCTTTGAGGAATTCCGTCAAACAGTTCACATTTTTTGTCTATGATTCCATATTTTGTGCATATCCTACAATCATTGCAGTCCATGAGACCACATTTCTTTGAGGCATTCTATCAAACAATTCACATGCCTTGTCTATGCTTCCACATTTTGCATACATGTCTAACAAGGCAGTTGCAACTACAACATTTAACAAAATTCCTCTATCCTTTTATGTTTATGATGAACAAAGTGCCACACTAAGGGGCATACAACTACAAACTATCTAGTGGTGGGAGCTCAAGATATTAATGCCATATACTTCCCTCTTGCTCAACAGATACCTAATTGCACCATATGTCATGAGACTCATGAAATTGTCCACTATTGCAAAAGTGAAAGGATGTTCCTATCAATTACTAGTGCAAGGTTTGTCACACATCAATCTCTTCAAGGCAAGGATGGACATGAGTCTGAATGGAGGTAGGCAGAATGAGTGCAAAAGTACTACTAAAGTGCAAATCAGTTGCTAGCCTTGGGATCTGCAGGCTTTGATGAAGCCTCTCAAGGCTTCTATAAAACAAGAGGCCACCGTAGGAGAAGCGGGAGAATCCTCAAGCAGGATACGATGGTAGACTCTAAGAATAAACCTGCAAATGGAGGCGGTCCAAATGATGTGAATGTACCACCTTCCCATAGGTGGAAAAATCCTGCACATGGAATGGTGATCCTCGGGATTGGAGGTTGGGGGAGAACTTGCCCACAGGCTTATTTTTAAGTTAAGGTGAGATTGAAGCAGATTATGTTGTTTGTTCTCAGGAATGGTCCAAACGAAGCAATGCCTCAGCATTTTAGAGTGGAGTGTCTCTGCGAGGAGGATGAAACTGGAGGGAAACAGATTGCGTACCTATTCAACAAAGCCTCCAATGAAGAAAAAGTGGCCATCTTGAAAGTGATCGGGGCTAGTTTCTGGTCAAGAGGGCACACGCATGATGGACAAGTGCTGGAACATTTTTTACAAAACTATGTATAGGTTGTGGGAGCAAGGCTCTAGGGGCTAAGAGCTGCAATGAGATTGGTGAGGGAAGATCTGATGGACATGGTTAGGATTGCCATAGATGGTGTGGTAGTGGAGCCTGAATGAGGAGAAGAAGAAGGTGAAGTTACACAAAGCCTGGGCCCTCTACAAAAAGGGCATGGAGAAAGAAAATTACATAGGAGAGTTTTTGAAATTCCTGGAACCCAACCCAGGTCTGATTGATGAAAATGTAATAGCTAGGATGGTGGATATTGTTGCAGGCATAGGTTATATATATCACTAGATGTAATGCCTCAGCTTTCTATGTAACTTTTTTTTTGATATTTTAATATAGGGAGCTACCCCCATATTTAGTAGTGTTTACCAAAAAAAAAACATTTCTTTGAGCCATTTTGTCAAACAGTTCATGTGCCTTGTCTATGCTTCCACATTTTGCATACATGTCTAACAGGGCAGTTGCAACTACAACATCTGATAAAATTCCTCTATCCTTTATGTATTGATGGATGTCCATACCCTATTCCAAAGCTCCCATTTTGACACAGGCAGGGAGGATGGTGGCAAAGGTTGTGGAATTTGGCTTTACACTAGCTAATTGCATTTGCTTTAAAATTTCTGAATCATTTTCATCAAATCCATTTTGTGCATATCTTGCGGTCATTGTAGTCCATGAGACCACATTTCTTTAAGGCATTATGCCAAACAGTTCACGTGCCTTGTCTATGCTTCCATATTTTGCATACATGTCTAATAATGCAGTTACAACTACAACATCTGAAAAAATTCCTCTATCCTTTATGTACTGATGGATGTCCATACCCTATTCCAAAGCTCCCATTTTGACACAGGCAGGGAGGATGGTCGCAAAGGTTGTGGAATTTGGCTTTACACTAGCCAATTGCATTTGCTTTAAAATTTCTGAAGCCTTTTCAACAAATTCATTTTGTACATATCATGCAGTCATTGCAGTCCATGAGACCACATTTCTTTGAGGCATTCTATCAAACAGTTCACGTGCCTTGTCTATGCTTCCATATTTTGCATACATGTCTAACAAAGCAGTTGCAACTACAAAATCTAACAAAATTCCTCTATCCTTTATGTATTGATGGATGTGTTGGGACAAAAATTTGAACCCTAAAGAGTTCACCCATAAGATCCATTTCCTGCCATGTCCTTTTCATTTATTTAATCAGCGTCCCCACCATATCCGCCTTCGACCCATGAAAAATTCATAGACGGTGTGTCAAAGCCTTAGTCTTTATGGAGGAACCTTTGACATATCGGCAGGACTTCTTTAAAAATCACTTTGACACCCCAAAAAAAGATAAAAGGTGATCGGGAGGTCATGTGACACCTTTAATGTGTCACACCGATAAAATGATTAAATCAATATCCGCATACATGAACACTTGACAAGTATTTTGAGTTGACATTTCGAGTTCAAAGAGACAAAGATATCGGAGTGTCGGGATGAATCTTTCTGAGGTCTCTTCGACATTCCGACCCGAAAGGAACCTATCGATGAGATTTCAAAATATAGAAGTAACATTCCATTTCGGCATGACGGGGCGACTTAGAGATATGTCCTGCCGAATGATTGATATTTCAAAGTGTCGAAGGGAGTCCATATTCAATCTCCCCTAAAAAACAAACAAGCTGATAATTAAGAAAACATTAAGGAAAGGCACATATATCAAAAGGAGGGGATTTCAGCAAGACCACCATTTGAGCTATAACGAGGTCCCAATAAATAAAGAAATAATAAATCCTTCAAACAAAATGATTATTTTGGCGAGGTGACAGGAGGTGATATGTTGCGAAAATTTAATGTTTCCTCGATGATTTGAAAGCTGCCATTAATGATCAGACTAGAGTAAAAGGGGAAATCTTGAAATATTTGGTTTAGTACGCAAGCACAGGAGCTGGGGAAAGCATCTGCAACTAATACAGTTCAGTTTTCCAAGTATCTGAAGCGTAAGCTTTTTTATTCAAAATTGCATCTAAGAAAAATCTCTTGCATTCAATCATGGAAGAAACATCTAATAACCCTAAGGCTAAAAGGCAAAAGTTAAATGAAAGACACCTGAACAAGGACTTAATAGACCAATGTCCAAAATCAGGGAAAAAATCCTGAAGGAATGCCCAATTAAATCCAAACATAGAGAAATTAGAGGATGAATGCAAACAAGTAGGAAATGTGTGGGCTCCCATAAGGGGGTATGATCTTTTCATCTACCACTACAAGAAAATGCATAGGCATTCCCCTGTGTCAAACCCATGGTGGCTAAATTTAGGAAAGTTGGTAGTGCCAAATGTTTTTGTGAATGTGGAATTCCTGAAAATGTTAGCTGAAAGCTACAACCCGCAGAACTGCATGATTGAATTGAAGGATGGTACGAGATTTTTCCCTATCACCTGGGACTACATTTCAATGGTGTTCCAACTAGATAGTAGCTTTGATGTGAAACTCAGAATTAGGAATTTAATTGGTGAATATTATAACTTGAGTAACAATTACAAAAGATGGAGGTTGCTTATGCACTGACCTCGTGATGGAAACAACAAATTAAGGGTATTTTCAGTTGCAGAGGATCCCCCATTTTCCATTGAACTATTTGAAGAATACTTTCAGTATACTTATTTCTCTGTATGCCAATTGTTAGGAGTGGAGGCCAAAATGTTTATGGAAGTAGCTCCCATGGTTTTAACAGCTAATATCCAAAGCCAACAGGCCCTGCATTTTGATTATGTTGAGTTCTTAGCTAGTACCCTTCACAACGAACTGGTTTCCATCAAGGGAGGAGGTAGTAAATTCAGGCATTACTCCCTATTAAAGCATCTGGTTTTGTATGAAGGCCAAAACTGGGGATTGTGGGACAAATGCCTAGGAGTAAGGGACTTGGATATAAATGGAGATATGAAGCCCGTCCAAAGATGGATTGCCATATGGGACATCAGGTGTGACAAATCCCATTATATATATTTTGAAGAGTACTTCATGAAACTAGTGTATAAACACTTAGGGCATCCTTATAATTACAACCTATCACCTAAAATTCAGAAGTTTTTGAGACCAAAGGACAAGTATGAGACTGGAAAATTTGCTCATAATTGGGGAGATTGGCATTCTTATACTGACTGTACAAAAATAAGAGTGTTTGGGTTTGAAGGGTCTCCTCTACTACTACCAAAAACTTGTCCTGAAAGGGTGGCTTATCTGGAGATTGTAAGACAGCTTGCTCTTTCTGATTTTATGCACTTAAAAAGACATAATAAGCAGTCTTTTATACCAAACACTCTATGTTTTGGTGATTTCACAGTTATGTCTGACAAGGGGTACTAGTTACTTGACAAAAAATTGGAACATTATAGGCTACCATCAGGGAGTTGTAGAGAAAGCTTTGATCCAGAAGGTTTCATAAACAGTGTCAAGACAAAACAAAATCATAGCGGATATGACCATGTTTTATTTGTCGATGATGACCTGGTTAGAAACTGTGATGAGCAAGCTGCAATTGAAAGAAGATATTTGTATTATAAGATAACACTTGCTGAGGCTTGGAGGGTACCAAAAACCCCACTTATAGCGGAGCCTTCATGGATGTGAATGATCCTATTGAAAGGCTGGACACATTGATAATAAATGCTATAGATTTGATTCAAAATGTCCCTTCCTATGTTTTTGAAAGAAAGGGAAAAGCTATTAAAGGAACTCAAGCAGAAGATGAGATTCCTATTTGCCAATTATCTCCTCAACAAACTCCAGAAATTTATTTTGAAGAAGAAAGTGAAGAGTGAAGAATCAAGACTTGCAAGCATCCTCTTCACTTATTGAGGAATATGAGCCCCCTATGGATAGAGAGGAAGTCAGAATAGAAACTTCTGACAAATTAACAAATGATGTGAGATATTTGGCCAATCAGAAATTCATTGCAGATGTTGATTTCATTAAAACCTCAGAATTCAAAGCCTTCCTTTATGAGTATAAAGGAAAACAGGCTAGGGAAAGGATGAAGGACATTACTCCTAAAGTTCAAGAGGAAGTTCTACAAGAACTTCAGTCAAAAATAAACAATGCCATGAATGACATGACACCAGAGAAAGGTAGACAATTTCTCAAAGAAGTAGGAGTGGTATTGGTCCCTGGGTGGGACATGACTTCAGCCATTGTTTTTGATACCTTCAGAAAGAATCAAGAAAATAAAATGTAGCTTAGTATTAAGGCATTGGATAAGATTAAGAATGGATCAGGCTATGACCCTAATAAAAAGAGATTGTTAATATGGTCCCTCTATCCTTCACATAAGAAACCTCGGGTTATAAATAATCTTGATGAAGCATTTGGCCATTTATTGATCCAAAGAGTTGAGGACACATACCCTCTTGAAACTGTTGACCTCAATATCAATGTGGCAAGATTTACTAAGGCTCAGATTGAGAAATTGATAAAGAAAAACAATGCTTATATGGCTGAGAATACAAAACTAAGACAAGAGGTGGCCACTTACAAGGATAGATTGCCTTCAAGTTCTTATTCACCCTACCTGGAAAAAGATCAAAAGATCCTTGAAGCAAAAGCCGATTCAAATTACTGGAAGACTAAAGCAGAAAAGTTTCAAAAGAAGAGTGAATAGCTTGAGGTTGAGATAAAATCAATCAAATACCACATGGCCTCAACATTGATCAAAAGAAGATTTGATAAAATAATGAAGTTCAGTGACCAAACCTGGAGTATGCATAAAAGGACATATCTTGCACATCAAGACCATAAAAGGCTTCATTTGAGGCTATTAGAAATGAAAGAAGAATTGAGTACTAAGTCAGGTCTTCAGGGTCAAATACTTGAGGAATATAACAACTTAATTGTCCAGCATGAAAAGTATAACACTACATTGACTAATGACCTAAATGATTTTGATCAAAATCGTGAGTTAACATTTCCAAACTTCTTTTCTGGAAGTGATCTTCGAGATAAGGATGACTGGGTAAGGGAAATGAGCTAGATGTTGCAACCACTCATGGATAAGGTGAATGATGAAGAAAAAGTATTGGATAATACCTATTAGTGCCTCAAGAAGTTGTTCACCTTAGAATTTGCTATAAGTGATATAATTGCTTCAAATACATGTGTTGAAAAGGAGTACATTGATCACCTGGCTAGAGTAAACATGTTTATATCAAGGACACAGTGAATATACAGGAGTGCAGAGATACATTTTTGAGAAGATACCTTGGACATGTCAAAATTGATCCTGAAGAGATAACTTTGCCAAACCTATGGGTCACGAGTCTACCTCCGATGAATAACCAAGCACAGTATTGATTGCCTTGCGTATCTGCAAATTATTTTCTTATTTCCTTAATCATTGCATTAGTTAGGAGTATGTTTATGAATAGGCATGGCCTTTCAGCCTAAAGCTTGTTTCTCATTCCATAAATAAGGGATACCAAGGCCGCTTCAAATTATGAGAACAATTTCAAGACTCTTTAATATATATATATGCAAATCTAAAACCTACAATACTTATGTTATGTTATATTCTCATGTGCTTTGAACTTATAATTTAATGCAAAGGAGTAGAAATTATCTGGTGGATTATATTTTTGGTGTTCAATTGATGTGTGGAATTTCATGTTTATGAGTTGTGTGGTTGTCTCCAGAATGATTTCTTAAATCAGTTCAAATTAATATATCAATGGTATGTTTTATTTGTCAGAGCACAATTGTTGTTTCTGTGTGATCAATTTGATTGTTTTATGTGGAAAGTTGATTTAATTCCTACTAAAGTTGCCTGTGTTTATTGGTCTTTGCCTAAGAGTTAAAAATCCTTTAAGATTGGTCATCTTGATAGGTTTCCTTTCCACTTGAATAAAAATCCTTTCCTACAATCACAACGATTTAATAAAATATCATTGGGATCAGTAAGAAGAACCTTACAACTCAACATCTTTGCACATATACACAAGGTGTAGATTCACCTAAGTGCCTAGTAATCTGAGTTAAACCAATTATAGGGATCCATATACCATTAACTTTTGACTCTATTGCCCAATAGATGAAATCACTGGTCATCACAAATATCATTTCACAATCCTATTCATAATTTTCAAACTTCAAACACTTTCATTAGGAACTAATAGGTATTATGTCAAACAGTTCACGTGCCTTGTCTATGCTTCCACATTTTGCATACATGTCTAACAGGACAGATGCAACTACAACATCTGACAAAATTCCTCTATCATTTATATATTGATGGATGTCCATACCCTATTCCAAAGCTCCCATTTTGATAGAGGCAGGGAGGATGGTGGAAAAGGTTGTAGAATTTGGATTTACACCAGCTAATTGCATTTTCTTTAAAATTTATGAAGCCTTTTCAACAAATCCATTTTGTGCATATCCTGCAGTCATTGCAGTCCATGAGACAACATTTCTTTGAGGCATTCTGTCAAACAGTTCACGTGCCTTGTCTATGCTTCCACATTTTGCACACATGTCTAACAGGGCAGTTGCAACTACAACATCTGACAAAATTCCTCTATCCTTTATGTATTGATGGATGTCCATACCCTATTCCAAAGCTCCCATTTTGACACAGGCAGGGAGGATGGTGGCAAAGGTTGTGGAATTTGGCTTTACATCAGCCAATTGCATTTGCTTTAAAATTTCTGAAGCCTTTTCAACAAATGCATTTTGTGCATATCCTGCATTCATTGCAGTCCATGAGACCACATTTCTTTGAGGCATTATGTCAAACAGCTCATGTGCCTTGTCTATGCTTCCACATTTTGCATACATATCTAACAGGGCAGTTGCAACTACAACATCTAACAAAATTCCTCTATCCTTTATGTATTGATGGATATCCATACCCTATTCCAAAGCTCCCATTTTGACACAGGTAGGGAGGATGGTGGCAAAGGTTGTGGAATTTGACTTTACACTAGCCAATTGCATTTGCTTTAAAATTTCTGAAGCCTTTTCAACAAATCCATTTTGTGCATATCCTACAGTCATTGCAATCCATGAGACCACATTTCTTTGAGGCATTCTATCAAATAGTTCACATGCCTTGTCTATGCTTCCACATTTTGCATACATGTCCAACAGGGCAGTTGTAACTACAACATCTGACAAAATTCCTCTATCCTTTATGTATTGATGGATGTCCATACCCTATTCCAAAACTCCCATTCTGACACAAGCAGGGAGGATGGTGGCAAAGGTTGTGGAATTTGGATTTTTCATCATGGGAACCTAAATTTTTTGCAAAAAATGGTAGGAAATTTTAGGTTCCAACAAGTCCATTAGTTAGAGGCATGCAAACAAGGGTTTTCTATTCATTATTAGCTTGTTAAACTTAAGCATATGAGATAGCATGGCACACAAAAATGTTGTGGATAATGACCACAAGATTAGGTTAATTGCAACCACTTTTTGTAAGCAAGAACAAGACTAGTATACTCATTATGGTCCTAATTGCACCAAGAAGGGTCCCCAAAGATATAAGAGTAATCATTTGTCATCTAAGAGAAATCTTACATTTAAGGGTGCTAGGGCCAACAGAGAAGCACTTTAGAACTCATCCTACGCATCAATAAACAACTCAACACAAGAAATGCAAATTGACATATTAACACAACAATATCCAACTAAGTTATTGAAAGTCAACTATTGATACCTCGTTCTCCATCTAGATTACAAAATCAGTCCACTTTTTGCTTTGTAACATATCCTTTTCAAATTGCATTGGATACCGGCCATATTTCTCCTCCTTCAAAACATGGCACATGGATTAGTTAAAGTAATTACTATGCAATCATTTACTTTTTCCTAGGAAATTAAAAAAAATATCATTTAACATATTAAATATACTTACAAATGTATAGATCAAGGCTTGTAAACCTTTCTGGCCACTATGATGCGTGGCACGAAGTTTGTCAAGCCTAGCCTTGGAGGCCTTGTCCTGAAACATATACTAATTCAATTTAACTATGCACAAATAAAATTTAAAAATTGTTTAATAAATTTGATATAATCTTATGACCAAATTACAATAGCTGTGTACTCTCCTCACCAGATTTCCTCCGTGCATCAGACTTCTCATATGCTTCTACAAGCTCTTTCCATACTTTCACACTTACATCAATTGGCCTTTTTTTGAGCCTTAGCTTAGGAGTGAGTTTTTTTATCTTCTTTGTTTGGTTGCACCAAAATCTCTTGCAGTTTTGAGACATTCATAGCTTTATCTTCTTTACAAACCAACCTGTGCCAAATTCAGTCTCCATGTCTTGGATAACTACTTTTTGCAGGTGCATGGGTATCTTTGAGAATGGCAAATGTAGATGGTCTTTGAACCATTGAAGGCATGATTCCTTCATCCTATTCACAAATGTTTTTCCAGCATATGTCATTCGGACTTCCCCTGAAACCACATCGTATTCTATCTTGGTATCGTAGGTACCAATGCAAGATGCAAAACATGGCGTGGTGGTCGAAGAAGTCTGTGTCCCAGGAGTGGGTGGGACATTGGAAGCCTTTGTTCCCTATTCCACATTCTTAGAAGTTATTGTTATTGATTTCCTCCTAGATCTTTTTCTCAATCCAGGACTGGTTGGGGAATCAATTGATTACCTTTGACATTGTTGATTTGGTTGTAATGTTTCAGGGGCTTTACCAGATCATTTTTCTATGTATCTGGCAAGCATTGTCAAGTCCACACAATCCAATTTGTCCACTGCCTCTACCCCCAATATGGATACCAATGCCTCTTTATCTTTGTCAATCTCATGTTCCTATATATATATATATATATATATATATATATATATATATATATATATATATATATATATATTCTTTTTTTAAATTTACAAATAAAAAACTAAAAACTAAAAATTAAAGAAACAATGGAAACATTTACAAATCTATAAATTGACAATGAATTACCTTATTGTGGCCAAAGTCTGCTCTCTTTACTCTCTTCCCTCTATTGCTTGACATTTGAGGTGACCTAGGGCAAATTATTTTTATTCAGTCTGTGGAGGCAAATGAAGTACACACTGCCAAGTATGAAAGTTTTCATCTAGTTTTTCTGTATTCCTCAAGGTTTTTGACCTTTACTTTGTAGAACAAATCATGAAGTTGTTTTCCTATGAATCAATTGGTGCCTTGGGAGAGAATCTATAGTTCTGGGCCTAATTTTAGTTTGCTCACCCTTGTCTCAAAATCCCTATCTTCTCGTATTATCTTGACCAAACTCTGTTTAAGTTTGCTCATCCTCGTCTCAAAAGCCCTAATTTTAGTTTGCTCACAATCAACTTGTCTTAAAGCACTCGACTACTTCTTTACGAATGAAGCAAGAAAGTTGTCTTCTGAGAAAGGTATTGATGGGAATGGTAGGCGAACCTGGGCATTGGGGTTTGAAAAATGTGCTCACTGCTCTCGGATGCAGAGGAAATAATGCAATGTCTACAATTTTACCCTCCTCCTTTGCAACCACATGAGACTTGAATGATTCACCTGTAAACAAAACAATATTCACAATCCTCTCCATTTAATCGAAACAAAAATATTTTTGGGAACGAAAAAAATTTCATTGTAATTGTAACCTTACCTATGGTGTCGCAAACTAAATCAAATTTCTCATCTCCTTGCTTGTTTTTCCCTTTTTTCTCCTCTCTTCGCGCAGCTTTTTCTGCTTTTTTTCCTCTAATTCACGCGGCATTTTCTCCTATAATTATCGAATTTTTCATATAATTCAGGCAGGAAGTTTTTATTTTTTATTTTTCCTTTACAGGTCCCACCATTGCCAAAATAAGGGCGAACACAAAAAACCCAAACGCTCGATCTCTGTATGCCAAACGCTCGATCTCCAAACAAAAAATGAACACCAAAAATCAAAAAAGTTTTGTTTTGTTTCTTTTTTGTTTTGGGGTATGTGCAGGCGGGAATTTTTTAAATATTTTTTTATCCAGTAGTCGGTGCTATAGTCGGAGCAGTTATCACCAACTTTAGCACCAATTTTTAGGCCTAAATGTAATCTTTTTGGGGCACAAAAGGCAGCGCAAAGTGCATCAAATTTAGCACCAATCAATGCAAAATGATGTATTTTGCTTGGAAGTTGATAAAAAAGTAACCTCACCAAATTTGGATTGTCCTTATAATAAGTAACTATATCTTGTTTCCATGATAGCATTTTGACTTCATGTTTCTCTTATGATTAGCTCAATAATGACTCACTCTTTCACGACCTTACACAGGTGGTTGGTGACAATCCTTATGCAAGTGATATGGCTTTAGAAAAACCAAACAACTCTTCTCTTACTATCATGATGACATGATATTGGGACTATATTGGCAGCTTATGGAGTGTGCTTATGGTATTGTGATTTTCATTTCTATGTTCTCATTAACCTATTTTAGGTTGAAGCGTGGTAACTAACCCACTAGCTATTATGACAGTCATACAATGACTAGACAATCCTCTCCACTTTGACTATGACAGTCCTTTGCATGGTGTTTTCCTCATGACAATCCCCAATAATGTGAATTATTGATAGTAGCTAGTTCAAATGGAGTTTTGGATGGTGTAGTAAGTTGTCCCTATGGCTCATGATAGTACATGCCTTGGTTATGTCCTTGTGACATTACTCTCTAGATATCTCCTCTTTATAGTGACAAGGTTTCAAGAACATGACAACTTAGGTAAGGTATCAACTTGTCTCTTTAACCTCTGGATTGTCATTTTTTAAGAATTGATCTCATTGAAATGCAAAGACAACATGTTGATTGATGACTAACTACATTGTTACTATGATAGTGACTTAACCTGGTCGCAAGATTAATGAGACAATTTTCTAGTAATAACTCTATGGATGCATACCTAGCTATCCTAGGTGTACTATGACAATAATTTAATGTTGCTAGTGTTTCTTTTAAACCTCCTATGGTTGTTACCTATGCCTCATGGTATGACAACCTCTACAATGTTAATCCTCATGATCCCACTGCAATAGTAGATCAACACTATGATGGTCCCCTGACTTATCATTTTGACACCAATTATTTTAGTTGGAGCCATGACCTTCCATCTAACATTTGAGAGTTGGATTTGGGATTAAGGACAACCTTAAGATATGTGATAGGAGATTGACAACATTTTAGCTAAGTCGTGACAATTTTGTTTATATTATGTGACTTCACTATAATCTTGAGCCCCAGTTTAAGAAGCCATGAACTATCTCCTTCACTATTTGACAACCTTCCACTTCCTCACATACCTGTGATAGTCCTATTTATACATCTAGTTATTCCTTAGATCTTGTCAATCCTTAAGGCATGATGACAACATCCCTAAATATAGATGGTTGGGGTTATGATAGCTAATGGAGGGTTTTATTTTCAAAGGAAACCATTAATTTTGGAGTGAAAGGTAATGGTGAAATATAACATAAAGTCCCTATAATTAAAGACTATCCAATGGCTAGGATTAACCTAACAAAGATCTAACGATGTGATTTCAAAATTAACATCCAAATTATCCTTCCCTCCATCAAGAATTTAAAATTTTGGTGCCAAAGACTCTTTGAGACTGTTTTGACGGTTCTATGATAGTTTTGAGGGTTTTATGGCCACTTGGAGAGATATAGATTGCCTTAAAATGACCCATAAAAGAAAAAGGAGAGCCAAATATGAAATAAATATATTTTTGATGTGAATTTGTAGTCATCTTGTAATCATAAGATTTGAGCTCCAATTGTCAAGATTCCACATGTAAACATTTTTCTAAAGAGCAAAATGTTGCAATGTCCTATTTTGTTTTTCATAGTGCGTCTTAATGAAAAGCAAGTGTATTAACAAGATAAGTTCAAGTGTATTACAGGATCCAGAGGAGGCCATGGAGAGAGGACGTGGACAGCGTAGAACTACTAAATCATAGGGAGGAAAGTGGGTAGAAATAGATATGACAATGGAATCTACAGATACAATAGAGGTAAGAAGAGAAAGCAACCTCAACCAAAGGAGGAAGGTGTTTATGAATTCACAAATGCTACAACATAGAGGAGATAAAGTCATTTTTTTGTCGACGAGGCCTCTAAGGTCAAACTTATTGGTTGAAAATGCATAGGAATGGTGATTAAATGTGATTCTATGATCAAGGGAAAAGTTTGAAAAATAGGATGGCCAAAACATGATATCAATATGTCAAATATATGACTAAAGTGAGGTTTTGTGTTGGATAGCATATTTGTTGAAATAATATGATTGGTTTACTAAACATTATTTACTATGTTGTGTATTATAGGGACCAAACAAGGCCATGGCAATAGATCGTGTCATATCAAATGAGGACACAATGGATGAAACGAGAAATCAGGTACTCAAATCCAATTTCCTTAGGAAAAAATGACGTGATGGCATTTTGTGATACGTCCATCTTTTTTCATAGTATTATTGAAATTTATAATGTATTATCCAATCTTGACATAAATTAATGCATGTTGATTATTTTAGATGGAGATTGGAGCAAATGCATAGCCTGAGCCTTCAACTAGAAAATGAAAAATATATGTACGTGGACGTGGACCTAAAACTGTTAAATCACGTAGACGACAGTGGGTGGAAGAGGATATGACTATGGATCCTGTAGACACAACAAATGATTGCACTAAACAAGAGGTTGGTCAGAACTATAGTACATGGGATGAATACTTTGAGAAAATTGTTGTTTGTAGATGTTCTGTATGTCGTGGAAAGAAACAATTCAAACAACCGATTGTACAAAGACATTACATATATGATGAGCTTCCAATCGGTAGTATGCCTCCTACAATCAATTCAAATCCAATAGGAATTGTGGTAAGGAATTTTCCAAATTGATATAAATAACATGTATACTTCATTTAAACATTATTTTATATTATTTAAATAACTAATTTTTTTCTTAATGGATACTTGCAGGATAAAGTTCTTGGTTTAAAGTTTCCTGGATCACCGACTTCGAGCCTAGAGGGCAATGATCATTTATCAGATGATACATCTAACAAAAATATGTGCCAATATACCAGCTTGGAAGATGAGGAATTGATGAAAACAAGCAACAGAACAAGAACCGGTTTAAAGATGCATAATTTGCTTAAAGACAAGGGGAAGGTGGACTACATACCCTATGAGAATGAATGTGATGGAGATGATGACTTACCCCTGAGTTTGAGATCAATTTACAAAGAGACATTTGATCGTCGAGTATATTATGCTTGGCCTAGTGATCAACAACTACCTAGAGTGTACGAGGTGTTTCAATTTTGGGGATACAACTACATGATACGACCCTCCAATATTCATGGAGTGAATCTGGGCCTCTTTATTGTCCAAAATGTACATGTGGGATCTAAACAAAGAAACAATTCAGAACAAACCACTAGGAGATTAATGCCATATTATGGTCCATCCTATTACGGTGGTGAATGGAGAAGGCTAGCAGAATATAAGCCTAGCATGTCAGCATATGGTCTAAATTTGAATATGTATACACATCATCTCCAATTGGAAAGTGGAAAGGAAATTAATAGAGGTCATCTTATGTATATAGATGGACGTGCATACACACACAAAAATATTGTAGGATTTATAAATACTAGTAAGGGAAGGGACCCTACTATAAGACCAAATTGTCAATTTGTTGATGTTATAAATGATAAAGATGGAGAAATAGAAAGAGATGTTGATAGATTGATAATGGTTGAGGCTACTATGGACCTTACCATTGGGGATGAGTTATTGATTGATTACCCCTTCTTAAAACGCACTCTTGCGTGAAAGAAGAGGGAAGAACAAGGTCTCCCTAAGGATGTTCTTAAGGGTAGAAAACTAAAGAATAATAAATGAGTGTGGACTAATGTTTTATAAACTATGTTGTCAAAATTGTGTTTTATTTAAATTATTGTATAAAAAAGGTAGTCTATAAAATAATGTTCCATTATTCAATTGATGTATATATGTTCATACAATTTTTATTTTTATTTTTTAAGCCATATTTGATTATATTTCTTTGAAATTGATACATTTATGATTTATCCAATTGTTTCCAAACATTAAATAATGCTTGTGTTTGTTGATAGGTAGAATATGTTGATGAAACACATACTAATACCCAAAATCCAACTGGGTTATTAAGATTTGGACAGGATGATCCAAACCATCCTTTAAACAATACCAAGGCGAAAAGAGCACTATTGAAGAGAATACTACCATCTGAGAGATTTGAATATCTGATGAGATCCACATACATTGATGACATGCTACCTAGCCTTAATGATGATGATCATGATAGTGAAAATGCAGTGCATGAACAAGGATTGAATGAAATACTTATAGATTTCTTTGGAGATGAAAACAATGATGACAATAATGATCATATGGTTGACAGTAATGATGATAGCAGGGGTAATTACCACCAACATAATGTTGATGATAACAACCTGAAAGACTCCATCAAGCAAGCACCAAAGACACCCGTGTTCAAATTGGGTGCAAGTAGAACATCAAAACTAGCATGCACATTAATATTATTAGAAATCAAGTCACTATTTGGTTGGTCAGACAAAGGATTCACTACCCTACTAAAGTGAGTTGAAATCTATTTCTTACTTTGCAATTGTCAATTGGTGTACATAATTCGTAAACATTCATCAACTTCGTTTATATTTCTTTAAGGGGATTTTAAAACCATATATTATATATAAACAGTCCTAGTATAGATTGACATATCAAACATGTTCATCATAAGTCAAACATTCAATTGATTTAATCTCTGGCAATCTTATAGGGCACTAAAAACTAAAATATTCCCTAAAGAGAATTTGTTGCCATCAACTTGCAGAGAGGTGCGTCTGTTGTTGGTTGAGTTGGGGATTGAATATAAGCAAATTGATTCATGTAAAAATGATTGCATTTTATACAGAGATGAATATCAAAACAAGGTAGAATGCCCTATATGCAAAGAGAAGAGATATCGTATAGATGTACAAGGTCCTACAGTTCCAAAGAAGGTTTTACGTCACATGCCAATTACACCTAGACTTCAACGAATGTTTCGTTGCAAGTCACTTGCACAATTGATGGACTGGCATGCAAAGAACAGGAGTAAAGATGGATTCATGTGAATTCCAGCTAACTCCAAAGCAATGAAATGCATAGAGGAAAAATGGCCAAAAAAATTCAAAGATGAACCCCATAGTATCAGATTTGGTCTTGCAATTGATGGAGTGTGCCCATTCTCTTTCCTGAGCTCAAATTATAGTGTTTGGCCAGTTGGATTGATAGTATACAATATTCCCCCATGGATGAGTGTTAGAAAGGAGCACCTTATGCTGACTCTCATTGTTCCAGGAAAACATCAAGTTAAAAACATGGATGTTTATCTTGCGCTTTTTATTGATAAGATGCAACTGCTATGGAAAGGCATAAGAATGTATGACATATCACATCCCCCATCAAATAGGTCCTTCATGTTGTATGGTGTGCTATGTTGGACTATTCATGATTTCCTAGGACTTGGTGTTTGTTCTGGTAAGATAAAATATTTATGTATTTACACTCATAATTTATTTTCATCCCAACTTTCATATTTAGTTTTATAGTATTTTTTTGATGTTATTAACATTACTTATTGAATTACAGGGCTTCAAACAAAGGGGATATTTGCATGTCCAAGATGTGCAGAATAATTTCAAGGGCAGAATTCTAAAGATCTACATAAATTTATTTATGCAAACAATAGGGTTTTTCTACCACTAGATCATAAGTTTAGAAATCGCTTGAAGAATCAATTTGATGGAAAAGTTTAAAATAGAGGCCCTCCCATGATTATGGGTCTAGGTAATTGGCTTAAGAAGTATGAAGATGCTGAATTGAAAGGTTGGGAGGATTTTGTTGATTGGGGTGATTCAATTGGAGAACCAGAACAAGTTGTAGTTAATATGTGAGAAGGAATGAAAAGGAAATCCATATTTTATGAGCTCCCTTACTGGAAGGATCTATTAATATCTCACCTATTAGATCCTATGCATGTCTTCAAAAATGTCCCAGATTCTATATTTCAACATATATCAGGCAAAGAGAATGACACCTTGTCTTCGAGGAGAGATATTGCTCTTTCGCGTACCAAAATTGATAGAAAACATTTGTGGCCAAACAGGGAAAATGAAACATATGTAGAAGCTCCATGGATTTTGAAAAAAAAAGAGCTAGACCAACTAAAAATGTCATCCGCTTAATAAGGACACCTACTAGCTATGGGTCATCATTGGCTAAAGCTTTTACAGTTGGGCATATCACAAGATTTAAAACACATGATTCTCATAATTTTATGAAGGTATTATATATCATCATTTAACATTTACTGGTAACATTGATTAAGTACTAAATATATTTTGATATTGTTATGTTGTGTGAGAAAAAATTACTAATGACCTTTTCATAAATGTGTTTCATAGCATATTGTGCCATTGGCAATTAGGGGGGATTCCTGTCTCACAGTTGACTTAAGGAATGCCATAAGTTGATTGTCAGTATTTACAAGGTATGTGGTTAATGTGTGAGAGACATAGATATATTATATTGCATTTTAATTTATGACTAAAGGTTCATACTAATTTACTATTCTTATATTAGGTGGGTGACCTCCAAGGAGATCCACGAATGTTAAGTGTCAAAATGGAAAAAGGAAATTGTAGAAATTGTATGTGTATTTGAGGAGGTCCCTACAAGTTTCATGGACCTACAAGTCCATTTACTTATACACCTAGTCGATGACATTGAATTGGCGGGTGTCGTATCAACGAGGTGGATGTTTTTCTTTGAGAGGTATATGAAAACTCTAAAAAGATATGTCCGACAAAAGGCACATTCAAAGGATTGCATGGCTGAAGGGTATGTATTGAATGAAGCATTTTTCTTCCTGTGTGAATTCCTTGGTAAGGATTTTGAAGATGGGCCATGCTTATAGGATGAAGAATGAGCATCAGATATTATTGATGGAGAAAAACCACAATCTAATGGTGTTCAAGTAGAAATTAGTAAGTAAATTCATGATCAGTGTGGTTTTTTTTCTTGCAATCATTAATTTACTCTGTAATTTATTTGTCAAATTTACAGCATGACATTTGGAGTTTGAAATAAACATGTTGACATGTAATAGGAATAGACGAAAGTGCTATACTCGACAAGTTCATTCTATACCACATGGACTTTATGAACAAATGGATTGATCTATATGATAAAAAGAGAAAAGAAGTGTTAGAAGCAAGGAGACAATTTAAGAGATCGAACCCAAGGAATATGTTAGGTCTCAAAAATGCAGGTTGCTAATCCTAAGAGGATGCCAGACTCTATGTTTAGATTAGCAACGTTTTTGAACTAACTTAACGAAATCAACCTTCAAGGTTTGATGATTTCCTACACTTTAGGTCCTGCTACACCTAGGTGGGTGAACCTTGGGAATTAAGGCAGACTAAATGTGAATGTATTGACTAATTAAATCTATCCACAGTGGCATATGGTTCAGGATAGATGAAAGCTTGCTAACTAATTCTTATATCTAATGAGTGGTTGGTATAAATTATATAAGCAATATCAAGGTGAATTTTAAATGATGAATAGAAATAAGACCAGTGCCTTGTTGGGTAAATAGATTCAAATGAAGGACTTAGACTAGTGGCTTATAGTGGATAATAATTCTAATTGTTTGGCACAATTTTAGTTTATAACTTGTATAAACGTGCAAGGGAATGACTGACAAACTCTTCTTAATAATCCAACCAATATAATCAGATATCTTATAATTCACCAGAAGGTATTTTAATCCTTACTTGAAGGAACCAATTGAAATGAATGAGCAAGAATAACAGATAATATTATCTTGGAGATAGAATGGCAATCCTAATTATATGGCTCTACTTAGTAATCCAAACTTAATACTTCCAGGCTACCGTGACTGATCAGAAGGATTTTAATTCCTCAAATGGAAACCAATTTACTCAATCACATAGATACAGCGAATGTGTATTGACAAATTAAATATATGCTTGATATATTAATTTGAATAACAAGGAAATATAGAACTGGAGACAACCACAGAATTGAGTAACTATAACAAACAATTGATACCAAGATAGAACCACTGAATCAGATAACTTCAATCTACTACTTCAAATAAAACATGCAACATAGTCTTTCTGAAACATTTTAAATTATATATATGTATATATATTCTACTACCGATGATCTTTCAGCACCAATTGTTTAAACTTATATAGGTATTTCTATGAAGAGACATAACTCTTCAATAAGTCTTTTTGGGAATTTGACAAGATTAACAACCTTTACATAACTATGATTAGGCTCTATTCAGCCATAAGTAAATTTTAGCCAGATGGTCCAAGTACTTTTGATCTCGATGGGAATCAGTAAGCTCAATGGCACTTCTTGTAATTATTTCAATTGTGACCATCTTTTCCAGGTGTTTGCAAGCTTCTCCAGATGCAGAATTCCTGTCTTTAAGAGGTCCCATAGCCTCGTGTAATATAGTTTGACAATCAACATTCCACTCTTCTTTTCTTTTTAGTTCTCCATCACTCTTAAATAAGGCGGGCACTCTTGCATTAGAAGCTTCAGCACCTTCCTTAGCAGCATTTTTGAGTTGATCGTAGTATTTCTGATGTTGCTCAATCAATGCTTTAGTATTGGAGATACCTGCATTGTCAGAAGCATCTTTACTTTGTATCTCATTCAACTTCTCCTACATTCTCTATTTGAGCCTTTCATGTTCTTTAATTGCTTTGTAATTCTGAGAGTAATTATCCCAAAATAGATTGAACCAGTGTATCATGTTTGCATGTCTGCTCTGTAGCACAGTGACAAGTGTATCTATCTGAATTTGCAATGCTTGATCTAGGGATAATGCTTGAGTGCCTTGTGAGCTTTCTCCCTGAGTCAATCTCTTTGTTGATTGCCCAAAAGTACTCTTAACTGCATCCTTCAAGTAGTCATTTTCTTTTGTTAGTCTTTCACAGCTCAATTTATATGCATCTCTTTCCTTGATCAACACTTGAGCTTGTGCTTTGTTTAATTTTGCAACATTGATGCCAATGTCTGTTGTAATCAGAGGGTCAGTTTCCCCTACTTTTAAAGTCATGATATGGCCGAAAGTCTTTTCAGTATCTATGATGGTTGTCTTCTTATGGGGAGGATATAGCGCCCATATCATCAATGAATTTTCATCATTATTGTATCTTGTACCCATATATACTTCATTAACTCCCTCTGGAGTGAGTTTATACTTATCATCTGCACTATTTAGAAAACTGTCAAAAACCAAAGCAGAATTCAAGTCAAGACCAGGAAAAATCATAACTCCT
>BSBN01002101.1:0-88139 GCA_027924645.1 Cunninghamia lanceolata | reverse complement strand
CATTTGTTCGAACGATGTTATGTAAAAGGCATGCTGCATTTGTTTGGGGGTAATCTGAAACCCAGTTGTAATTATGGCAATTGTAATTTCAAATCTCAAATAAATTGAAAACGAAATATTCATTCCACTGGATGTGCATTGCACCAAATCGTATCCCAGGTAAACTAATAATTAACGTTTTGAATTACACACATATTATTCAAGAATAACAATAATGTTAAGAGTCCAATCAACTTGTCATTTGAATCGCATTCATGTCTCATCATAACAGTATTATTCAGCCGAATCAACATGTTATTTTCTAATACTTTATGAAACGGCTCTCGATTTTAACAATTTTCTGAAATTTAATATACAACAAAGTTATTATTAAGAACATACAGTTTCCACAGTTTGTATCAATTAGAGAAAGTTTTTAGAAAATACAATAAGAAATTTTTTTATCATTTTTCTAAATCACTCATAATCTACCATAAAAAACAATAAGTCATTAGAGAGCTCTATTACACATATGGAAATGCAACCCCTAGTTTGTATATTATACGTTGGAAAATTATTGGAGAGCACTATTACACATCGTATCATCATAAGAGCACAACATCGACACTCTAGGTATGTTGCACGACGACCTAAATTGTCTCGTTTATCATTGTTCTATTATATTAACTCGATAATAGAGGTTTGGCCAGAAGAAAAAATTCTAGCCTATTTCTAAATAGTGTCTACTAACACCACACTTTTCAAACACATGTTATAGACACCAAGGTAAATAAGATTGAGCAACATCTGAATCAATACAATTTAGATGTTCGAGCCAATTTCAAACCTATGGTTTTAGAGCCACAAGCATGAAGGACAATTTTGTAGTTGAGGAAGTGAACTAGAGCACCTGACAAAATATCTACCAAGACAAATGTGTTGATTTGACATAAAATAGGGATTTCATAAATTAATTAATCAATTTTCACCTATATGTCTTCATCAAGTTTCAAGCTAAGTTCCATTATTCTATTTATTTAATTTACGAGCATTTATCATCCCTTGCTCCTTATATTGGGTAGGATTTTTATTCATTGTGGATTAATTAATTTACCTATGATATTTATATGTGGTTTGTTATTTTCCTTTACATCAAATTCGTGAACTTGATGTATATTACACCCTTAGCATTTGTTCCTTCTATGTTAAACTTTTAGATATGGTTTTTAATTAAAAACTTCTTACTTTATAACTAATTGAGACTTCCATTCACTTTCGTTTTCTAATGAATTGCCATATAATTTTCATTTGGGTTTGGGCCTTCACTAGTGATATCTATCCTATCCCTAACCAACCATTCTTTGACTATACCTTATTGAGCTAGATCATTTATTATGGATTATGATAGATTTTTGCCACTAGCCTCTGTCCATGCATGCCTTACTAGTTTTGATGTGTTCCTATGATTTACTTCATTCAATCCATTCATACTCGATTTTGCCTCTTATTTTTATGTCATTTCTATGGGGTCATTATTTCATTATGTTTGTGTTTTCTCTCCTTTAGGGAGTTGCTTATTGTTCACCATTCTTTTTGGGATGTAGTCAGTTCACCGTTTATCGAGCTTCATCATGACCATATTTTTCTTATGATTGGTGACC
Source organism: Cunninghamia lanceolata (assembly GCA_027924645.1). NCBI lineage: Eukaryota > Viridiplantae > Streptophyta > Pinopsida > Cupressales > Cupressaceae > Cunninghamia > Cunninghamia lanceolata. The sequence goes on along the minus strand of BSBN01002101.1, from coordinate 86,499 downwards.
TTCATCACCACCAACATGTTTTACCCTTAACCGTGCTATTTCTTCATTATATTTTTATGAAATATATGATGATTATATATGTTATATGAATTATTTGTTTCCTTCTTCATGTGCAAATGTTACTTCATGATGAATATGCTTATTGCACGATGAATGCTAATGATGCAACCCCACTTCTTCCCTTCAAATCCAGGTACGATACTTTATGTCATAATCTTCGACCTTCCTTAGTTATTAATGATGTTGTTGATCCTTGTGATTTAGTTTCTTCTACTTGTCATGATAGCCCTATTTCCATACCCTTCCATTCAGTTTGATATTAAATAACTTTGGAGGAGTCTAACGATATTGATTTATGTTAGGATAATCGTTCAATGGTTCATTTCCTTCCATATTAAATGACTTTGTATCATATATATATATATATATATGATGATGATGATGATGATTATTCCCCTACTATGATGGATAATGATATAGCCCTATGTTTTCTTGATACATCTAGTGATTTCACTCTATGTCATGTTGTACCTAGCGATTATATTCTTTCTACATCTCATGATTGATCGCCCCTTGCATCTAGGAATTCTCCTACGTGTGCATCTCTTGCCACACCTTACTTTGAGGAGCCTAGTGAAAGGTATGATCAAGTTTATACTTTTAATGAGCCTCTTTGTGATATATTCTCTCTAGGACCACCTATATATGATGACTATCCTAGTGATGTGATTTATTGTGCTAGTGATCTTCCATAAAGAAGAAAGTCTTTCAAAATCTATGCTAAGTAAATAGCATGAGATTTTTGTTGAAGGGATTATGCTAGTGATTCTAATGCTTCTGTCGTTTTCATAACAACAACTATCTCTCACTACATATCAAAAAGGGCGTGATTAAGATTAACTAAGTTGTCACAATATTAAAAACGTAGGAGCTTCCCTCATTGACATGTCCTAGGTTTTCACAATCTTTATAGTGATAGGGCTCATGGGGACTCCTAGGTGTGATACAAGGAAGGGCCCTAGAGAAATTTCCCCACCCAAGTGCTCATTAGCCACCCATATTCAAACTTCAAACTATTGTTCCAAAATACTTCTAATAAACCAAATACTTGATGGAATCCTTGCTTTCATGAAATGAGCACAAGAAGATAAATTTCAGCATAGAAACCATCGACTTGTCCGAGTGCACATGTAGGATCCAAGATCGACAATTAATAGAAAGCAAGAACATTTGGGAACAACTGTAGGGTTGCCACCTCAATAGCTTGAGGAAAACTTTCAAGCACAAGAGATCTCCAAGAGATGAAATGGTTCTAGTATTCTCTACTGACAAAGTCTTCAACATCTAGCATCCCGTGGAAAGAGAAGACTAAGCACTCCACTCCCTAGAAAAGTTGTCATTATGTTGGCTCTCAAAATCATTTACCATTTTTTCTCCTAGAATTACCATATAAATCCACGATAAGGGGAACACGACTACTAGGGTGAAAGATAAAAATTCATCAACAAAGAATGGATGGCCTTTAAGACCAATAAATAAGAGTGGGCAACTCTTCTTTCTCTTCAGGCTAAGCCAAACCTTGGAGGTTATTTCTTTGAGAGCCTTGATAGAATAATTAGAAGAAAATGAAAAGCTATGCAATAAACCTTGAGTATTGTTACTTATGGTATATAGTCTTTCATTGATAATAAGTCATCTAGGCATTAGTTATTACTTGAATCATCCTTAGATGCTCATCGGCCAACATCTATAGTCAGTAGTCTTGATTATCATCCAATGGTAGAGAGGAAAGAACTGTAGGAGAGTGGGAAATCTATTCTAGATATGCAATAACTTGGACATGGGAGGATATCTTCCACCAAGCATAAAATTCAATCTCGCACACATGTCTAGCTATCATAAGTAGAAATTAGGCACTTATTTCAATTTCATCTCTTGTACCAAGTTGTATTAATAATATCGTGTGAGGAGCACTGCTTATTTCTTAATTTGATTCATTTTTTTCTAGGACTTTCTAAGTGGGGCTAATATCTCATATTTAACACATAATCAAAGGCAATTATCTCCACTTCAATTCTACAAATTCCTTTCCTACTTTTCACCCTTTTCTCTCTATGCAAGTGTTTCGACCTAGCAATGCATATGGATAACTAGATCAAGAACCTCCATGTTTTCCTCCCTCCGCTGAATTAGGAACCAATGGAGTGGGGTCCCTACGACACTGTGTAACTGGGGCAAGTCTTTGACATCGACTGAAGTCCCACATGTTGTGTTCTAAATTAGGATTATCATTGGAGGCCTGTTTCTTAGAGCCTCCTCCTAGATATTGATGTTCTGTGGTGTGGCCTCGATTTTCCTGTCAAACATAATGGATTTACTACAAGAGGCAGATTTTCCAGTTGTTTATTTTCTTCATTTGCCTTGTCTCTGTGTGTCTTTGTCCTTTGTCCTTTTGTCTCGCTCAGTTCTCCTTGTTTTCCTTCCTCTTGACTCTGTAGCCCAATGGGTAAGGCACTGATTCATTCCAAAAATTATAGGTTGTTTGTTGCGTCCTTTACAGTCCTTGTCCCCAATCAGAGCCAGTTGTCGGCCTCATTTCTAACCAGCCAAATTTTAAACTTTTGCGGCAAAATTCCTAGTCTGAGTCTCTCGTAATCACAAATTCTCCCGAAGTGTCAAGTCGCTCGCCACTTTGAAGGAGGAATTGTACATTTGTTTAAGCCAGAGTCTTGGAAGCAATTCTGTTGTACGGTAAATAACGAAACAATTAAATTTCAAAATCTGCAAGGGCTGGAAAGAAATCCTTTTATAGGGACGTCTCTATGGCTATTTCTCCTAATGTGGCAACTTTTCAAGTCACGAAGTCTTACGGGGGAGATTTTAAAGCTTCAAATTTTTGGTGAGTAGTTTTCGAAAATGTTTAAATCATGGTTTTCGTAAAGGTTGGAGCAAAATCATCTAAAATGGGGTCTCGTGATGTTATTACAGACAATGTGGCAAGATTTCATGAAAAAAATATTGTCTCTATCAGAAGTTATGCCAATTTTCCTTCCTCATTCCATTTGCAGGCTTGACGAACAAGTGTTATAAATATTCGTGAGGCTATAATTTTCAACAAGTTATACTTTTTCACAAGTTATAACGAGTTGCGAAAGCATGCGAATGTGCCGATAAAAGAAAAGACTTAGGAATTTTCACAAGTTATGAATTGCACTCAATATGCAGATGGAGGTTTTGAAAAAGCACAAGTTCTAGTAATTAAGGTTGCAAATGAAGCGAAGTGTTTGAAAAACCACTAGTCTATTACAAATTCTAACTTTCAAAAATTCCTAAGTTGTGAGGAATTTCCAAAAGGCTGATGAGCTACTTAGAAGTTTTCACAAGTCACATGAAGGTTAGTCAAAACTAGAAGTCAGAAGTTAGTTATTTCGAGTTGTAAATTTGACTAACTTCAAAATGAAACTTGCCAAAGAGAAGTTAGTTATTCTAATTTGTATATTTGACAAAGTCCATAAATGAACTTGTGAGTTTGGCTAACTAATTTGAAGCAAATTAGAAATTTTCACAAGTTAAAATTAAGGAGTGCAAAAGTTAGTTATTCCAATTTGTTGATTTAGCTAGCTAATGTGAAAATAAGTTTTAAATTCTTCGAAGTCATCTTTGGCATTTTAGTTAGTTATTTTAACTTGTGAATTTGACTAGAACTCATTTCTTTTCGGCCATCCAAACTAGTCTTAAAGGAAAGTGCAAGTTGTACTTTTTGATAGCTTGTGAAAAGTTATACTAGGCTTCAAAGCGTCGATGAATAAACGAAAGCAAGAAGTAGTTATTATAACTACTTGAAAAACAAAAAACCCTCCCTAAGATGGGTCTGTTGAGAAGGTTTTAAAATTTTTCAAGCAAATGCAATTAGCATCAGCTCCGCCTATGCCAACAGAGGAGTTTTGGAACATGGTTTAGATATCCATTAAAACGCGGTGGGAAGGTGGTATTCCCTACCAAATTTTCAAATTTGCGAAACGTGGTTTTTCACAACTCAGCCATAACGGGAATCAAAGAATTCAAAGAGGAGTCTACTAAAATGTTTAGATAGAGCTCATGAGGCAAAGACAGGGCAACCAAAGTCATGATGCAGCTGAGAAAAGGGGTATGTAGCTTGAAAAAGAAAAGGCAGCTGTGTTGAATTCCAAGTTATCCACAAGATATAGGGCGCAGATAGCCATTAATTCAAACCATAATCGTTAAGAAATAGTGCATCCATATGAAGACAATGGTGCAACTGTGAAATACAAATATCTATTGCGCAAACACTCCATTTATTTATTTATTTTTTTACCGAGAGGAATCGTCAGGTTAGCCTAGCGATCCAGAGCTTAGCTATTTGACAGGGCGTGCCCTCTCAGGTGATGCGTAATGGACCCCACCAGTTATGGTGCACAAATATATGAAGAGGGTACGCAGGCATTCAAACAAGAAGCACAAGTTTTCAAATTTCAACGCAAGGGGACTCTTCAAATAGTGCGCAGCTCTTGGGAAACCACTGTGCGACAATTATCCACAGAGGAACAATAATTGTCACAGTTATAATCTCCAATGTAGAGCCGACACAGATGTACTGTTTGACAGAATGCCTCAAAGAGATGAAATCTCGTGGAATGCAATAACGACAGGAGGTACACAAAATGGTTCTGTTTAAAAGGCCGCACAAACTTTTAAACAAATGCAGCCAGCTGGTGTTAAAAGATGAGTTCCACAACCTTTCCTAGCTTCCTACCCGCATGCCAAAACAAGAGCTCTAGAACAGTGTATCGACATCCATCGAAACATAATCGAAAGTGGATTTTTTTGATCAGATGTAAGTGCCTCGGTTGATCTGTGGAAGCATACGAACTGTTTGATAAAATGTCTTAAAGAAATATAGTCGCCTACTCGATACTCTAATTAGGCCAGGTTCCACCATAAGTTTTCGGTTGATATCTTCACTGTTGACTATCCATAGACTGGTAAAATCTGTGTCTATTCGTACTATTTTCTTATCAATATATTATGTTTGCTTCTATACCTTTTTTTATAAAAGGCTATATCAGTAATATGCCTCATTCATAAATGTAATGGAACACAAGGAGGAGAACATGATAGCGAGTAGATGCCGAGAAAACACTAGACCTCCCTAAAGAGGGATGGAGTATATTAGATTTGTCACTTAAACACGTGTAGTAGATAAGACATCTTCCCATGGATCTAAATGAACACAAGTCGATCTTAAGAAGCCACCTAAAATATGTCTCATGTATGAGTTAAGGCTTCCTATAGGATAACACATGACCTTTGAGAGTCATAGTACACCTGTATGCAGATGCATCCCTATGCTGCAAAAGATCCTCATTCTAATGCAATAAGCCATCTAACACAATAAGCCAACACAAACAAGTCAGGTGACTCAAAGACTTTCCCATGTAGAGATAGCTAGTGCTATTACATAAGTAATGAAGATAATATCCCTTCTTGATTATTATATTACATGTGTCATGGTTGAACCCTATTCTAGACTATTGTTATCCTTTGTTTCTCATATTTTAGACTTTCTTGAATAGAGTTCCTTATTTGTGGGAATGTCTCCTACCACTTAGTATTCTATCCCTTTGATCCAATTGCTTTTCGGGACTACGGCTTATTTTTGTGGTGCAGTGCCTTCAAACTCTACCAGCCATCGATCATGTTGATCCAATGGTTCATGGGAATATAAGGAGAAAATGAGTTTTTATTGGTGTAAATTCTTATCATTGGTTAGTTCATTCGAGTGATGGGCCCCTTCTATCGAGCTAGCTCTTGAATGGTAGACGTAGTTGAGAATAGATAGTCCAAGGTAGTTTCTTGGCAGTCTCCTTGACAAATTTATTATTTATGTGGTAAATCTAATCAGGATTTGCACATTTTCTTCAATGAGCATTTGGTGTAGAGAGAATAGAAATCACGCTTAATTCTCTCCTTGATTAAGTTAGAAGTAGAATGGGAACAAGAACTATTTTATGAGGCTCAAAATCTTAGATGTATAAAGTATGGGGGATATACCTCATATTAAATGTAACAATGGCAGCTCTGATTTTAGCAGAGAGACTACCATTCTAAAGGCAGCTTTTAAAATATGTCTTGTGTTGGTGAAAACAATGGAAATCTAGACAAATGGGAAAGGCTAAGATCAATTAATATAAAAAGGTTTGCAGGATATAGTGCACTCAACGAGGATGCTCCCCTTGGAGGCATTTGGGAACGATATCTAGGATGACATTGCAGATGATGTTGTCGAGGAATACTTGGAGCCAAGATTGGGAGAGAGGATATCTATTTCTCAAATGGTGTTGGACAGGAAAATAGAAGCTTGCACAATAGGTCAGAGAAGAAAGGGTTGAAGAATATGATCCAATGAAACAAAACAGAAAACTGCATCCGAGATTAAAACTACACTAGAAAAATTAGTGTGAAAGAGGAGAGTGGCTAACTCTCTTAGGGTCCAATGAAGGTCCTGCCATGGAATGTTAGGGGCATAAATCTCCCTAACAAAACGTGCATGGATAGGTTCCAAATTGATAAATGAAAAGTGGATATAGCATTTTTAGAAGAACTAAAAATTTCTAAGAACAAGTGGAACAAATTTTCTAGGATTGGAATCTATGGGACATATCTATGATTGCTGCTAATGGGACCTCCGGGGGGTTGGCCATCTTATAAAAGAGAAGCCTCCCAAAAATAGAAACATTAGTTGGGGGAGAATTTGATCCTTGGTAAGTTCAACAAATGTTTGTTGAATTCAGATCTTTGGGTTATAAGTGTATATGTCCCAAAAGTAACTACACAAGAAAGAAAGTTATTGGTGTATATCAGTAATATACTGTTCACTCTAAAGGATGAAAGGGTGATTATTGGAGGAGAGTTTAATGCTATAATAGACGAGGAAGAAAAAATAGGGGAATCATCCCTCTCACAAGATGTATGGAAGACTTCGAGGATTTCATCATATTAAATTACTTGTATGAATGTATTTCAAAGAATGGGAAATTTACATGGGCAAACAAAAGAAATCATTTTAACCACATTGTGGAGAGGTTAGATGGATTCCTTATCTCAGCAATGACTGGAAGAGAATAAAAATTCATCAGTACCGTACTACCTCTAGAGCTAGTTTTCATGACTATCCTCTATGTCTAAAGTTCATGGAGGACAGCGATAAAAGAAATTATGATTTAAGATTTCAAGAAATGTAGTTCAGACACCCAAGTTTTCTGCCATAGTTGAAGGTTTGGTAAGAATCATCTCCATACACATAGTCTTATAAAATGTTCTAACTGCTGCAAAAACCAATATTTATCAAAGTGCGGGTTAGAAAGTGGAATTATAGCAACTTCAAGAATATTTTCAAAGGAAAAGAAAGAATTCAAAACTAGCTTGCTACAATTTCTGCCCACATTATTTCACTGACTCGAAATAATTAACACCTTAAGTTCTTGGATTTATGCTAGATTTGTGTAGAAATTCTCTTTGAAAATATTCTTGAAGTGGTTATAAGTCCACTTTCTAGCCTACACTTCAATGATAATTTTTAGTTTTTGCACTAGCTGGAACATTCTAGAACCCTATATGTATGGAGGGGTTTTAAAACCCTGTTTGGAGAGTTTTATGCCACTATTGAAGGTTTGTTGGGAATCCTTTCCATACATACGGGGTTCTAGAATGTTCCAATTCTCTTTGAAAATATTCTTTAAGTAGCTATAATTCCACTTCCTAACTTACACTTTGATAAATTTTATTTTTTTGCACCAGCCAGAACATTTTAGAACCTTGTATGTATGGAGGGATTTTAAAACCCTATATGGAAAGTTTTATGCCACAGTTGAAATTTTGGTGGGAATCCTCTCCATACGTATAGTACATTCTAGTAGAAATCTATCCACATTCTAGTACCACCAGTTTGGATCGGATAGTAGTTTTTATTTTAGCAGAGAGAATATCTTGGAAGGGGAATGATACCCCTTATATTCATACTTCATCTCTTTTGTTGGAGGATTTTCTTGCACGTGTTCTACAAAAAACCAAAGAGTCCATTAGATAGTTTATAGATTTTATAAAAATCATTGATGCATGTCTAAGAATAAACAATCTTACTAATAACACTCGCAAGAATGTTAAATTAAGTCAAATAATGAAATCAAAATGAGGGTTAGAGATAGCCTGAAATCTCTAAATGATAAGAAAATACAAAGTAGGAAGGGATCATGGTGTTAGGATACCGCCTACATAACTACCAATTAGTGAAAAAAGAGTTTGAAACTCTACCTAATATATTGTATCGAGGTTCGCTGAGAACCAAACAAAAGTAATGCTCTTTTCCATCTTAGAATAAAGAATTCTGGAAGAAACATTAGAAAGACATGTTTTCGGATCCCATGACGATGAGTACCTCAAAGAAATTTAGAATCAAAGAAGGAGAAAGTATGAAACCTAATAATATAAGCGTAGGCCAAGATGCAAGAATATATGACCCAAAGGTCTATCGGGAAACGATACTCGGGCCTACAACTTACCACATGTAAAACAATATGAATTGCCAAAGACGAAATAATTAAATAGTATGGGACAAACTAATATATGTTGGGGATCGAGCTTCAAGTGTACCACTTATGAATCAACTGATCAACTCCCTAAAGTCATGGTCCCTAAATTCTTATAGAAATAAGTAAATTATTGGGAAATGAGAATCAAGACTAACACCTTTGATATATTTTATTAGTTATATTTCTAAATTTCTAGGCCTGATATGATTGAAACAAAAAATAGTGGTGGAGAACAAGGGTTCAAGCTCTTGAAGACCCAAGTTCAAAAATATTCTCAGGGTAAAAGGACCATAGGAATAAAAAATCAATCATAGCATTTACATGGTACTTGATGAGCTAGATCCAGAAAGATCTTACTATTACGATTTATTTCTTATGTATTTTAAAAGCATGCCACCATGAGGAAAGCCAAAATTTTGGGTCCAATACAAAACATGGTTTCAAGACTTATCATGATAAGGCAAGTGACAAGGGCGGTTAAAATGGACCCACAAACCTAAAACATGTCTAATTTCAAGACTTAACAAATTAAAAAATTAGAATGAAAATTTTCACAAGCATGGCAAAGTCCTGTTTAGGTTTTTTCTACACCAAATTTTATGAAGTTTCAAAGACAAGATCAAAAAGTCCTAACTACGGTATGGACTCAAAATCATGACTCCAATACAATAGACTTCATTAAATTTGAAAATGTAAAATCAAGGGTCCTCTAACTCAGTCACGGATTTCAATTTACAACCAACTAAATACCCTAAAATAAATGAAATGGATCAAACCTGGTATTTGAAAGAGAGAAATTAAAAACAAATAGATCTAAAAAAAATAGAATCCGATTCGAACAATCACAAGCAAGGAATTTACCAAATATTGAAGATAAATTAATGGGAAACCTAGGAAAGAAACCCTACTTAGAAAGATGAAATAAAAAACCAAACTTTAAGAAAGCACAAACCCTAGAACACCACTTGAAGAGTCGGTCATCATTAAATCACACGTGATCATGATGGAAAATCAAACAATCATAATCTATGAGCATGATTCCAAGCGTTGGGAGGCAGCTTAAATGCACAAAAGATTTAGAAGTTAAATCTCAAAGGAATGGTGAGAAAATGAAGATCGATTAGGACTTTTAAATGATATCACATGTGTGAAAGAAACCTTAAATGTAGAGTCAAGGAGATAGGTTGAGCTCCAAGGAAAACACTATCCAAGCACTAAGAAATAGGTATTTGTCTTGTCTGATGAAATTAGCAGTTTTAGTAGATAATTAAGAAGAAACTTAGACTCCCATGCTAAGCAATATTCTTTGGGATAACATGAACCTAGATACCTCAACAACTAAAAGAAAAAAGCAATAGAAAACTCAAAACCCCAATGACAAAGACATAAGGCTAGGATGGCAAGGAACTTGATGATCGAAAAACAGGAAAGAAGATACTGTAATTCCCACAACAACACTAAGAGATAGGGTTTGGGAAACACCTTATCAAGCATGCTAGTAAGGAAAAGTCTAAAATCCAAAAAACTAAGTAAATACTCAAAATGATCCTGGAAAAGACGTAGGAATTTCAAAACAACATAATCACTTTGAAAATAGTTAAGGTTGCAAACCCTTTATTAAATTCAATAGAAAACTTCCCTAAATTTAAAACGTCAAGATTACCTCCTCGAACAAGCATAAAATAAAGACGTCTTAAAAATAACAAAGAAAGCTGAAAAGGGGGACCTGCTAATTTGGCTAACGAAAAGTAGGCCATGTGTGCAAGGCACAACACTAGGTGTGGTTGTTAATGCATCATTTATAGTATTCCTTTTTATTTAATTCTCTTGTTATGAAAACCGCAAGGAAAACCCCCTTCGCCTAGTAGATCCCTAAAGATGAAGGAGAGTTTAGCCACTCTCAATCATTGGTCCTTTAATATCACAGTTGATTATGAGTCGAACCAATCAACCTATGATGACCTTCCTTGGCCTTATCTTTTATGTTTTTCTTTAGGATTTGTGGAGGTACATGTTTGAGAGCCAGCATAACCCGCATGTACAAGAGAAGACTATTACAGTACCATTTGAAATGCATTAGAATGCTTCAATGCCTACCCTTCAAATTGTGTTTGTTATAGGTTGTGGTAAGACAGATTCGTTTATAATTAGAACACCATCATCTGATACAATAATTTTTTGTTAGAATCCCTTTCGTGCTTCTAAGATTTGTCTAGGTATCCAGGCTCTCTTTGACTGTTTCACTAAAAAAATAAAGTAATTATTGAGTATAATGATTGAATTACATTTATGTACATTTTTCTATTATTCTTTAATTGGAGCATTTATACACTTAGTTGATAGTCATATTATTTAACAACTAGTTTGTATTTTTTGGTAATTGGGATTTCTTTGGCATATGCACGGGTTTTGAGAATGTGAGTAATTTAATATCAAGATCCTGAAATGTGGATTAAATTCAATGACGGTGTATCAACTATTAATCATCGTTAAAATTCATAATCTTAAGTGCCTAATGGTTAAATTTAGAGTTCAAATGGAATGAACTGAGAATCAAATACTACAAATTTGATCTATTTGTTGTGATTCTTTTTTTGTTTGATTTACTATTTTTTTTTTTTTTTCAATCTAGAATCAGAATTTCTTTGGCATATGCACGAGTTTTGAGAATATGAGTAATTGGAAATCAGGATCCTAGAAATATGGGTTAAATTCAATGACAGTGTATCAACTAGTACTCCTCATTAAAATTCACAATCTTAAGTGCATCATGGTTAATTTGGAGTTCGAATGGAATTAACTTAGAATCAAATACTACAAATTTGTCTCTTTGTTGTGAATTTTCTTTGTCTGATTTACTAATTTTGTTTTTATGATAACATTTTAGGAAGGCGAAACCACAAAAAATTGACTAGGCTCTATATATTTTCTTTAACAAGCATTCCCTGGAGTAGAAACTTGATGAAGATGAAATTTTAAAGACCCGTGTGTACATGTTCCTTCGAAAGATAGTGGAATGTGAAATTTAGTTACACACTGTCAGAAATTAGATTGAAGACAATGCTTTAAAATCCAAGGAATCGGGTGATTTGCATTAAATGTTAGATTTTGGATTGACTCTCTACTTCGATTCCTTGGATGTAGTCTTAGATAGTCTCATTCACAACATCAATGAGGATTTGGGTACATGTCAGCACTAGACGAAGCTAAACGTGTACAATGGTTTCTTTCAAAGTGGTCTGTACTCCAACTAGTTTCATTTCAATTTTCTTCTTGGCGACTAGTAGCATGTGGCTTTTTCCTTTTCTAAACTAGGTTTTATTTTAAAGAACTAGAATAGGTGCCTTATTTGTATTTAATAATTAGGTGATCAGGAGCATTCATACAATTCACTATCTTAGTGATCGAGATTTTTTTGATTTCTCTATGTGCCCTTATTCAATCGTCTAATTTATTCTTCTTGGTCCTATTTTTCGACTTTGGAGTTCAGTGTGATTATTGCTTTCTTCCTATTCAACCTTTGTGGTTTGAATGGTAGTGTGATTTTGATATCTTTGTGGAATTTATCACGTCTTCTTATCCCTCCTAGGGTTAGCCTTCTCCTTGCCCATGGCGTATTACGCTTATTTAGTTCAATGGCGCTCGACTTTTCAAATGGTATGAGTCTTGGTCTCAAATAACATCTAGTTATTCCAAGAAAAACTCTATTTCCTTGCTTCACACCAATGAAGCATTAAAAGATTCTTTTGATCCTATTATTACTCAGCTTCCTCCCTCCCAGTTCAAATACTTTTATCCATATATATCTCATAAAGATTTCCAAAGAAAAAAATTGAATCAACATAGTTTAAACAAAAACATTCCAACTCCCCGATTCGGTAACAAGATGATAGAGAATAAAAAATACATAATGAAATCCTAGTGTTAATTAGCAGATTTTAGCGAATCGTTGACAAATGCTTCGTTTCTATTAATTATTTCAGACCTAAAACTATTTCCATCGCATAATTCCCAGTCGCTCGTTTCCAGCTGTATACGAGAATTCCTTTCCCAGTACGTATTCAGATGTCCGAATATCTCTGCCAATGAATTTTAGGTCGGTCCAATAAGAGCGATACCCAAACTGATATATATTAAATCCTGTTTTCCATTAGGAGTATTAGCAGCCATGATTCCAGTACCGAACTATTTCTTTTATAAATTATGTCGGAGAGAGTATTAGCAGTACCGAACTATTTCTCTTATAAATTATGTCGGAGAGAGTCGATGGGCTTGCTTATAGAGATGCCGGCGAGGCAATAATTATTTGAAAAGGGCATCGCTGTCTGGAGAAGGTCAGACAGACTAATTTGCTTCATTATCGCCACGAGAAGAGAATAAACGTGTTCGTGTTCGTGCACGATTCTTATTGCATTCAGTCACTGTCGAGTGGACATTCGAGGTAGAATCATTTGTCCGGCAGAGATTCATTCTAATCCTGTTTTCTCTTTCACCAAGTTTATCAGTCGATGGGCACTTTAAAAAGCAGGACACCAAGGTAGCTCTGCAAGTTGTATAGAGAGCAGTTTGAAATGAAAATGAAAATGAAGTCGAAATCTTTGTTCGTGGTGGTCGTGGTCGTGGTCGTCTTGTTGAGCAAAATGGCAGCAGCGCAAGTGGGGGTGAAGGTCGGAAGATGGAGGCTTCTGGTACAAAATGGGGGCGTCTCTGCCATGCACATGACCACCACGCATTTAAACACGGTGGTGATGTTTGACCGGACCAACTTCGGGTCGTCGCAGATCCTGCTGGGCAACGGCCGTTGCCGCGACAATCCGCAGGACCTGGTGCTCACTCACGACTGCTCGGCGCATTCCATCGAGTACAACATAGCCACCAACAATGTGAGGCCGCTCATGATTTTCACCGACACCTGGTGTTCGTCCGGGGCGTTTGCCGCAAATGGAACGTTGGTGCAAACCGGGGGGTGGCGTGACGGGGCACGGGACATTCGTTACTTCGTCCCCTGCTCGGACGGCAGCTGCGACTGGAATAATTTCGAGGGGCCGAAGCTTGCTGCGAATCGCTGGTATGCCGCCAACCAAATCCTGCCGGACAACCGCATTATCGTTGTCGGGGGCACGCAGATGTTTAACTACGAGTTTGTCCCCAAGAGGCCCGGCGAAGGAGTTTTCAATCTGCCGTTTCTATCTCAGACCCGAACCAGCGGCCAAGTGGAGAACAACCTCTATCCATTTCTCCACCTCTCGTCCGATGGCAACCTCTTTATCTTTGCCAACAGGGACTCCATTCTCCTCGACTACAAAACCAACGTTGTCGTGAAGACCTTTCCCAGAATGCCGGGCGACGGCCCGCGGAACTACCCTTCCACCGGGTCGTCCGTCATGCTGCCGCTCTCCGCCGCGGACGGGTTTCACAAAGTGGAAGTTCTCATCTGTGGGGGCTGTCCCGACAACGGCTTCGCCCTGGCTAGCGCGGGTAATTTCGCGGACGCGCTTCGCAGCTGTGGACGAATGGTCATTACAGACCCGAATCCTTCCTGGAGCATGGAAGACATGCCCGCTCCGAGAACCATGTCGGACATGCTCATTCTCCCCAACGGCGAAATCATCATCATCAATGGAGCGGGGAAGGGCGTAGCAGGGTGGAACATGGCAACCGCCCCCGTCTTAACACCTTACCTCTACCGACCCGCTGCACCCGTCGGGCAGCGCTTCTTCACCCTGGCGGCCACAACCATCCCCAGAATGTACCACTCTACTGCTAACGTGATGGCGGACGCGAGAATCATTGTGGGCGGCTCCAATCCGCACGCGGGCTACGTCTTCACGGGAACTAACTTCCCGACAGAGCTCCGGCTAGAAGCATACAGTCCTTATTACTTAGAAAACATCTACACGTACTTGCGCCCCAAGATAACGTCCGTGTCGCCAACCTCGATCTCCTACGGCACCGCCTTTACGGTTGTTTTCTCTGTCCCCAATCCTCTTAACACCGTTATACAGTTCAATGCCTACGCTCCGTCGTTTACGACCCACACCAATTCGATGAACCAGAGGCTGCTCATTCTCGCCGCTAAAACACCGACCCTCGTCTCAAATGCGATCGGGAACGTCGTGTATTCTTCTTCTGTCACGGCCCCTCCAAGCGGTGTGGCTGCCCCGCCGGGATATTACATGTTGTTTGTGGTAAATAATGGCGTTCCCAGCGTCGCCCAGTGGGTTCAATTTTCATAAACTTGTTAGATACACTTCATTGATGTCTCAGTTTGCTTGGAGGGGAGCATAGTTCCTAAATTCCTTCCATTTGTTCGAACGATGTTATGTAAAAGGCATGCTGCATTTGTTTGGGGGTAATCTGAAACCCAGTTGTAATTATGGCAATTGTAATTTCAAATCTCAAATAAATTGAAAACGAAATATTCATTCCACTGGATGTGCATTGCACCAAATCGTATCCCAGGTAAACTAATAATTAACGTTTTGAATTACACACATATTATTCAAGAATAACAATAATGTTAAGAGTCCAATCAACTTGTCATTTGAATCGCATTCATGTCTCATCATAACAGTATTATTCAGCCGAATCAACATGTTATTTTCTAATACTTTATGAAACGGCTCTCGATTTTAACAATTTTCTGAAATTTAATATACAACAAAGTTATTATTAAGAACATACAGTTTCCACAGTTTGTATCAATTAGAGAAAGTTTTTAGAAAATACAATAAGAAATTTTTTTATCATTTTTCTAAATCACTCATAATCTACCATAAAAAACAATAAGTCATTAGAGAGCTCTATTACACATATGGAAATGCAACCCCTAGTTTGTATATTATACGTTGGAAAATTATTGGAGAGCACTATTACACATCGTATCATCATAAGAGCACAACATCGACACTCTAGGTATGTTGCACGACGACCTAAATTGTCTCGTTTATCATTGTTCTATTATATTAACTCGATAATAGAGGTTTGGCCAGAAGAAAAAATTCTAGCCTATTTCTAAATAGTGTCTACTAACACCACACTTTTCAAACACATGTTATAGACACCAAGGTAAATAAGATTGAGCAACATCTGAATCAATACAATTTAGATGTTCGAGCCAATTTCAAACCTATGGTTTTAGAGCCACAAGCATGAAGGACAATTTTGTAGTTGAGGAAGTGAACTAGAGCACCTGACAAAATATCTACCAAGACAAATGTGTTGATTTGACATAAAATAGGGATTTCATAAATTAATTAATCAATTTTCACCTATATGTCTTCATCAAGTTTCAAGCTAAGTTCCATTATTCTATTTATTTAATTTACGAGCATTTATCATCCCTTGCTCCTTATATTGGGTAGGATTTTTATTCATTGTGGATTAATTAATTTACCTATGATATTTATATGTGGTTTGTTATTTTCCTTTACATCAAATTCGTGAACTTGATGTATATTACACCCTTAGCATTTGTTCCTTCTATGTTAAACTTTTAGATATGGTTTTTAATTAAAAACTTCTTACTTTATAACTAATTGAGACTTCCATTCACTTTCGTTTTCTAATGAATTGCCATATAATTTTCATTTGGGTTTGGGCCTTCACTAGTGATATCTATCCTATCCCTAACCAACCATTCTTTGACTATACCTTATTGAGCTAGATCATTTATTATGGATTATGATAGATTTTTGCCACTAGCCTCTGTCCATGCATGCCTTACTAGTTTTGATGTGTTCCTATGATTTACTTCATTCAATCCATTCATACTCGATTTTGCCTCTTATTTTTATGTCATTTCTATGGGGTCATTATTTCATTATGTTTGTGTTTTCTCTCCTTTAGGGAGTTGCTTATTGTTCACCATTCTTTTTGGGATGTAGTCAGTTCACCGTTTATCGAGCTTCATCATGACCATATTTTTCTTATGATTGGTGACCTTCATCACCACCAACATGTTTTACCCTTAACCGTGCTATTTCTTCATTATATTTTTATGAAATATATGATGATTATATATGTTATATGAATTATTTGTTTCCTTCTTCATGTGCAAATGTTACTTCATGATGAATATGCTTATTGCACGATGAATGCTAATGATGCAACCCCACTTCTTCCCTTCAAATCCAGGTACGATACTTTATGTCATAATCTTCGACCTTCCTTAGTTATTAATGATGTTGTTGATCCTTGTGATTTAGTTTCTTCTACTTGTCATGATAGCCCTATTTCCATACCCTTCCATTCAGTTTGATATTAAATAACTTTGGAGGAGTCTAACGATATTGATTTATGTTAGGATAATCGTTCAATGGTTCATTTCCTTCCATATTAAATGACTTTGTATCATATATATATATATATATATATGATGATGATGATGATGATTATTCCCCTACTATGATGGATAATGATATAGCCCTATGTTTTCTTGATACATCTAGTGATTTCACTCTATGTCATGTTGTACCTAGCGATTATATTCTTTCTACATCTCATGATTGATCGCCCCTTGCATCTAGGAATTCTCCTACGTGTGCATCTCTTGCCACACCTTACTTTGAGGAGCCTAGTGAAAGGTATGATCAAGTTTATACTTTTAATGAGCCTCTTTGTGATATATTCTCTCTAGGACCACCTATATATGATGACTATCCTAGTGATGTGATTTATTGTGCTAGTGATCTTCCATAAAGAAGAAAGTCTTTCAAAATCTATGCTAAGTAAATAGCATGAGATTTTTGTTGAAGGGATTATGCTAGTGATTCTAATGCTTCTGTCGTTTTCATAACAACAACTATCTCTCA
Source organism: Cunninghamia lanceolata (assembly GCA_027924645.1). Taxonomy (NCBI): domain Eukaryota; kingdom Viridiplantae; phylum Streptophyta; class Pinopsida; order Cupressales; family Cupressaceae; genus Cunninghamia; species Cunninghamia lanceolata. The sequence continues at coordinate 69,077 of BSBN01002101.1, read as the reverse complement.
CTACATATCAAAAAGGGCGTGATTAAGATTAACTAAGTTGTCACAATATTAAAAACGTAGGAGCTTCCCTCATTGACATGTCCTAGGTTTTCACAATCTTTATAGTGATAGGGCTCATGGGGACTCCTAGGTGTGATACAAGGAAGGGCCCTAGAGAAATTTCCCCACCCAAGTGCTCATTAGCCACCCATATTCAAACTTCAAACTATTGTTCCAAAATACTTCTAATAAACCAAATACTTGATGGAATCCTTGCTTTCATGAAATGAGCACAAGAAGATAAATTTCAGCATAGAAACCATCGACTTGTCCGAGTGCACATGTAGGATCCAATATCGACAATTAATAGAAAGCAAGAACATTTGGGAACAACTGTAGGGTTGCCACCTCAATAGCTTGAGGAAAACTTTCAAGCACAAGAGATCTCCAAGAGATGAAATGGTTCTAGTATTCTCTACTGACAAAGTCTTCAACATCTAGCATCCCGTGGAAAGAGAAGACTAAGCACTCCACTCCCTAGAAAAGTTGTCATTATGTTGGCTCTCAAAATCATTTACCATTTTTTCTCCTAGAATTACCATATAAATCCACGATAAGGGGAACACGACTACTAGGGTGAAAGATAAAAATTCATCAACAAAGAATGGATGGCCTTTAAGACCAATAAATAAGAGTGGGCAACTCTTCTTTCTCTTCAGGCTAAGCCAAACCTTGGAGGTTATTTCTTTGAGAGCCTTGATAGAATAATTAGAAGAAAATGAAAAGCTATGCAATAAACCTTGAGTATTGTTACTTATGGTATATAGTCTTTCATTGATAATAAGTCATCTAGGCATTAGTTATTACTTGAATCATCCTTAGATGCTCATCGGCCAACATCTATAGTCAGTAGTCTTGATTATCATCCAATGGTAGAGAGGAAAGAACTGTAGGAGAGTGGGAAATCTATTCTAGATATGCAATAACTTGGACATGGGAGGATATCTTCCACCAAGCATAAAATTCAATCTCGCACACATGTCTAGCTATCATAAGTAGAAATTAGGCACTTATTTCAATTTCATCTCTTGTACCAAGTTGTATTAATAATATCGTGTGAGGAGCACTGCTTATTTCTTAATTTGATTCATTTTTTTCTAGGACTTTCTAAGTGGGGCTAATATCTCATATTTAACACATAATCAAAGGCAATTATCTCCACTTCAATTCTACAAATTCCTTTCCTACTTTTCACCCTTTTCTCTCTATGCAAGTGTTTCGACCTAGCAATGCATATGGATAACTAGATCAAGAACCTCCATGTTTTCCTCCCTCCGCTGAATTAGGAACCAATGGAGTGGGGTCCCTACGACACTGTGTAACTGGGGCAAGTCTTTGACATCGACTGAAGTCCCACATGTTGTGTTCTAAATTAGGATTATCATTGGAGGCCTGTTTCTTAGAGCCTCCTCCTAGATATTGATGTTCTGTGGTGTGGCCTCGATTTTCCTGTCAAACATAATGGATTTACTACAAGAGGCAGATTTTCCAGTTGTTTATTTTCTTCATTTGCCTTGTCTCTGTGTGTCTTTGTCCTTTGTCCTTTTGTCTCGCTCAGTTCTCCTTGTTTTCCTTCCTCTTGACTCTGTAGCCCAATGGGTAAGGCACTGATTCATTCCAAAAATTATAGGTTGTTTGTTGCGTCCTTTACAGTCCTTGTCCCCAATCAGAGCCAGTTGTCGGCCTCATTTCTAACCAGCCAAATTTTAAACTTTTGCGGCAAAATTCCTAGTCTGAGTCTCTCGTAATCACAAATTCTCCCGAAGTGTCAAGTCGCTCGCCACTTTGAAGGAGGAATTGTACATTTGTTTAAGCCAGAGTCTTGGAAGCAATTCTGTTGTACGGTAAATAACGAAACAATTAAATTTCAAAATCTGCAAGGGCTGGAAAGAAATCCTTTTATAGGGACGTCTCTATGGCTATTTCTCCTAATGTGGCAACTTTTCAAGTCACGAAGTCTTACGGGGGAGATTTTAAAGCTTCAAATTTTTGGTGAGTAGTTTTCGAAAATGTTTAAATCATGGTTTTCGTAAAGGTTGGAGCAAAATCATCTAACATGGGGTCTCGTGATGTTATTACAGACAATGTGGCAAGATTTCATGAAAAAAATATTGTCTCTATCAGAAGTTATGCCAATTTTCCTTCCTCATTCCATTTGCAGGCTTGACGAACAAGTGTTATAAATATTCGTGAGGCTATAATTTTCAACAAGTTATACTTTTTCACAAGTTATAACGAGTTGCGAAAGCATGCGAATGTGCCGATAAAAGAAAAGACTTAGGAATTTTCACAAGTTATGAATTGCACTCAATATGCAGATGGAGGTTTTGAAAAAGCACAAGTTCTAGTAATTAAGGTTGCAAATGAAGCGAAGTGTTTGAAAAACCACTAGTCTATTACAAATTCTAACTTTCAAAAATTCCTAAGTTGTGAGGAATTTCCAAAAGGCTGATGAGCTACTTAGAAGTTTTCACAAGTCACATGAAGGTTAGTCAAAACTAGAAGTCAGAAGTTAGTTATTTCGAGTTGTAAATTTGACTAACTTCAAAATGAAACTTGCCAAAGAGAAGTTAGTTATTCTAATTTGTATATTTGACAAAGTCCATAAATGAACTTGTGAGTTTGGCTAACTAATTTGAAGCAAATTAGAAATTTTCACAAGTTAAAATTAAGGAGTGCAAAAGTTAGTTATTCCAATTTGTTGATTTAGCTAGCTAATGTGAAAATAAGTTTTAAATTCTTCGAAGTCATCTTTGGCATTTTAGTTAGTTATTTTAACTTGTGAATTTGACTAGAACTCATTTCTTTTCGGCCATCCAAACTAGTCTTAAAGGAAAGTGCAAGTTGTACTTTTTGATAGCTTGTGAAAAGTTATACTAGGCTTCAAAGCGTCGATGAATAAACGAAAGCAAGAAGTAGTTATTATAACTACTTGAAAAACAAAAAACCCTCCCTAAGATGGGTCTGTTGAGAAGGTTTTAAAATTTTTCAAGCAAATGCAATTAGCATCAGCTCCGCCTATGCCAACAGAGGAGTTTTGGAACATGGTTTAGATATCCATTAAAACGCGGTGGGAAGGTGGTATTCCCTACCAAATTTTCAAATTTGCGAAACGTGGTTTTTCACAACTCAGCCATAACGGGAATCAAAGAATTCAAAGAGGAGTCTACTAAAATGTTTAGATAGAGCTCATGAGGCAAAGACAGGGCAACCAAAGTCATGATGCAGCTGAGAAAAGGGGTATGTAGCTTGAAAAAGAAAAGGCAGCTGTGTTGAATTCCAAGTTATCCACAAGATATAGGGCGCAGATAGCCATTAATTCAAACCATAATCGTTAAGAAATAGTGCATCCATATGAAGACAATGGTGCAACTGTGAAATACAAATATCTATTGCGCAAACACTCCATTTATTTATTTATTTTTTTACCGAGAGGAATCGTCAGGTTAGCCTAGCGATCCAGAGCTTAGCTATTTGACAGGGCGTGCCCTCTCAGGTGATGCGTAATGGACCCCACCAGTTATGGTGCACAAATATATGAAGAGGGTACGCAGGCATTCAAACAAGAAGCACAAGTTTTCAAATTTCAACGCAAGGGGACTCTTCAAATAGTGCGCAGCTCTTGGGAAACCACTGTGCGACAATTATCCACAGAGGAACAATAATTGTCACAGTTATAATCTCCAATGTAGAGCCGACACAGATGTACTGTTTGACAGAATGCCTCAAAGAGATGAAATCTCGTGGAATGCAATAACGACAGGAGGTACACAAAATGGTTCTGTTTAAAAGGCCGCACAAACTTTTAAACAAATGCAGCCAGCTGGTGTTAAAAGATGAGTTCCACAACCTTTCCTAGCTTCCTACCCGCATGCCAAAACAAGAGCTCTAGAACAGTGTATCGACATCCATCGAAACATAATCGAAAGTGGATTTTTTTGATCAGATGTAAGTGCCTCGGTTGATCTGTGGAAGCATACGAACTGTTTGATAAAATGTCTTAAAGAAATATAGTCGCCTACTCGATACTCTAATTAGGCCAGGTTCCACCATAAGTTTTCGGTTGATATCTTCACTGTTGACTATCCATAGACTGGTAAAATCTGTGTCTATTCGTACTATTTTCTTATCAATATATTATGTTTGCTTCTATACCTTTTTTTATAAAAGGCTATATCAGTAATATGCCTCATTCATAAATGTAATGGAACACAAGGAGGAGAACATGATAGCGAGTAGATGCCGAGAAAACACTAGACCTCCCTAAAGAGGGATGGAGTATATTAGATTTGTCACTTAAACACGTGTAGTAGATAAGACATCTTCCCATGGATCTAAATGAACACAAGTCGATCTTAAGAAGCCACCTAAAATATGTCTCATGTATGAGTTAAGGCTTCCTATAGGATAACACATGACCTTTGAGAGTCATAGTACACCTGTATGCAGATGCATCCCTATGCTGCAAAAGATCCTCATTCTAATGCAATAAGCCATCTAACACAATAAGCCAACACAAACAAGTCAGGTGACTCAAAGACTTTCCCATGTAGAGATAGCTAGTGCTATTACATAAGTAATGAAGATAATATCCCTTCTTGATTATTATATTACATGTGTCATGGTTGAACCCTATTCTAGACTATTGTTATCCTTTGTTTCTCATATTTTAGACTTTCTTGAATAGAGTTCCTTATTTGTGGGAATGTCTCCTACCACTTAGTATTCTATCCCTTTGATCCAATTGCTTTTCGGGACTACGGCTTATTTTTGTGGTGCAGTGCCTTCAAACTCTACCAGCCATCGATCATGTTGATCCAATGGTTCATGGGAATATAAGGAGAAAATGAGTTTTTATTGGTGTAAATTCTTATCATTGGTTAGTTCATTCGAGTGATGGGCCCCTTCTATCGAGCTAGCTCTTGAATGGTAGACGTAGTTGAGAATAGATAGTCCAAGGTAGTTTCTTGGCAGTCTCCTTGACAAATTTATTATTTATGTGGTAAATCTAATCAGGATTTGCACATTTTCTTCAATGAGCATTTGGTGTAGAGAGAATAGAAATCACGCTTAATTCTCTCCTTGATTAAGTTAGAAGTAGAATGGGAACAAGAACTATTTTATGAGGCTCAAAATCTTAGATGTATAAAGTATGGGGGATATACCTCATATTAAATGTAACAATGGCAGCTCTGATTTTAGCAGAGAGACTACCATTCTAAAGGCAGCTTTTAAAATATGTCTTGTGTTGGTGAAAACAATGGAAATCTAGACAAATGGGAAAGGCTAAGATCAATTAATATAAAAAGGTTTGCAGGATATAGTGCACTCAACGAGGATGCTCCCCTTGGAGGCATTTGGGAACGATATCTAGGATGACATTGCAGATGATGTTGTCGAGGAATACTTGGAGCCAAGATTGGGAGAGAGGATATCTATTTCTCAAATGGTGTTGGACAGGAAAATAGAAGCTTGCACAATAGGTCAGAGAAGAAAGGGTTGAAGAATATGATCCAATGAAACAAAACAGAAAACTGCATCCGAGATTAAAACTACACTAGAAAAATTAGTGTGAAAGAGGAGAGTGGCTAACTCTCTTAGGGTCCAATGAAGGTCCTGCCATGGAATGTTAGGGGCATAAATCTCCCTAACAAAACGTGCATGGATAGGTTCCAAATTGATAAATGAAAAGTGGATATAGCATTTTTAGAAGAACTAAAAATTTCTAAGAACAAGTGGAACAAATTTTCTAGGATTGGAATCTATGGGACATATCTATGATTGCTGCTAATGGGACCTCCGGGGGGTTGGCCATCTTATAAAAGAGAAGCCTCCCAAAAATAGAAACATTAGTTGGGGGAGAATTTGATCCTTGGTAAGTTCAACAAATGTTTGTTGAATTCAGATCTTTGGGTTATAAGTGTATATGTCCCAAAAGTAACTACACAAGAAAGAAAGTTATTGGTGTATATCAGTAATATACTGTTCACTCTAAAGGATGAAAGGGTGATTATTGGAGGAGAGTTTAATGCTATAATAGACGAGGAAGAAAAAATAGGGGAATCATCCCTCTCACAAGATGTATGGAAGACTTCGAGGATTTCATCATATTAAATTACTTGTATGAATGTATTTCAAAGAATGGGAAATTTACATGGGCAAACAAAAGAAATCATTTTAACCACATTGTGGAGAGGTTAGATGGATTCCTTATCTCAGCAATGACTGGAAGAGAATAAAAATTCATCAGTACCGTACTACCTCTAGAGCTAGTTTTCATGACTATCCTCTATGTCTAAAGTTCATGGAGGACAGCGATAAAAGAAATTATGATTTAAGATTTCAAGAAATGTAGTTCAGACACCCAAGTTTTCTGCCATAGTTGAAGGTTTGGTAAGAATCATCTCCATACACATAGTCTTATAAAATGTTCTAACTGCTGCAAAAACCAATATTTATCAAAGTGCGGGTTAGAAAGTGGAATTATAGCAACTTCAAGAATATTTTCAAAGGAAAAGAAAGAATTCAAAACTAGCTTGCTACAATTTCTGCCCACATTATTTCACTGACTCGAAATAATTAACACCTTAAGTTCTTGGATTTATGCTAGATTTGTGTAGAAATTCTCTTTGAAAATATTCTTGAAGTGGTTATAAGTCCACTTTCTAGCCTACACTTCAATGATAATTTTTAGTTTTTGCACTAGCTGGAACATTCTAGAACCCTATATGTATGGAGGGGTTTTAAAACCCTGTTTGGAGAGTTTTATGCCACTATTGAAGGTTTGTTGGGAATCCTTTCCATACATACGGGGTTCTAGAATGTTCCAATTCTCTTTGAAAATATTCTTTAAGTAGCTATAATTCCACTTCCTAACTTACACTTTGATAAATTTTATTTTTTTGCACCAGCCAGAACATTTTAGAACCTTGTATGTATGGAGGGATTTTAAAACCCTATATGGAAAGTTTTATGCCACAGTTGAAATTTTGGTGGGAATCCTCTCCATACGTATAGTACATTCTAGTAGAAATCTATCCACATTCTAGTACCACCAGTTTGGATCGGATAGTAGTTTTTATTTTAGCAGAGAGAATATCTTGGAAGGGGAATGATACCCCTTATATTCATACTTCATCTCTTTTGTTGGAGGATTTTCTTGCACGTGTTCTACAAAAAACCAAAGAGTCCATTAGATAGTTTATAGATTTTATAAAAATCATTGATGCATGTCTAAGAATAAACAATCTTACTAATAACACTCGCAAGAATGTTAAATTAAGTCAAATAATGAAATCAAAATGAGGGTTAGAGATAGCCTGAAATCTCTAAATGATAAGAAAATACAAAGTAGGAAGGGATCATGGTGTTAGGATACCGCCTACATAACTACCAATTAGTGAAAAAAGAGTTTGAAACTCTACCTAATATATTGTATCGAGGTTCGCTGAGAACCAAACAAAAGTAATGCTCTTTTCCATCTTAGAATAAAGAATTCTGGAAGAAACATTAGAAAGACATGTTTTCGGATCCCATGACGATGAGTACCTCAAAGAAATTTAGAATCAAAGAAGGAGAAAGTATGAAACCTAATAATATAAGCGTAGGCCAAGATGCAAGAATATATGACCCAAAGGTCTATCGGGAAACGATACTCGGGCCTACAACTTACCACATGTAAAACAATATGAATTGCCAAAGACGAAATAATTAAATAGTATGGGACAAACTAATATATGTTGGGGATCGAGCTTCAAGTGTACCACTTATGAATCAACTGATCAACTCCCTAAAGTCATGGTCCCTAAATTCTTATAGAAATAAGTAAATTATTGGGAAATGAGAATCAAGACTAACACCTTTGATATATTTTATTAGTTATATTTCTAAATTTCTAGGCCTGATATGATTGAAACAAAAAATAGTGGTGGAGAACAAGGGTTCAAGCTCTTGAAGACCCAAGTTCAAAAATATTCTCAGGGTAAAAGGACCATAGGAATAAAAAATCAATCATAGCATTTACATGGTACTTGATGAGCTAGATCCAGAAAGATCTTACTATTACGATTTATTTCTTATGTATTTTAAAAGCATGCCACCATGAGGAAAGCCAAAATTTTGGGTCCAATACAAAACATGGTTTCAAGACTTATCATGATAAGGCAAGTGACAAGGGCGGTTAAAATGGACCCACAAACCTAAAACATGTCTAATTTCAAGACTTAACAAATTAAAAAATTAGAATGAAAATTTTCACAAGCATGGCAAAGTCCTGTTTAGGTTTTTTCTACACCAAATTTTATGAAGTTTCAAAGACAAGATCAAAAAGTCCTAACTACGGTATGGACTCAAAATCATGACTCCAATACAATAGACTTCATTAAATTTGAAAATGTAAAATCAAGGGTCCTCTAACTCAGTCACGGATTTCAATTTACAACCAACTAAATACCCTAAAATAAATGAAATGGATCAAACCTGGTATTTGAAAGAGAGAAATTAAAAACAAATAGATCTAAAAAAAATAGAATCCGATTCGAACAATCACAAGCAAGGAATTTACCAAATATTGAAGATAAATTAATGGGAAACCTAGGAAAGAAACCCTACTTAGAAAGATGAAATAAAAAACCAAACTTTAAGAAAGCACAAACCCTAGAACACCACTTGAAGAGTCGGTCATCATTAAATCACACGTGATCATGATGGAAAATCAAACAATCATAATCTATGAGCATGATTCCAAGCGTTGGGAGGCAGCTTAAATGCACAAAAGATTTAGAAGTTAAATCTCAAAGGAATGGTGAGAAAATGAAGATCGATTAGGACATTTAAATGATATCACATGTGTGAAAGAAACCTTAAATGTAGAGTCAAGGAGATAGGTTGAGCTCCAAGGAAAACACTATCCAAGCACTAAGAAATAGGTATTTGTCTTGTCTGATGAAATTAGCAGTTTTAGTAGATAATTAAGAAGAAACTTAGACTCCCATGCTAAGCAATATTCTTTGGGATAACATGAACCTAGATACCTCAACAACTAAAAGAAAAAAGCAATAGAAAACTCAAAACCCCAATGACAAAGACATAAGGCTAGGATGGCAAGGAACTTGATGATCGAAAAACAGGAAAGAAGATACTGTAATTCCCACAACAACACTAAGAGATAGGGTTTGGGAAACACCTTATCAAGCATGCTAGTAAGGAAAAGTCTAAAATCCAAAAAACTAAGTAAATACTCAAAATGATCCTGGAAAAGACGTAGGAATTTCAAAACAACATAATCACTTTGAAAATAGTTAAGGTTGCAAACCCTTTATTAAATTCAATAGAAAACTTCCCTAAATTTAAAACGTCAAGATTACCTCCTCGAACAAGCATAAAATAAAGACGTCTTAAAAATAACAAAGAAAGCTGAAAAGGGGGACCTGCTAATTTGGCTAACGAAAAGTAGGCCATGTGTGCAAGGCACAACACTAGGTGTGGTTGTTAATGCATCATTTATAGTATTCCTTTTTATTTAATTCTCTTGTTATGAAAACCGCAAGGAAAACCCCCTTCGCCTAGTAGATCCCTAAAGATGAAGGAGAGTTTAGCCACTCTCAATCATTGGTCCTTTAATATCACAGTTGATTATGAGTCGAACCAATCAACCTATGATGACCTTCCTTGGCCTTATCTTTTATGTTTTTCTTTAGGATTTGTGGAGGTACATGTTTGAGAGCCAGCATAACCCGCATGTACAAGAGAAGACTATTACAGTACCATTTGAAATGCATTAGAATGCTTCAATGCCTACCCTTCAAATTGTGTTTGTTATAGGTTGTGGTAAGACAGATTCGTTTATAATTAGAACACCATCATCTGATACAATAATTTTTTGTTAGAATCCCTTTCGTGCTTCTAAGATTTGTCTAGGTATCCAGGCTCTCTTTGACTGTTTCACTAAAAAAATAAAGTAATTATTGAGTATAATGATTGAATTACATTTATGTACATTTTTCTATTATTCTTTAATTGGAGCATTTATACACTTAGTTGATAGTCATATTATTTAACAACTAGTTTGTATTTTTTGGTAATTGGGATTTCTTTGGCATATGCACGGGTTTTGAGAATGTGAGTAATTTAATATCAAGATCCTGAAATGTGGATTAAATTCAATGACGGTGTATCAACTATTAATCATCGTTAAAATTCATAATCTTAAGTGCCTAATGGTTAAATTTAGAGTTCAAATGGAATGAACTGAGAATCAAATACTACAAATTTGATCTATTTGTTGTGATTCTTTTTTTGTTTGATTTACTATTTTTTTTTTTTTTTCAATCTAGAATCAGAATTTCTTTGGCATATGCACGAGTTTTGAGAATATGAGTAATTGGAAATCAGGATCCTAGAAATATGGGTTAAATTCAATGACAGTGTATCAACTAGTACTCCTCATTAAAATTCACAATCTTAAGTGCATCATGGTTAATTTGGAGTTCGAATGGAATTAACTTAGAATCAAATACTACAAATTTGTCTCTTTGTTGTGAATTTTCTTTGTCTGATTTACTAATTTTGTTTTTATGATAACATTTTAGGAAGGCGAAACCACAAAAAATTGACTAGGCTCTATATATTTTCTTTAACAAGCATTCCCTGGAGTAGAAACTTGATGAAGATGAAATTTTAAAGACCCGTGTGTACATGTTCCTTCGAAAGATAGTGGAATGTGAAATTTAGTTACACACTGTCAGAAATTAGATTGAAGACAATGCTTTAAAATCCAAGGAATCGGGTGATTTGCATTAAATGTTAGATTTTGGATTGACTCTCTACTTCGATTCCTTGGATGTAGTCTTAGATAGTCTCATTCACAACATCAATGAGGATTTGGGTACATGTCAGCACTAGACGAAGCTAAACGTGTACAATGGTTTCTTTCAAAGTGGTCTGTACTCCAACTAGTTTCATTTCAATTTTCTTCTTGGCGACTAGTAGCATGTGGCTTTTTCCTTTTCTAAACTAGGTTTTATTTTAAAGAACTAGAATAGGTGCCTTATTTGTATTTAATAATTAGGTGATCAGGAGCATTCATACAATTCACTATCTTAGTGATCGAGATTTTTTTGATTTCTCTATGTGCCCTTATTCAATCGTCTAATTTATTCTTCTTGGTCCTATTTTTCGACTTTGGAGTTCAGTGTGATTATTGCTTTCTTCCTATTCAACCTTTGTGGTTTGAATGGTAGTGTGATTTTGATATCTTTGTGGAATTTATCACGTCTTCTTATCCCTCCTAGGGTTAGCCTTCTCCTTGCCCATGGCGTATTACGCTTATTTAGTTCAATGGCGCTCGACTTTTCAAATGGTATGAGTCTTGGTCTCAAATAACATCTAGTTATTCCAAGAAAAACTCTATTTCCTTGCTTCACACCAATGAAGCATTAAAAGATTCTTTTGATCCTATTATTACTCAGCTTCCTCCCTCCCAGTTCAAATACTTTTATCCATATATATCTCATAAAGATTTCCAAAGAAAAAAATTGAATCAACATAGTTTAAACAAAAACATTCCAACTCCCCGATTCGGTAACAAGATGATAGAGAATAAAAAATACATAATGAAATCCTAGTGTTAATTAGCAGATTTTAGCGAATCGTTGACAAATGCTTCGTTTCTATTAATTATTTCAGACCTAAAACTATTTCCATCGCATAATTCCCAGTCGCTCGTTTCCAGCTGTATACGAGAATTCCTTTCCCAGTACGTATTCAGATGTCCGAATATCTCTGCCAATGAATTTTAGGTCGGTCCAATAAGAGCGATACCCAAACTGATATATATTAAATCCTGTTTTCCATTAGGAGTATTAGCAGCCATGATTCCAGTACCGAACTATTTCTTTTATAAATTATGTCGGAGAGAGTATTAGCAGTACCGAACTATTTCTCTTATAAATTATGTCGGAGAGAGTCGATGGGCTTGCTTATAGAGATGCCGGCGAGGCAATAATTATTTGAAAAGGGCATCGCTGTCTGGAGAAGGTCAGACAGACTAATTTGCTTCATTATCGCCACGAGAAGAGAATAAACGTGTTCGTGTTCGTGCACGATTCTTATTGCATTCAGTCACTGTCGAGTGGACATTCGAGGTAGAATCATTTGTCCGGCAGAGATTCATTCTAATCCTGTTTTCTCTTTCACCAAGTTTATCAGTCGATGGGCACTTTAAAAAGCAGGACACCAAGGTAGCTCTGCAAGTTGTATAGAGAGCAGTTTGAAATGAAAATGAAAATGAAGTCGAAATCTTTGTTCGTGGTGGTCGTGGTCGTGGTCGTCTTGTTGAGCAAAATGGCAGCAGCGCAAGTGGGGGTGAAGGTCGGAAGATGGAGGCTTCTGGTACAAAATGGGGGCGTCTCTGCCATGCACATGACCACCACGCATTTAAACACGGTGGTGATGTTTGACCGGACCAACTTCGGGTCGTCGCAGATCCTGCTGGGCAACGGCCGTTGCCGCGACAATCCGCAGGACCTGGTGCTCACTCACGACTGCTCGGCGCATTCCATCGAGTACAACATAGCCACCAACAATGTGAGGCCGCTCATGATTTTCACCGACACCTGGTGTTCGTCCGGGGCGTTTGCCGCAAATGGAACGTTGGTGCAAACCGGGGGGTGGCGTGACGGGGCACGGGACATTCGTTACTTCGTCCCCTGCTCGGACGGCAGCTGCGACTGGAATAATTTCGAGGGGCCGAAGCTTGCTGCGAATCGCTGGTATGCCGCCAACCAAATCCTGCCGGACAACCGCATTATCGTTGTCGGGGGCACGCAGATGTTTAACTACGAGTTTGTCCCCAAGAGGCCCGGCGAAGGAGTTTTCAATCTGCCGTTTCTATCTCAGACCCGAACCAGCGGCCAAGTGGAGAACAACCTCTATCCATTTCTCCACCTCTCGTCCGATGGCAACCTCTTTATCTTTGCCAACAGGGACTCCATTCTCCTCGACTACAAAACCAACGTTGTCGTGAAGACCTTTCCCAGAATGCCGGGCGACGGCCCGCGGAACTACCCTTCCACCGGGTCGTCCGTCATGCTGCCGCTCTCCGCCGCGGACGGGTTTCACAAAGTGGAAGTTCTCATCTGTGGGGGCTGTCCCGACAACGGCTTCGCCCTGGCTAGCGCGGGTAATTTCGCGGACGCGCTTCGCAGCTGTGGACGAATGGTCATTACAGACCCGAATCCTTCCTGGAGCATGGAAGACATGCCCGCTCCGAGAACCATGTCGGACATGCTCATTCTCCCCAACGGCGAAATCATCATCATCAATGGAGCGGGGAAGGGCGTAGCAGGGTGGAACATGGCAACCGCCCCCGTCTTAACACCTTACCTCTACCGACCCGCTGCACCCGTCGGGCAGCGCTTCTTCACCCTGGCGGCCACAACCATCCCCAGAATGTACCACTCTACTGCTAACGTGATGGCGGACGCGAGAATCATTGTGGGCGGCTCCAATCCGCACGCGGGCTACGTCTTCACGGGAACTAACTTCCCGACAGAGCTCCGGCTAGAAGCATACAGTCCTTATTACTTAGAAAACATCTACACGTACTTGCGCCCCAAGATAACGTCCGTGTCGCCAACCTCGATCTCCTACGGCACCGCCTTTACGGTTGTTTTCTCTGTCCCCAATCCTCTTAACACCGTTATACAGTTCAATGCCTACGCTCCGTCGTTTACGACCCACACCAATTCGATGAACCAGAGGCTGCTCATTCTCGCCGCTAAAACACCGACCCTCGTCTCAAATGCGATCGGGAACGTCGTGTATTCTTCTTCTGTCACGGCCCCTCCAAGCGGTGTGGCTGCCCCGCCGGGATATTACATGTTGTTTGTGGTAAATAATGGCGTTCCCAGCGTCGCCCAGTGGGTTCAATTTTCATAAACTTGTTAGATACACTTCATTGATGTCTCAGTTTGCTTGGAGGGGAGCATAGTTCCTAAATTCCTTCCATTTGTTCGAACGATGTTATGTAAAAGGCATGCTGCATTTGTTTGGGGGTAATCTGAAACCCAGTTGTAATTATGGCAATTGTAATTTCAAATCTCAAATAAATTGAAAACGAAATATTCATTCCACTGGATGTGCATTGCACCAAATCGTATCCCAGGTAAACTAATAATTAACGTTTTGAATTACACACATATTATTCAAGAATAACAATAATGTTAAGAGTCCAATCAACTTGTCATTTGAATCGCATTCATGTCTCATCATAACAGTATTATTCAGCCGAATCAACATGTTATTTTCTAATACTTTATGAAACGGCTCTCGATTTTAACAATTTTCTGAAATTTAATATACAACAAAGTTATTATTAAGAACATACAGTTTCCACAGTTTGTATCAATTAGAGAAAGTTTTTAGAAAATACAATAAGAAATTTTTTTATCATTTTTCTAAATCACTCATAATCTACCATAAAAAACAATAAGTCATTAGAGAGCTCTATTACACATATGGAAATGCAACCCCTAGTTTGTATATTATACGTTGGAAAATTATTGGAGAGCACTATTACACATCGTATCATCATAAGAGCACAACATCGACACTCTAGGTATGTTGCACGACGACCTAAATTGTCTCGTTTATCATTGTTCTATTATATTAACTCGATAATAGAGGTTTGGCCAGAAGAAAAAATTCTAGCCTATTTCTAAATAGTGTCTACTAACACCACACTTTTCAAACACATGTTATAGACACCAAGGTAAATAAGATTGAGCAACATCTGAATCAATACAATTTAGATGTTCGAGCCAATTTCAAACCTATGGTTTTAGAGCCACAAGCATGAAGGACAATTTTGTAGTTGAGGAAGTGAACTAGAGCACCTGACAAAATATCTACCAAGACAAATGTGTTGATTTGACATAAAATAGGGATTTCATAAATTAATTAATCAATTTTCACCTATATGTCTTCATCAAGTTTCAAGCTAAGTTCCATTATTCTATTTATTTAATTTACGAGCATTTATCATCCCTTGCTCCTTATATTGGGTAGGATTTTTATTCATTGTGGATTAATTAATTTACCTATGATATTTATATGTGGTTTGTTATTTTCCTTTACATCAAATTCGTGAACTTGATGTATATTACACCCTTAGCATTTGTTCCTTCTATGTTAAACTTTTAGATATGGTTTTTAATTAAAAACTTCTTACTTTATAACTAATTGAGACTTCCATTCACTTTCGTTTTCTAATGAATTGCCATATAATTTTCATTTGGGTTTGGGCCTTCACTAGTGATATCTATCCTATCCCTAACCAACCATTCTTTGACTATACCTTATTGAGCTAGATCATTTATTATGGATTATGATAGATTTTTGCCACTAGCCTCTGTCCATGCATGCCTTACTAGTTTTGATGTGTTCCTATGATTTACTTCATTCAATCCATTCATACTCGATTTTGCCTCTTATTTTTATGTCATTTCTATGGGGTCATTATTTCATTATGTTTGTGTTTTCTCTCCTTTAGGGAGTTGCTTATTGTTCACCATTCTTTTTGGGATGTAGTCAGTTCACCGTTTATCGAGCTTCATCATGACCATATTTTTCTTATGATTGGTGACCTTCATCACCACCAACATGTTTTACCCTTAACCGTGCTATTTCTTCATTATATTTTTATGAAATATATGATGATTATATATGTTATATGAATTATTTGTTTCCTTCTTCATGTGCAAATGTTACTTCATGATGAATATGCTTATTGCACGATGAATGCTAATGATGCAACCCCACTTCTTCCCTTCAAATCCAGGTACGATACTTTATGTCATAATCTTCGACCTTCCTTAGTTATTAATGATGTTGTTGATCCTTGTGATTTAGTTTCTTCTACTTGTCATGATAGCCCTATTTCCATACCCTTCCATTCAGTTTGATATTAAATAACTTTGGAGGAGTCTAACGATATTGATTTATGTTAGGATAATCGTTCAATGGTTCATTTCCTTCCATATTAAATGACTTTGTATCATATATATATATATATATATATATGATGATGATGATGATGATTATTCCCCTACTATGATGGATAATGATATAGCCCTATGTTTTCTTGATACATCTAGTGATTTCACTCTATGTCATGTTGTACCTAGCGATTATATTCTTTCTACATCTCATGATTGATCGCCCCTTGCATCTAGGAATTCTCCTACGTGTGCATCTCTTGCCACACCTTACTTTGAGGAGCCTAGTGAAAGGTATGATCAAGTTTATACTTTTAATGAGCCTCTTTGTGATATATTCTCTCTAGGACCACCTATATATGATGACTATCCTAGTGATGTGATTTATTGTGCTAGTGATCTTCCATAAAGAAGAAAGTCTTTCAAAATCTATGCTAAGTAAATAGCATGAGATTTTTGTTGAAGGGATTATGCTAGTGATTCTAATGCTTCTGTCGTTTTCATAACAACAACTATCTCTCACTACATATCAAAAAGGGCGTGATTAAGATTAACTAAGTTGTCACAATATTAAAAATGTAGGAGCTTCCCTCATTGACATGTCCTAGGTTTTCACAATCTTTATAGTGATAGGGCTCATGGGGACTCCTAGGTGTGATACAAGGAAGGGCCCTAGAGAAATTTCCCCACCCAAGTGCTCATTAGCCACCCATATTCAAACTTCAAACTATTGTTCCAAAATACTTCTAATAAACCAAATACTTGATGGAATCCTTGCTTTCATGAAATGAGCACAAGAAGATAAATTTCAGCATAGAAACCATCGACTTGTCCGAGTGCACATGTAGGATCCAAGATCGACAATTAATAGAAAGCAAGAACATTTGGGAACAACTGTAGGGTTGCCACCTCAATAGCTTGAGGAAAACTTTCAAGCACAAGAGATCTCCAAGAGATGAAATGGTTCTAGTATTCTCTACTGACAAAGTCTTCAACATCTAGCATCCCGTGGAAAGAGAAGACTAAGCACTCCACTCCCTAGAAAAGTTGTCATTATGTTGGCTCTCAAAATCATTTACCATTTTTTCTCCTAGAATTACCATATAAATCCACGATAAGGGGAACACGACTACTAGGGTGAAAGATAAAAATTCATCAACAAAGAATGGATGGCCTTTAAGACCAATAAATAAGAGTGGGCAACTCTTCTTTCTCTTCAGGCTAAGCCAAACCTTGGAGGTTATTTCTTTGAGAGCCTTGATAGAATAATTAGAAGAAAATGAAAAGCTATGCAATAAACCTTGAGTATTGTTACTTATGGTATATAGTCTTTCATTGATAATAAGTCATCTAGGCATTAGTTATTACTTGAATCATCCTTAGATGCTCATCGGCCAACATCTATAGTCAGTAGTCTTGATTATCATCCAATGGTAGAGAGGAAAGAACTGTAGGAGAGTGGGAAATCTATTCTAGATATGCAATAACTTGGACATGGGAGGATATCTTCCACCAAGCATAAAATTCAATCTCGCACACATGTCTAGCTATCATAAGTAGAAATTAGGCACTTATTTCAATTTCATCTCTTGTACCAAGTTGTATTAATAATATCGTGTGAGGAGCACTGCTTATTTCTTAATTTGATTCATTTTTTTCTAGGACTTTCTAAGTGGGGCTAATATCTCATATTTAACACATAATCAAAGGCAATTATCTCCACTTCAATTCTACAAATTCCTTTCCTACTTTTCACCCTTTTCTCTCTATGCAAGTGTTTCGACCTAGCAATGCATATGGATAACTAGATCAAGAACCTCCATGTTTTCCTCCCTCCGCTGAATTAGGAACCAATGGAGTGGGGTCCCTACGACACTGTGTAACTGGGGCAAGTCTTTGACATCGACTGAAGTCCCACATGTTGTGTTCTAAATTAGGATTATCATTGGAGGCCTGTTTCTTAGAGCCTCCTCCTAGATATTGATGTTCTGTGGTGTGGCCTCGATTTTCCTGTCAAACATAATGGATTTACTACAAGAGGCAGATTTTCCAGTTGTTTATTTTCTTCATTTGCCTTGTCTCTGTGTGTCTTTGTCCTTTGTCCTTTTGTCTCGCTCAGTTCTCCTTGTTTTCCTTCCTCTTGACTCTGTAGCCCAATGGGTAAGGCACTGATTCATTCCAAAAATTATAGGTTGTTTGTTGCGTCCTTTACAGTCCTTGTCCCCAATCAGAGCCAGTTGTCGGCCTCATTTCTAACCAGCCAAATTTTAAACTTTTGCGGCAAAATTCCTAGTCTGAGTCTCTCGTAATCACAAATTCTCCCGAAGTGTCAAGTCGCTCGCCACTTTGAAGGAGGAATTGTACATTTGTTTAAGCCAGAGTCTTGGAAGCAATTCTGTTGTACGGTAAATAACGAAACAATTAAATTTCAAAATCTGCAAGGGCTGGAAAGAAATCCTTTTATAGGGACGTCTCTATGGCTATTTCTCCTAATGTGGCAACTTTTCAAGTCACGAAGTCTTACGGGGGAGATTTTAAAGCTTCAAATTTTTGGTGAGTAGTTTTCGAAAATGTTTAAATCATGGTTTTCGTAAAGGTTGGAGCAAAATCATCTAAAATGGGGTCTCGTGATGTTATTACAGACAATGTGGCAAGATTTCATGAAAAAAATATTGTCTCTATCAGAAGTTATGCCAATTTTCCTTCCTCATTCCATTTGCAGGCTTGACGAACAAGTGTTATAAATATTCGTGAGGCTATAATTTTCAACAAGTTATACTTTTTCACAAGTTATAACGAGTTGCGAAAGCATGCGAATGTGCCGATAAAAGAAAAGACTTAGGAATTTTCACAAGTTATGAATTGCACTCAATATGCAGATGGAGGTTTTGAAAAAGCACAAGTTCTAGTAATTAAGGTTGCAAATGAAGCGAAGTGTTTGAAAAACCACTAGTCTATTACAAATTCTAACTTTCAAAAATTCCTAAGTTGTGAGGAATTTCCAAAAGGCTGATGAGCTACTTAGAAGTTTTCACAAGTCACATGAAGGTTAGTCAAAACTAGAAGTCAGAAGTTAGTTATTTCGAGTTGTAAATTTGACTAACTTCAAAATGAAACTTGCCAAAGAGAAGTTAGTTATTCTAATTTGTATATTTGACAAAGTCCATAAATGAACTTGTGAGTTTGGCTAACTAATTTGAAGCAAATTAGAAATTTTCACAAGTTAAAATTAAGGAGTGCAAAAGTTAGTTATTCCAATTTGTTGATTTAGCTAGCTAATGTGAAAATAAGTTTTAAATTCTTCGAAGTCATCTTTGGCATTTTAGTTAGTTATTTTAACTTGTGAATTTGACTAGAACTCATTTCTTTTCGGCCATCCAAACTAGTCTTAAAGGAAAGTGCAAGTTGTACTTTTTGATAGCTTGTGAAAAGTTATACTAGGCTTCAAAGCGTCGATGAATAAACGAAAGCAAGAAGTAGTTATTATAACTACTTGAAAAACAAAAAACCCTCCCTAAGATGGGTCTGTTGAGAAGGTTTTAAAATTTTTCAAGCAAATGCAATTAGCATCAGCTCCGCCTATGCCAACAGAGGAGTTTTGGAACATGGTTTAGATATCCATTAAAACGCGGTGGGAAGGTGGTATTCCCTACCAAATTTTCAAATTTGCGAAACGTGGTTTTTCACAACTCAGCCATAACGGGAATCAAAGAATTCAAAGAGGAGTCTACTAAAATGTTTAGATAGAGCTCATGAGGCAAAGACAGGGCAACCAAAGTCATGATGCAGCTGAGAAAAGGGGTATGTAGCTTGAAAAAGAAAAGGCAGCTGTGTTGAATTCCAAGTTATCCACAAGATATAGGGCGCAGATAGCCATTAATTCAAACCATAATCGTTAAGAAATAGTGCATCCATATGAAGACAATGGTGCAACTGTGAAATACAAATATCTATTGCGCAAACACTCCATTTATTTATTTATTTTTTTACCGAGAGGAATCGTCAGGTTAGCCTAGCGATCCAGAGCTTAGCTATTTGACAGGGCGTGCCCTCTCAGGTGATGCGTAATGGACCCCACCAGTTATGGTGCACAAATATATGAAGAGGGTACGCAGGCATTCAAACAAGAAGCACAAGTTTTCAAATTTCAACGCAAGGGGACTCTTCAAATAGTGCGCAGCTCTTGGGAAACCACTGTGCGACAATTATCCACAGAGGAACAATAATTGTCACAGTTATAATCTCCAATGTAGAGCCGACACAGATGTACTGTTTGACAGAATGCCTCAAAGAGATGAAATCTCGTGGAATGCAATAACGACAGGAGGTACACAAAATGGTTCTGTTTAAAAGGCCGCACAAACTTTTAAACAAATGCAGCCAGCTGGTGTTAAAAGATGAGTTCCACAACCTTTCCTAGCTTCCTACCCGCATGCCAAAACAAGAGCTCTAGAACAGTGTATCGACATCCATCGAAACATAATCGAAAGTGGATTTTTTTGATCAGATGTAAGTGCCTCGGTTGATCTGTGGAAGCATACGAACTGTTTGATAAAATGTCTTAAAGAAATATAGTCGCCTACTCGATACTCTAATTAGGCCAGGTTCCACCATAAGTTTTCGGTTGATATCTTCACTGTTGACTATCCATAGACTGGTAAAATCTGTGTCTATTCGTACTATTTTCTTATCAATATATTATGTTTGCTTCTATACCTTTTTTTATAAAAGGCTATATCAGTAATATGCCTCATTCATAAATGTAATGGAACACAAGGAGGAGAACATGATAGCGAGTAGATGCCGAGAAAACACTAGACCTCCCTAAAGAGGGATGGAGTATATTAGATTTGTCACTTAAACACGTGTAGTAGATAAGACATCTTCCCATGGATCTAAATGAACACAAGTCGATCTTAAGAAGCCACCTAAAATATGTCTCATGTATGAGTTAAGGCTTCCTATAGGATAACACATGACCTTTGAGAGTCATAGTACACCTGTATGCAGATGCATCCCTATGCTGCAAAAGATCCTCATTCTAATGCAATAAGCCATCTAACACAATAAGCCAACACAAACAAGTCAGGTGACTCAAAGACTTTCCCATGTAGAGATAGCTAGTGCTATTACATAAGTAATGAAGATAATATCCCTTCTTGATTATTATATTACATGTGTCATGGTTGAACCCTATTCTAGACTATTGTTATCCTTTGTTTCTCATATTTTAGACTTTCTTGAATAGAGTTCCTTATTTGTGGGAATGTCTCCTACCACTTAGTATTCTATCCCTTTGATCCAATTGCTTTTCGGGACTACGGCTTATTTTTGTGGTGCAGTGCCTTCAAACTCTACCAGCCATCGATCATGTTGATCCAATGGTTCATGGGAATATAAGGAGAAAATGAGTTTTTATTGGTGTAAATTCTTATCATTGGTTAGTTCATTCGAGTGATGGGCCCCTTCTATCGAGCTAGCTCTTGAATGGTAGACGTAGTTGAGAATAGATAGTCCAAGGTAGTTTCTTGGCAGTCTCCTTGACAAATTTATTATTTATGTGGTAAATCTAATCAGGATTTGCACATTTTCTTCAATGAGCATTTGGTGTAGAGAGAATAGAAATCACGCTTAATTCTCTCCTTGATTAAGTTAGAAGTAGAATGGGAACAAGAACTATTTTATGAGGCTCAAAATCTTAGATGTATAAAGTATGGGGGATATACCTCATATTAAATGTAACAATGGCAGCTCTGATTTTAGCAGAGAGACTACCATTCTAAAGGCAGCTTTTAAAATATGTCTTGTGTTGGTGAAAACAATGGAAATCTAGACAAATGGGAAAGGCTAAGATCAATTAATATAAAAAGGTTTGCAGGATATAGTGCACTCAACGAGGATGCTCCCCTTGGAGGCATTTGGGAACGATATCTAGGATGACATTGCAGATGATGTTGTCGAGGAATACTTGGAGCCAAGATTGGGAGAGAGGATATCTATTTCTCAAATGGTGTTGGACAGGAAAATAGAAGCTTGCACAATAGGTCAGAGAAGAAAGGGTTGAAGAATATGATCCAATGAAACAAAACAGAAAACTGCATCCGAGATTAAAACTACACTAGAAAAATTAGTGTGAAAGAGGAGAGTGGCTAACTCTCTTAGGGTCCAATGAAGGTCCTGCCATGGAATGTTAGGGGCATAAATCTCCCTAACAAAACGTGCATGGATAGGTTCCAAATTGATAAATGAAAAGTGGATATAGCATTTTTAGAAGAACTAAAAATTTCTAAGAACAAGTGGAACAAATTTTCTAGGATTGGAATCTATGGGACATATCTATGATTGCTGCTAATGGGACCTCCGGGGGGTTGGCCATCTTATAAAAGAGAAGCCTCCCAAAAATAGAAACATTAGTTGGGGGAGAATTTGATCCTTGGTAAGTTCAACAAATGTTTGTTGAATTCAGATCTTTGGGTTATAAGTGTATATGTCCCAAAAGTAACTACACAAGAAAGAAAGTTATTGGTGTATATCAGTAATATACTGTTCACTCTAAAGGATGAAAGGGTGATTATTGGAGGAGAGTTTAATGCTATAATAGACGAGGAAGAAAAAATAGGGGAATCATCCCTCTCACAAGATGTATGGAAGACTTCGAGGATTTCATCATATTAAATTACTTGTATGAATGTATTTCAAAGAATGGGAAATTTACATGGGCAAACAAAAGAAATCATTTTAACCACATTGTGGAGAGGTTAGATGGATTCCTTATCTCAGCAATGACTGGAAGAGAATAAAAATTCATCAGTACCGTACTACCTCTAGAGCTAGTTTTCATGACTATCCTCTATGTCTAAAGTTCATGGAGGACAGCGATAAAAGAAATTATGATTTAAGATTTCAAGAAATGTAGTTCAGACACCCAAGTTTTCTGCCATAGTTGAAGGTTTGGTAAGAATCATCTCCATACACATAGTCTTATAAAATGTTCTAACTGCTGCAAAAACCAATATTTATCAAAGTGCGGGTTAGAAAGTGGAATTATAGCAACTTCAAGAATATTTTCAAAGGAAAAGAAAGAATTCAAAACTAGCTTGCTACAATTTCTGCCCACATTATTTCACTGACTCGAAATAATTAACACCTTAAGTTCTTGGATTTATGCTAGATTTGTGTAGAAATTCTCTTTGAAAATATTCTTGAAGTGGTTATAAGTCCACTTTCTAGCCTACACTTCAATGATAATTTTTAGTTTTTGCACTAGCTGGAACATTCTAGAACCCTATATGTATGGAGGGGTTTTAAAACCCTGTTTGGAGAGTTTTATGCCACTATTGAAGGTTTGTTGGGAATCCTTTCCATACATACGGGGTTCTAGAATGTTCCAATTCTCTTTGAAAATATTCTTTAAGTAGCTATAATTCCACTTCCTAACTTACACTTTGATAAATTTTATTTTTTTGCACCAGCCAGAACATTTTAGAACCTTGTATGTATGGAGGGATTTTAAAACCCTATATGGAAAGTTTTATGCCACAGTTGAAATTTTGGTGGGAATCCTCTCCATACGTATAGTACATTCTAGTAGAAATCTATCCACATTCTAGTACCACCAGTTTGGATCGGATAGTAGTTTTTATTTTAGCAGAGAGAATATCTTGGAAGGGGAATGATACCCCTTATATTCATACTTCATCTCTTTTGTTGGAGGATTTTCTTGCACGTGTTCTACAAAAAACCAAAGAGTCCATTAGATAGTTTATAGATTTTATAAAAATCATTGATGCATGTCTAAGAATAAACAATCTTACTAATAACACTCGCAAGAATGTTAAATTAAGTCAAATAATGAAATCAAAATGAGGGTTAGAGATAGCCTGAAATCTCTAAATGATAAGAAAATACAAAGTAGGAAGGGATCATGGTGTTAGGATACCGCCTACATAACTACCAATTAGTGAAAAAAGAGTTTGAAACTCTACCTAATATATTGTATCGAGGTTCGCTGAGAACCAAACAAAAGTAATGCTCTTTTCCATCTTAGAATAAAGAATTCTGGAAGAAACATTAGAAAGACATGTTTTCGGATCCCATGACGATGAGTACCTCAAAGAAATTTAGAATCAAAGAAGGAGAAAGTATGAAACCTAATAATATAAGCGTAGGCCAAGATGCAAGAATATATGACCCAAAGGTCTATCGGGAAACGATACTCGGGCCTACAACTTACCACATGTAAAACAATATGAATTGCCAAAGACGAAATAATTAAATAGTATGGGACAAACTAATATATGTTGGGGATCGAGCTTCAAGTGTACCACTTATGAATCAACTGATCAACTCCCTAAAGTCATGGTCCCTAAATTCTTATAGAAATAAGTAAATTATTGGGAAATGAGAATCAAGACTAACACCTTTGATATATTTTATTAGTTATATTTCTAAATTTCTAGGCCTGATATGATTGAAACAAAAAATAGTGGTGGAGAACAAGGGTTCAAGCTCTTGAAGACCCAAGTTCAAAAATATTCTCAGGGTAAAAGGACCATAGGAATAAAAAATCAATCATAGCATTTACATGGTACTTGATGAGCTAGATCCAGAAAGATCTTACTATTACGATTTATTTCTTATGTATTTTAAAAGCATGCCACCATGAGGAAAGCCAAAATTTTGGGTCCAATACAAAACATGGTTTCAAGACTTATCATGATAAGGCAAGTGACAAGGGCGGTTAAAATGGACCCACAAACCTAAAACATGTCTAATTTCAAGACTTAACAAATTAAAAAATTAGAATGAAAATTTTCACAAGCATGGCAAAGTCCTGTTTAGGTTTTTTCTACACCAAATTTTATGAAGTTTCAAAGACAAGATCAAAAAGTCCTAACTACGGTATGGACTCAAAATCATGACTCCAATACAATAGACTTCATTAAATTTGAAAATGTAAAATCAAGGGTCCTCTAACTCAGTCACGGATTTCAATTTACAACCAACTAAATACCCTAAAATAAATGAAATGGATCAAACCTGGTATTTGAAAGAGAGAAATTAAAAACAAATAGATCTAAAAAAAATAGAATCCGATTCGAACAATCACAAGCAAGGAATTTACCAAATATTGAAGATAAATTAATGGGAAACCTAGGAAAGAAACCCTACTTAGAAAGATGAAATAAAAAACCAAACTTTAAGAAAGCACAAACCCTAGAACACCACTTGAAGAGTCGGTCATCATTAAATCACACGTGATCATGATGGAAAATCAAACAATCATAATCTATGAGCATGATTCCAAGCGTTGGGAGGCAGCTTAAATGCACAAAAGATTTAGAAGTTAAATCTCAAAGGAATGGTGAGAAAATGAAGATCGATTAGGACTTTTAAATGATATCACATGTGTGAAAGAAACCTTAAATGTAGAGTCAAGGAGATAGGTTGAGCTCCAAGGAAAACACTATCCAAGCACTAAGAAATAGGTATTTGTCTTGTCTGATGAAATTAGCAGTTTTAGTAGATAATTAAGAAGAAACTTAGACTCCCATGCTAAGCAATATTCTTTGGGATAACATGAACCTAGATACCTCAACAACTAAAAGAAAAAAGCAATAGAAAACTCAAAACCCCAATGACAAAGACATAAGGCTAGGATGGCAAGGAACTTGATGATCGAAAAACAGGAAAGAAGATACTGTAATTCCCACAACAACACTAAGAGATAGGGTTTGGGAAACACCTTATCAAGCATGCTAGTAAGGAAAAGTCTAAAATCCAAAAAACTAAGTAAATACTCAAAATGATCCTGGAAAAGACGTAGGAATTTCAAAACAACATAATCACTTTGAAAATAGTTAAGGTTGCAAACCCTTTATTAAATTCAATAGAAAACTTCCCTAAATTTAAAACGTCAAGATTACCTCCTCGAACAAGCATAAAATAAAGACGTCTTAAAAATAACAAAGAAAGCTGAAAAGGGGGACCTGCTAATTTGGCTAACGAAAAGTAGGCCATGTGTGCAAGGCACAACACTAGGTGTGGTTGTTAATGCATCATTTATAGTATTCCTTTTTATTTAATTCTCTTGTTATGAAAACCGCAAGGAAAACCCCCTTCGCCTAGTAGATCCCTAAAGATGAAGGAGAGTTTAGCCACTCTCAATCATTGGTCCTTTAATATCACAGTTGATTATGAGTCGAACCAATCAACCTATGATGACCTTCCTTGGCCTTATCTTTTATGTTTTTCTTTAGGATTTGTGGAGGTACATGTTTGAGAGCCAGCATAACCCGCATGTACAAGAGAAGACTATTACAGTACCATTTGAAATGCATTAGAATGCTTCAATGCCTACCCTTCAAATTGTGTTTGTTATAGGTTGTGGTAAGACAGATTCGTTTATAATTAGAACACCATCATCTGATACAATAATTTTTTGTTAGAATCCCTTTCGTGCTTCTAAGATTTGTCTAGGTATCCAGGCTCTCTTTGACTGTTTCACTAAAAAAATAAAGTAATTATTGAGTATAATGATTGAATTACATTTATGTACATTTTTCTATTATTCTTTAATTGGAGCATTTATACACTTAGTTGATAGTCATATTATTTAACAACTAGTTTGTATTTTTTGGTAATTGGGATTTCTTTGGCATATGCACGGGTTTTGAGAATGTGAGTAATTTAATATCAAGATCCTGAAATGTGGATTAAATTCAATGACGGTGTATCAACTATTAATCATCGTTAAAATTCATAATCTTAAGTGCCTAATGGTTAAATTTAGAGTTCAAATGGAATGAACTGAGAATCAAATACTACAAATTTGATCTATTTGTTGTGATTCTTTTTTTGTTTGATTTACTATTTTTTTTTTTTTTTCAATCTAGAATCAGAATTTCTTTGGCATATGCACGAGTTTTGAGAATATGAGTAATTGGAAATCAGGATCCTAGAAATATGGGTTAAATTCAATGACAGTGTATCAACTATTACTCCTCATTAAAATTCACAATCTTAAGTGCATCATGGTTAATTTGGAGTTCGAATGGAATTAACTTAGAATCAAATACTACAAATTTGTCTCTTTGTTGTGAATTTTCTTTGTCTGATTTACTAATTTTGTTTTTATGATAACATTTTAGGAAGGCGAAACCACAAAAAATTGACTAGGCTCTATATATTTTCTTTAACAAGCATTCCCTGGAGTAGAAACTTGATGAAGATGAAATTTTAAAGACCCGTGTGTACATGTTCCTTCGAAAGATAGTGGAATGTGAAATTTAGTTACACACTGTCAGAAATTAGATTGAAGACAATGCTTTAAAATCCAAGGAATCGGGTGATTTGCATTAAATGTTAGATTTTGGATTGACTCTCTACTTCGATTCCTTGGATGTAGTCTTAGATAGTCTCATTCACAACATCAATGAGGATTTGGGTACATGTCAGCACTAGACGAAGCTAAACGTGTACAATGGTTTCTTTCAAAGTGGTCTGTACTCCAACTAGTTTCATTTCAATTTTCTTCTTGGCGACTAGTAGCATGTGGCTTTTTCCTTTTCTAAACTAGGTTTTATTTTAAAGAACTAGAATAGGTGCCTTATTTGTATTTAATAATTAGGTGATCAGGAGCATTCATACAATTCACTATCTTAGTGATCGAGATTTTTTTGATTTCTCTATGTGCCCTTATTCAATCGTCTAATTTATTCTTCTTGGTCCTATTTTTCGACTTTGGAGTTCAGTGTGATTATTGCTTTCTTCCTATTCAACCTTTGTGGTTTGAATGGTAGTGTGATTTTGATATCTTTGTGGAATTTATCACGTCTTCTTATCCCTCCTAGGGTTAGCCTTCTCCTTGCCCATGGCGTATTACGCTTATTTAGTTCAATGGCGCTCGACTTTTCAAATGGTATGAGTCTTGGTCTCAAATAACATCTAGTTATTCCAAGAAAAACTCTATTTCCTTGCTTCACACCAATGAAGCATTAAAAGATTCTTTTGATCCTATTATTACTCAGCTTCCTCCCTCCCAGTTCAAATACTTTTATCCATATATATCTCATAAAGATTTCCAAAGAAAAAAATTGAATCAACATAGTTTAAACAAAAACATTCCAACTCCCCGATTCGGTAACAAGATGATAGAGAATAAAAAATACATAATGAAATCCTAGTGTTAATTAGCAGATTTTAGCGAATCGTTGACAAATGCTTCGTTTCTATTAATTATTTCAGACCTAAAACTATTTCCATCGCATAATTCCCAGTCGCTCGTTTCCAGCTGTATACGAGAATTCCTTTCCCAGTACGTATTCAGATGTCCGAATATCTCTGCCAATGAATTTTAGGTCGGTCCAATAAGAGCGATACCCAAACTGATATATATTAAATCCTGTTTTCCATTAGGAGTATTAGCAGCCATGATTCCAGTACCGAACTATTTCTTTTATAAATTATGTCGGAGAGAGTATTAGCAGTACCGAACTATTTCTCTTATAAATTATGTCGGAGAGAGTCGATGGGCTTGCTTATAGAGATGCCGGCGAGGCAATAATTATTTGAAAAGGGCATCGCTGTCTGGAGAAGGTCAGACAGACTAATTTGCTTCATTATCGCCACGAGAAGAGAATAAACGTGTTCGTGTTCGTGCACGATTCTTATTGCATTCAGTCACTGTCGAGTGGACATTCGAGGTAGAATCATTTGTCCGGCAGAGATTCATTCTAATCCTGTTTTCTCTTTCACCAAGTTTATCAGTCGATGGGCACTTTAAAAAGCAGGACACCAAGGTAGCTCTGCAAGTTGTATAGAGAGCAGTTTGAAATGAAAATGAAAATGAAGTCGAAATCTTTGTTCGTGGTGGTCGTGGTCGTGGTCGTCTTGTTGAGCAAAATGGCAGCAGCGCAAGTGGGGGTGAAGGTCGGAAGATGGAGGCTTCTGGTACAAAATGGGGGCGTCTCTGCCATGCACATGACCACCACGCATTTAAACACGGTGGTGATGTTTGACCGGACCAACTTCGGGTCGTCGCAGATCCTGCTGGGCAACGGCCGTTGCCGCGACAATCCGCAGGACCTGGTGCTCACTCACGACTGCTCGGCGCATTCCATCGAGTACAACATAGCCACCAACAATGTGAGGCCGCTCATGATTTTCACCGACACCTGGTGTTCGTCCGGGGCGTTTGCCGCAAATGGAACGTTGGTGCAAACCGGGGGGTGGCGTGACGGGGCACGGGACATTCGTTACTTCGTCCCCTGCTCGGACGGCAGCTGCGACTGGAATAATTTCGAGGGGCCGAAGCTTGCTGCGAATCGCTGGTATGCCGCCAACCAAATCCTGCCGGACAACCGCATTATCGTTGTCGGGGGCACGCAGATGTTTAACTACGAGTTTGTCCCCAAGAGGCCCGGCGAAGGAGTTTTCAATCTGCCGTTTCTATCTCAGACCCGAACCAGCGGCCAAGTGGAGAACAACCTCTATCCATTTCTCCACCTCTCGTCCGATGGCAACCTCTTTATCTTTGCCAACAGGGACTCCATTCTCCTCGACTACAAAACCAACGTTGTCGTGAAGACCTTTCCCAGAATGCCGGGCGACGGCCCGCGGAACTACCCTTCCACCGGGTCGTCCGTCATGCTGCCGCTCTCCGCCGCGGACGGGTTTCACAAAGTGGAAGTTCTCATCTGTGGGGGCTGTCCCGACAACGGCTTCGCCCTGGCTAGCGCGGGTAATTTCGCGGACGCGCTTCGCAGCTGTGGACGAATGGTCATTACAGACCCGAATCCTTCCTGGAGCATGGAAGACATGCCCGCTCCGAGAACCATGTCGGACATGCTCATTCTCCCCAACGGCGAAATCATCATCATCAATGGAGCGGGGAAGGGCGTAGCAGGGTGGAACATGGCAACCGCCCCCGTCTTAACACCTTACCTCTACCGACCCGCTGCACCCGTCGGGCAGCGCTTCTTCACCCTGGCGGCCACAACCATCCCCAGAATGTACCACTCTACTGCTAACGTGATGGCGGACGCGAGAATCATTGTGGGCGGCTCCAATCCGCACGCGGGCTACGTCTTCACGGGAACTAACTTCCCGACAGAGCTCCGGCTAGAAGCATACAGTCCTTATTACTTA
Organism: Cunninghamia lanceolata; assembly: GCA_027924645.1. NCBI lineage: Eukaryota > Viridiplantae > Streptophyta > Pinopsida > Cupressales > Cupressaceae > Cunninghamia > Cunninghamia lanceolata. The sequence goes on along the minus strand of BSBN01002101.1, from coordinate 38,895 downwards.
GAAAACATCTACACGTACTTGCGCCCCAAGATAACGTCCGTGTCGCCAACCTCGATCTCCTACGGCACCGCCTTTACGGTTGTTTTCTCTGTCCCCAATCCTCTTAACACCGTTATACAGTTCAATGCCTACGCTCCGTCGTTTACGACCCACACCAATTCGATGAACCAGAGGCTGCTCATTCTCGCCGCTAAAACACCGACCCTCGTCTCAAATGCGATCGGGAACGTCGTGTATTCTTCTTCTGTCACGGCCCCTCCAAGCGGTGTGGCTGCCCCGCCGGGATATTACATGTTGTTTGTGGTAAATAATGGCGTTCCCAGCGTCGCCCAGTGGGTTCAATTTTCATAAACTTGTTAGATACACTTCATTGATGTCTCAGTTTGCTTGGAGGGGAGCATAGTTCCTAAATTCCTTCCATTTGTTCGAACGATGTTATGTAAAAGGCATGCTGCATTTGTTTGGGGGTAATCTGAAACCCAGTTGTAATTATGGCAATTGTAATTTCAAATCTCAAATAAATTGAAAACGAAATATTCATTCCACTGGATGTGCATTGCACCAAATCGTATCCCAGGTAAACTAATAATTAACGTTTTGAATTACACACATATTATTCAAGAATAACAATAATGTTAAGAGTCCAATCAACTTGTCATTTGAATCGCATTCATGTCTCATCATAACAGTATTATTCAGCCGAATCAACATGTTATTTTCTAATACTTTATGAAACGGCTCTCGATTTTAACAATTTTCTGAAATTTAATATACAACAAAGTTATTATTAAGAACATACAGTTTCCACAGTTTGTATCAATTAGAGAAAGTTTTTAGAAAATACAATAAGAAATTTTTTTATCATTTTTCTAAATCACTCATAATCTACCATAAAAAACAATAAGTCATTAGAGAGCTCTATTACACATATGGAAATGCAACCCCTAGTTTGTATATTATACGTTGGAAAATTATTGGAGAGCACTATTACACATCGTATCATCATAAGAGCACAACATCGACACTCTAGGTATGTTGCACGACGACCTAAATTGTCTCGTTTATCATTGTTCTATTATATTAACTCGATAATAGAGGTTTGGCCAGAAGAAAAAATTCTAGCCTATTTCTAAATAGTGTCTACTAACACCACACTTTTCAAACACATGTTATAGACACCAAGGTAAATAAGATTGAGCAACATCTGAATCAATACAATTTAGATGTTCGAGCCAATTTCAAACCTATGGTTTTAGAGCCACAAGCATGAAGGACAATTTTGTAGTTGAGGAAGTGAACTAGAGCACCTGACAAAATATCTACCAAGACAAATGTGTTGATTTGACATAAAATAGGGATTTCATAAATTAATTAATCAATTTTCACCTATATGTCTTCATCAAGTTTCAAGCTAAGTTCCATTATTCTATTTATTTAATTTACGAGCATTTATCATCCCTTGCTCCTTATATTGGGTAGGATTTTTATTCATTGTGGATTAATTAATTTACCTATGATATTTATATGTGGTTTGTTATTTTCCTTTACATCAAATTCGTGAACTTGATGTATATTACACCCTTAGCATTTGTTCCTTCTATGTTAAACTTTTAGATATGGTTTTTAATTAAAAACTTCTTACTTTATAACTAATTGAGACTTCCATTCACTTTCGTTTTCTAATGAATTGCCATATAATTTTCATTTGGGTTTGGGCCTTCACTAGTGATATCTATCCTATCCCTAACCAACCATTCTTTGACTATACCTTATTGAGCTAGATCATTTATTATGGATTATGATAGATTTTTGCCACTAGCCTCTGTCCATGCATGCCTTACTAGTTTTGATGTGTTCCTATGATTTACTTCATTCAATCCATTCATACTCGATTTTGCCTCTTATTTTTATGTCATTTCTATGGGGTCATTATTTCATTATGTTTGTGTTTTCTCTCCTTTAGGGAGTTGCTTATTGTTCACCATTCTTTTTGGGATGTAGTCAGTTCACCGTTTATCGAGCTTCATCATGACCATATTTTTCTTATGATTGGTGACCTTCATCACCACCAACATGTTTTACCCTTAACCGTGCTATTTCTTCATTATATTTTTATGAAATATATGATGATTATATATGTTATATGAATTATTTGTTTCCTTCTTCATGTGCAAATGTTACTTCATGATGAATATGCTTATTGCACGATGAATGCTAATGATGCAACCCCACTTCTTCCCTTCAAATCCAGGTACGATACTTTATGTCATAATCTTCGACCTTCCTTAGTTATTAATGATGTTGTTGATCCTTGTGATTTAGTTTCTTCTACTTGTCATGATAGCCCTATTTCCATACCCTTCCATTCAGTTTGATATTAAATAACTTTGGAGGAGTCTAACGATATTGATTTATGTTAGGATAATCGTTCAATGGTTCATTTCCTTCCATATTAAATGACTTTGTATCATATATATATATATATATGATGATGATGATGATTATTCCCCTACTATGATGGATAATGATATAGCCCTATGTTTTCTTGATACATCTAGTGATTTCACTCTATGTCATGTTGTACCTAGCGATTATATTCTTTCTACATCTCATGATTGATCGCCCCTTGCATCTAGGAATTCTCCTACGTGTGCATCTCTTGCCACACCTTACTTTGAGGAGCCTAGTGAAAGGTATGATCAAGTTTATACTTTTAATGAGCCTCTTTGTGATATATTCTCTCTAGGACCACCTATATATGATGACTATCCTAGTGATGTGATTTATTGTGCTAGTGATCTTCCATAAAGAAGAAAGTCTTTCAAAATCTATGCTAAGTAAATAGCATGAGATTTTTGTTGAAGGGATTATGCTAGTGATTCTAATGCTTCTGTCGTTTTCATAACAACAACTATCTCTCACTACATATCAAAAAGGGCGTGATTAAGATTAACTAAGTTGTCACAATATTAAAAACGTAGGAGCTTCCCTCATTGACATGTCCTAGGTTTTCACAATCTTTATAGTGATAGGGCTCATGGGGACTCCTAGGTGTGATACAAGGAAGGGCCCTAGAGAAATTTCCCCACCCAAGTGCTCATTAGCCACCCATATTCAAACTTCAAACTATTGTTCCAAAATACTTCTAATAAACCAAATACTTGATGGAATCCTTGCTTTCATGAAATGAGCACAAGAAGATAAATTTCAGCATAGAAACCATCGACTTGTCCGAGTGCACATGTAGGATCCAAGATCGACAATTAATAGAAAGCAAGAACATTTGGGAACAACTGTAGGGTTGCCACCTCAATAGCTTGAGGAAAACTTTCAAGCACAAGAGATCTCCAAGAGATGAAATGGTTCTAGTATTCTCTACTGACAAAGTCTTCAACATCTAGCATCCCGTGGAAAGAGAAGACTAAGCACTCCACTCCCTAGAAAAGTTGTCATTATGTTGGCTCTCAAAATCATTTACCATTTTTTCTCCTAGAATTACCATATAAATCCACGATAAGGGGAACACGACTACTAGGGTGAAAGATAAAAATTCATCAACAAAGAATGGATGGCCTTTAAGACCAATAAATAAGAGTGGGCAACTCTTCTTTCTCTTCAGGCTAAGCCAAACCTTGGAGGTTATTTCTTTGAGAGCCTTGATAGAATAATTAGAAGAAAATGAAAAGCTATGCAATAAACCTTGAGTATTGTTACTTATGGTATATAGTCTTTCATTGATAATAAGTCATCTAGGCATTAGTTATTACTTGAATCATCCTTAGATGCTCATCGGCCAACATCTATAGTCAGTAGTCTTGATTATCATCCAATGGTAGAGAGGAAAGAACTGTAGGAGAGTGGGAAATCTATTCTAGATATGCAATAACTTGGACATGGGAGGATATCTTCCACCAAGCATAAAATTCAATCTCGCACACATGTCTAGCTATCATAAGTAGAAATTAGGCACTTATTTCAATTTCATCTCTTGTACCAAGTTGTATTAATAATATCGTGTGAGGAGCACTGCTTATTTCTTAATTTGATTCATTTTTTTCTAGGACTTTCTAAGTGGGGCTAATATCTCATATTTAACACATAATCAAAGGCAATTATCTCCACTTCAATTCTACAAATTCCTTTCCTACTTTTCACCCTTTTCTCTCTATGCAAGTGTTTCGACCTAGCAATGCATATGGATAACTAGATCAAGAACCTCCATGTTTTCCTCCCTCCGCTGAATTAGGAACCAATGGAGTGGGGTCCCTACGACACTGTGTAACTGGGGCAAGTCTTTGACATCGACTGAAGTCCCACATGTTGTGTTCTAAATTAGGATTATCATTGGAGGCCTGTTTCTTAGAGCCTCCTCCTAGATATTGATGTTCTGTGGTGTGGCCTCGATTTTCCTGTCAAACATAATGGATTTACTACAAGAGGCAGATTTTCCAGTTGTTTATTTTCTTCATTTGCCTTGTCTCTGTGTGTCTTTGTCCTTTGTCCTTTTGTCTCGCTCAGTTCTCCTTGTTTTCCTTCCTCTTGACTCTGTAGCCCAATGGGTAAGGCACTGATTCATTCCAAAAATTATAGGTTGTTTGTTGCGTCCTTTACAGTCCTTGTCCCCAATCAGAGCCAGTTGTCGGCCTCATTTCTAACCAGCCAAATTTTAAACTTTTGCGGCAAAATTCCTAGTCTGAGTCTCTCGTAATCACAAATTCTCCCGAAGTGTCAAGTCGCTCGCCACTTTGAAGGAGGAATTGTACATTTGTTTAAGCCAGAGTCTTGGAAGCAATTCTGTTGTACGGTAAATAACGAAACAATTAAATTTCAAAATCTGCAAGGGCTGGAAAGAAATCCTTTTATAGGGACGTCTCTATGGCTATTTCTCCTAATGTGGCAACTTTTCAAGTCACGAAGTCTTACGGGGGAGATTTTAAAGCTTCAAATTTTTGGTGAGTAGTTTTCGAAAATGTTTAAATCATGGTTTTCGTAAAGGTTGGAGCAAAATCATCTAAAATGGGGTCTCGTGATGTTATTACAGACAATGTGGCAAGATTTCATGAAAAAAATATTGTCTCTATCAGAAGTTATGCCAATTTTCCTTCCTCATTCCATTTGCAGGCTTGACGAACAAGTGTTATAAATATTCGTGAGGCTATAATTTTCAACAAGTTATACTTTTTCACAAGTTATAACGAGTTGCGAAAGCATGCGAATGTGCCGATAAAAGAAAAGACTTAGGAATTTTCACAAGTTATGAATTGCACTCAATATGCAGATGGAGGTTTTGAAAAAGCACAAGTTCTAGTAATTAAGGTTGCAAATGAAGCGAAGTGTTTGAAAAACCACTAGTCTATTACAAATTCTAACTTTCAAAAATTCCTAAGTTGTGAGGAATTTCCAAAAGGCTGATGAGCTACTTAGAAGTTTTCACAAGTCACATGAAGGTTAGTCAAAACTAGAAGTCAGAAGTTAGTTATTTCGAGTTGTAAATTTGACTAACTTCAAAATGAAACTTGCCAAAGAGAAGTTAGTTATTCTAATTTGTATATTTGACAAAGTCCATAAATGAACTTGTGAGTTTGGCTAACTAATTTGAAGCAAATTAGAAATTTTCACAAGTTAAAATTAAGGAGTGCAAAAGTTAGTTATTCCAATTTGTTGATTTAGCTAGCTAATGTGAAAATAAGTTTTAAATTCTTCGAAGTCATCTTTGGCATTTTAGTTAGTTATTTTAACTTGTGAATTTGACTAGAACTCATTTCTTTTCGGCCATCCAAACTAGTCTTAAAGGAAAGTGCAAGTTGTACTTTTTGATAGCTTGTGAAAAGTTATACTAGGCTTCAAAGCGTCGATGAATAAACGAAAGCAAGAAGTAGTTATTATAACTACTTGAAAAACAAAAAACCATCCCTAAGATGGGTCTGTTGAGAAGGTTTTAAAATTTTTCAAGCAAATGCAATTAGCATCAGCTCCGCCTATGCCAACAGAGGAGTTTTGGAACATGGTTTAGATATCCATTAAAACGCGGTGGGAAGGTGGTATTCCCTACCAAATTTTCAAATTTGCGAAACGTGGTTTTTCACAACTCAGCCATAACGGGAATCAAAGAATTCAAAGAGGAGTCTACTAAAATGTTTAGATAGAGCTCATGAGGCAAAGACAGGGCAACCAAAGTCATGATGCAGCTGAGAAAAGGGGTATGTAGCTTGAAAAAGAAAAGGCAGCTGTGTTGAATTCCAAGTTATCCACAAGATATAGGGCGCAGATAGCCATTAATTCAAACCATAATCGTTAAGAAATAGTGCATCCATATGAAGACAATGGTGCAACTGTGAAATACAAATATCTATTGCGCAAACACTCCATTTATTTATTTATTTTTTTACCGAGAGGAATCGTCAGGTTAGCCTAGCGATCCAGAGCTTAGCTATTTGACAGGGCGTGCCCTCTCAGGTGATGCGTAATGGACCCCACCAGTTATGGTGCACAAATATATGAAGAGGGTACGCAGGCATTCAAACAAGAAGCACAAGTTTTCAAATTTCAACGCAAGGGGACTCTTCAAATAGTGCGCAGCTCTTGGGAAACCACTGTGCGACAATTATCCACAGAGGAACAATAATTGTCACAGTTATAATCTCCAATGTAGAGCCGACACAGATGTACTGTTTGACAGAATGCCTCAAAGAGATGAAATCTCGTGGAATGCAATAACGACAGGAGGTACACAAAATGGTTCTGTTTAAAAGGCCGCACAAACTTTTAAACAAATGCAGCCAGCTGGTGTTAAAAGATGAGTTCCACAACCTTTCCTAGCTTCCTACCCGCATGCCAAAACAAGAGCTCTAGAACAGTGTATCGACATCCATCGAAACATAATCGAAAGTGGATTTTTTTGATCAGATGTAAGTGCCTCGGTTGATCTGTGGAAGCATACGAACTGTTTGATAAAATGTCTTAAAGAAATATAGTCGCCTACTCGATACTCTAATTAGGCCAGGTTCCACCATAAGTTTTCGGTTGATATCTTCACTGTTGACTATCCATAGACTGGTAAAATCTGTGTCTATTCGTACTATTTTCTTATCAATATATTATGTTTGCTTCTATACCTTTTTTTATAAAAGGCTATATCAGTAATATGCCTCATTCATAAATGTAATGGAACACAAGGAGGAGAACATGATAGCGAGTAGATGCCGAGAAAACACTAGACCTCCCTAAAGAGGGATGGAGTATATTAGATTTGTCACTTAAACACGTGTAGTAGATAAGACATCTTCCCATGGATCTAAATGAACACAAGTCGATCTTAAGAAGCCACCTAAAATATGTCTCATGTATGAGTTAAGGCTTCCTATAGGATAACACATGACCTTTGAGAGTCATAGTACACCTGTATGCAGATGCATCCCTATGCTGCAAAAGATCCTCATTCTAATGCAATAAGCCATCTAACACAATAAGCCAACACAAACAAGTCAGGTGACTCAAAGACTTTCCCATGTAGAGATAGCTAGTGCTATTACATAAGTAATGAAGATAATATCCCTTCTTGATTATTATATTACATGTGTCATGGTTGAACCCTATTCTAGACTATTGTTATCCTTTGTTTCTCATATTTTAGACTTTCTTGAATAGAGTTCCTTATTTGTGGGAATGTCTCCTACCACTTAGTATTCTATCCCTTTGATCCAATTGCTTTTCGGGACTACGGCTTATTTTTGTGGTGCAGTGCCTTCAAACTCTACCAGCCATCGATCATGTTGATCCAATGGTTCATGGGAATATAAGGAGAAAATGAGTTTTTATTGGTGTAAATTCTTATCATTGGTTAGTTCATTCGAGTGATGGGCCCCTTCTATCGAGCTAGCTCTTGAATGGTAGACGTAGTTGAGAATAGATAGTCCAAGGTAGTTTCTTGGCAGTCTCCTTGACAAATTTATTATTTATGTGGTAAATCTAATCAGGATTTGCACATTTTCTTCAATGAGCATTTGGTGTAGAGAGAATAGAAATCACGCTTAATTCTCTCCTTGATTAAGTTAGAAGTAGAATGGGAACAAGAACTATTTTATGAGGCTCAAAATCTTAGATGTATAAAGTATGGGGGATATACCTCATATTAAATGTAACAATGGCAGCTCTGATTTTAGCAGAGAGACTACCATTCTAAAGGCAGCTTTTAAAATATGTCTTGTGTTGGTGAAAACAATGGAAATCTAGACAAATGGGAAAGGCTAAGATCAATTAATATAAAAAGGTTTGCAGGATATAGTGCACTCAACGAGGATGCTCCCCTTGGAGGCATTTGGGAACGATATCTAGGATGACATTGCAGATGATGTTGTCGAGGAATACTTGGAGCCAAGATTGGGAGAGAGGATATCTATTTCTCAAATGGTGTTGGACAGGAAAATAGAAGCTTGCACAATAGGTCAGAGAAGAAAGGGTTGAAGAATATGATCCAATGAAACAAAACAGAAAACTGCATCCGAGATTAAAACTACACTAGAAAAATTAGTGTGAAAGAGGAGAGTGGCTAACTCTCTTAGGGTCCAATGAAGGTCCTGCCATGGAATGTTAGGGGCATAAATCTCCCTAACAAAACGTGCATGGATAGGTTCCAAATTGATAAATGAAAAGTGGATATAGCATTTTTAGAAGAACTAAAAATTTCTAAGAACAAGTGGAACAAATTTTCTAGGATTGGAATCTATGGGACATATCTATGATTGCTGCTAATGGGACCTCCGGGGGGTTGGCCATCTTATAAAAGAGAAGCCTCCCAAAAATAGAAACATTAGTTGGGGGAGAATTTGATCCTTGGTAAGTTCAACAAATGTTTGTTGAATTCAGATCTTTGGGTTATAAGTGTATATGTCCCAAAAGTAACTACACAAGAAAGAAAGTTATTGGTGTATATCAGTAATATACTGTTCACTCTAAAGGATGAAAGGGTGATTATTGGAGGAGAGTTTAATGCTATAATAGACGAGGAAGAAAAAATAGGGGAATCATCCCTCTCACAAGATGTATGGAAGACTTCGAGGATTTCATCATATTAAATTACTTGTATGAATGTATTTCAAAGAATGGGAAATTTACATGGGCAAACAAAAGAAATCATTTTAACCACATTGTGGAGAGGTTAGATGGATTCCTTATCTCAGCAATGACTGGAAGAGAATAAAAATTCATCAGTACCGTACTACCTCTAGAGCTAGTTTTCATGACTATCCTCTATGTCTAAAGTTCATGGAGGACAGCGATAAAAGAAATTATGATTTAAGATTTCAAGAAATGTAGTTCAGACACCCAAGTTTTCTGCCATAGTTGAAGGTTTGGTAAGAATCATCTCCATACACATAGTCTTATAAAATGTTCTAACTGCTGCAAAAACCAATATTTATCAAAGTGCGGGTTAGAAAGTGGAATTATAGCAACTTCAAGAATATTTTCAAAGGAAAAGAAAGAATTCAAAACTAGCTTGCTACAATTTCTGCCCACATTATTTCACTGACTCGAAATAATTAACACCTTAAGTTCTTGGATTTATGCTAGATTTGTGTAGAAATTCTCTTTGAAAATATTCTTGAAGTGGTTATAAGTCCACTTTCTAGCCTACACTTCAATGATAATTTTTAGTTTTTGCACTAGCTGGAACATTCTAGAACCCTATATGTATGGAGGGGTTTTAAAACCCTGTTTGGAGAGTTTTATGCCACTATTGAAGGTTTGTTGGGAATCCTTTCCATACATACGGGGTTCTAGAATGTTCCAATTCTCTTTGAAAATATTCTTTAAGTAGCTATAATTCCACTTCCTAACTTACACTTTGATAAATTTTATTTTTTTGCACCAGCCAGAACATTTTAGAACCTTGTATGTATGGAGGGATTTTAAAACCCTATATGGAAAGTTTTATGCCACAGTTGAAATTTTGGTGGGAATCCTCTCCATACGTATAGTACATTCTAGTAGAAATCTATCCACATTCTAGTACCACCAGTTTGGATCGGATAGTAGTTTTTATTTTAGCAGAGAGAATATCTTGGAAGGGGAATGATACCCCTTATATTCATACTTCATCTCTTTTGTTGGAGGATTTTCTTGCACGTGTTCTACAAAAAACCAAAGAGTCCATTAGATAGTTTATAGATTTTATAAAAATCATTGATGCATGTCTAAGAATAAACAATCTTACTAATAACACTCGCAAGAATGTTAAATTAAGTCAAATAATGAAATCAAAATGAGGGTTAGAGATAGCCTGAAATCTCTAAATGATAAGAAAATACAAAGTAGGAAGGGATCATGGTGTTAGGATACCGCCTACATAACTACCAATTAGTGAAAAAAGAGTTTGAAACTCTACCTAATATATTGTATCGAGGTTCGCTGAGAACCAAACAAAAGTAATGCTCTTTTCCATCTTAGAATAAAGAATTCTGGAAGAAACATTAGAAAGACATGTTTTCGGATCCCATGACGATGAGTACCTCAAAGAAATTTAGAATCAAAGAAGGAGAAAGTATGAAACCTAATAATATAAGCGTAGGCCAAGATGCAAGAATATATGACCCAAAGGTCTATCGGGAAACGATACTCGGGCCTACAACTTACCACATGTAAAACAATATGAATTGCCAAAGACGAAATAATTAAATAGTATGGGACAAACTAATATATGTTGGGGATCGAGCTTCAAGTGTACCACTTATGAATCAACTGATCAACTCCCTAAAGTCATGGTCCCTAAATTCTTATAGAAATAAGTAAATTATTGGGAAATGAGAATCAAGACTAACACCTTTGATATATTTTATTAGTTATATTTCTAAATTTCTAGGCCTGATATGATTGAAACAAAAAATAGTGGTGGAGAACAAGGGTTCAAGCTCTTGAAGACCCAAGTTCAAAAATATTCTCAGGGTAAAAGGACCATAGGAATAAAAAATCAATCATAGCATTTACATGGTACTTGATGAGCTAGATCCAGAAAGATCTTACTATTACGATTTATTTCTTATGTATTTTAAAAGCATGCCACCATGAGGAAAGCCAAAATTTTGGGTCCAATACAAAACATGGTTTCAAGACTTATCATGATAAGGCAAGTGACAAGGGCGGTTAAAATGGACTCACAAACCTAAAACATGTCTAATTTCAAGACTTAACAAATTAAAAAATTAGAATGAAAATTTTCACAAGCATGGCAAAGTCCTGTTTAGGTTTTTTCTACACCAAATTTTATGAAGTTTCAAAGACAAGATCAAAAAGTCCTAACTACGGTATGGACTCAAAATCATGACTCCAATACAATAGACTTCATTAAATTTGAAAATGTAAAATCAAGGGTCCTCTAACTCAGTCACGGATTTCAATTTACAACCAACTAAATACCCTAAAATAAATGAAATGGATCAAACCTGGTATTTGAAAGAGAGAAATTAAAAACAAATAGATCTAAAAAAAATAGAATCCGATTCGAACAATCACAAGCAAGGAATTTACCAAATATTGAAGATAAATTAATGGGAAACCTAGGAAAGAAACCCTACTTAGAAAGATGAAATAAAAAACCAAACTTTAAGAAAGCACAAACCCTAGAACACCACTTGAAGAGTCGGTCATCATTAAATCACACGTGATCATGATGGAAAATCAAACAATCATAATCTATGAGCATGATTCCAAGCGTTGGGAGGCAGCTTAAATGCACAAAAGATTTAGAAGTTAAATCTCAAAGGAATGGTGAGAAAATGAAGATCGATTAGGACTTTTAAATGATATCACATGTGTGAAAGAAACCTTAAATGTAGAGTCAAGGAGATAGGTTGAGCTCCAAGGAAAACACTATCCAAGCACTAAGAAATAGGTATTTGTCTTGTCTGATGAAATTAGCAGTTTTAGTAGATAATTAAGAAGAAACTTAGACTCCCATGCTAAGCAATATTCTTTGGGATAACATGAACCTAGATACCTCAACAACTAAAAGAAAAAAGCAATAGAAAACTCAAAACCCCAATGACAAAGACATAAGGCTAGGATGGCAAGGAACTTGATGATCGAAAAACAGGAAAGAAGATACTGTAATTCCCACAACAACACTAAGAGATAGGGTTTGGGAAACACCTTATCAAGCATGCTAGTAAGGAAAAGTCTAAAATCCAAAAAACTAAGTAAATACTCAAAATGATCCTGGAAAAGACGTAGGAATTTCAAAACAACATAATCACTTTGAAAATAGTTAAGGTTGCAAACCCTTTATTAAATTCAATAGAAAACTTCCCTAAATTTAAAACGTCAAGATTACCTCCTCGAACAAGCATAAAATAAAGACGTCTTAAAAATAACAAAGAAAGCTGAAAAGGGGGACCTGCTAATTTGGCTAACGAAAAGTAGGCCATGTGTGCAAGGCACAACACTAGGTGTGGTTGTTAATGCATCATTTATAGTATTCCTTTTTATTTAATTCTCTTGTTATGAAAACCGCAAGGAAAACCCCCTTCGCCTAGTAGATCCCTAAAGATGAAGGAGAGTTTAGCCACTCTCAATCATTGGTCCTTTAATATCACAGTTGATTATGAGTCGAACCAATCAACCTATGATGACCTTCCTTGGCCTTATCTTTTATGTTTTTCTTTAGGATTTGTGGAGGTACATGTTTGAGAGCCAGCATAACCCGCATGTACAAGAGAAGACTATTACAGTACCATTTGAAATGCATTAGAATGCTTCAATGCCTACCCTTCAAATTGTGTTTGTTATAGGTTGTGGTAAGACAGATTCGTTTATAATTAGAACACCATCATCTGATACAATAATTTTTTGTTAGAATCCCTTTCGTGCTTCTAAGATTTGTCTAGGTATCCAGGCTCTCTTTGACTGTTTCACTAAAAAAATAAAGTAATTATTGAGTATAATGATTGAATTACATTTATGTACATTTTTCTATTATTCTTTAATTGGAGCATTTATACACTTAGTTGATAGTCATATTATTTAACAACTAGTTTGTATTTTTTGGTAATTGGGATTTCTTTGGCATATGCACGGGTTTTGAGAATGTGAGTAATTTAATATCAAGATCCTGAAATGTGGATTAAATTCAATGACGGTGTATCAACTATTAATCATCGTTAAAATTCATAATCTTAAGTGCCTAATGGTTAAATTTAGAGTTCAAATGGAATGAACTGAGAATCAAATACTACAAATTTGATCTATTTGTTGTGATTCTTTTTTTGTTTGATTTACTATTTTTTTTTTTTTTTCAATCTAGAATCAGAATTTCTTTGGCATATGCACGAGTTTTGAGAATATGAGTAATTGGAAATCAGGATCCTAGAAATATGGGTTAAATTCAATGACAGTGTATCAACTATTACTCCTCATTAAAATTCACAATCTTAAGTGCATCATGGTTAATTTGGAGTTCGAATGGAATTAACTTAGAATCAAATACTACAAATTTGTCTCTTTGTTGTGAATTTTCTTTGTCTGATTTACTAATTTTGTTTTTATGATAACATTTTAGGAAGGCGAAACCACAAAAAATTGACTAGGCTCTATATATTTTCTTTAACAAGCATTCCCTGGAGTAGAAACTTGATGAAGATGAAATTTTAAAGACCCGTGTGTACATGTTCCTTCGAAAGATAGTGGAATGTGAAATTTAGTTACACACTGTCAGAAATTAGATTGAAGACAATGCTTTAAAATCCAAGGAATCGGGTGATTTGCATTAAATGTTAGATTTTGGATTGACTCTCTACTTCGATTCCTTGGATGTAGTCTTAGATAGTCTCATTCACAACATCAATGAGGATTTGGGTACATGTCAGCACTAGACGAAGCTAAACGTGTACAATGGTTTCTTTCAAAGTGGTCTGTACTCCAACTAGTTTCATTTCAATTTTCTTCTTGGCGACTAGTAGCATGTGGCTTTTTCCTTTTCTAAACTAGGTTTTATTTTAAAGAACTAGAATAGGTGCCTTATTTGTATTTAATAATTAGGTGATCAGGAGCATTCATACAATTCACTATCTTAGTGATCGAGATTTTTTTGATTTCTCTATGTGCCCTTATTCAATCGTCTAATTTATTCTTCTTGGTCCTATTTTTCGACTTTGGAGTTCAGTGTGATTATTGCTTTCTTCCTATTCAACCTTTGTGGTTTGAATGGTAGTGTGATTTTGATATCTTTGTGGAATTTATCACGTCTTCTTATCCCTCCTAGGGTTAGCCTTCTCCTTGCCCATGGCGTATTACGCTTATTTAGTTCAATGGCGCTCGACTTTTCAAATGGTATGAGTCTTGGTCTCAAATAACATCTAGTTATTCCAAGAAAAACTCTATTTCCTTGCTTCACACCAATGAAGCATTAAAAGATTCTTTTGATCCTATTATTACTCAGCTTCCTCCCTCCCAGTTCAAATACTTTTATCCATATATATCTCATAAAGATTTCCAAAGAAAAAAATTGAATCAACATAGTTTAAACAAAAACATTCCAACTCCCCGATTCGGTAACAAGATGATAGAGAATAAAAAATACATAATGAAATCCTAGTGTTAATTAGCAGATTTTAGCGAATCGTTGACAAATGCTTCGTTTCTATTAATTATTTCAGACCTAAAACTATTTCCATCGCATAATTCCCAGTCGCTCGTTTCCAGCTGTATACGAGAATTCCTTTCCCAGTACGTATTCAGATGTCCGAATATCTCTGCCAATGAATTTTAGGTCGGTCCAATAAGAGCGATACCCAAACTGATATATATTAAATCCTGTTTTCCATTAGGAGTATTAGCAGCCATGATTCCAGTACCGAACTATTTCTTTTATAAATTATGTCGGAGAGAGTATTAGCAGTACCGAACTATTTCTCTTATAAATTATGTCGGAGAGAGTCGATGGGCTTGCTTATAGAGATGCCGGCGAGGCAATAATTATTTGAAAAGGGCATCGCTGTCTGGAGAAGGTCAGACAGACTAATTTGCTTCATTATCGCCACGAGAAGAGAATAAACGTGTTCGTGTTCGTGCACGATTCTTATTGCATTCAGTCACTGTCGAGTGGACATTCGAGGTAGAATCATTTGTCCGGCAGAGATTCATTCTAATCCTGTTTTCTCTTTCACCAAGTTTATCAGTCGATGGGCACTTTAAAAAGCAGGACACCAAGGTAGCTCTGCAAGTTGTATAGAGAGCAGTTTGAAATGAAAATGAAAATGAAGTCGAAATCTTTGTTCGTGGTGGTCGTGGTCGTGGTCGTCTTGTTGAGCAAAATGGCAGCAGCGCAAGTGGGGGTGAAGGTCGGAAGATGGAGGCTTCTGGTACAAAATGGGGGCGTCTCTGCCATGCACATGACCACCACGCATTTAAACACGGTGGTGATGTTTGACCGGACCAACTTCGGGTCGTCGCAGATCCTGCTGGGCAACGGCCGTTGCCGCGACAATCCGCAGGACCTGGTGCTCACTCACGACTGCTCGGCGCATTCCATCGAGTACAACATAGCCACCAACAATGTGAGGCCGCTCATGATTTTCACCGACACCTGGTGTTCGTCCGGGGCGTTTGCCGCAAATGGAACGTTGGTGCAAACCGGGGGGTGGCGTGACGGGGCACGGGACATTCGTTACTTCGTCCCCTGCTCGGACGGCAGCTGCGACTGGAATAATTTCGAGGGGCCGAAGCTTGCTGCGAATCGCTGGTATGCCGCCAACCAAATCCTGCCGGACAACCGCATTATCGTTGTCGGGGGCACGCAGATGTTTAACTACGAGTTTGTCCCCAAGAGGCCCGGCGAAGGAGTTTTCAATCTGCCGTTTCTATCTCAGACCCGAACCAGCGGCCAAGTGGAGAACAACCTCTATCCATTTCTCCACCTCTCGTCCGATGGCAACCTCTTTATCTTTGCCAACAGGGACTCCATTCTCCTCGACTACAAAACCAACGTTGTCGTGAAGACCTTTCCCAGAATGCCGGGCGACGGCCCGCGGAACTACCCTTCCACCGGGTCGTCCGTCATGCTGCCGCTCTCCGCCGCGGACGGGTTTCACAAAGTGGAAGTTCTCATCTGTGGGGGCTGTCCCGACAACGGCTTCGCCCTGGCTAGCGCGGGTAATTTCGCGGACGCGCTTCGCAGCTGTGGACGAATGGTCATTACAGACCCGAATCCTTCCTGGAGCATGGAAGACATGCCCGCTCCGAGAACCATGTCGGACATGCTCATTCTCCCCAACGGCGAAATCATCATCATCAATGGAGCGGGGAAGGGCGTAGCAGGGTGGAACATGGCAACCGCCCCCGTCTTAACACCTTACCTCTACCGACCCGCTGCACCCGTCGGGCAGCGCTTCTTCACCCTGGCGGCCACAACCATCCCCAGAATGTACCACTCTACTGCTAACGTGATGGCGGACGCGAGAATCATTGTGGGCGGCTCCAATCCGCACGCGGGCTACGTCTTCACGGGAACTAACTTCCCGACAGAGCTCCGGCTAGAAGCATACAGTCCTTATTACTTAGAAAACATCTACACGTACTTGCGCCCCAAGATAACGTCCGTGTCGCCAACCTCGATCTCCTACGGCACCGCCTTTACGGTTGTTTTCTCTGTCCCCAATCCTCTTAACACCGTTATACAGTTCAATGCCTACGCTCCGTCGTTTACGACCCACACCAATTCGATGAACCAGAGGCTGCTCATTCTCGCCGCTAAAACACCGACCCTCGTCTCAAATGCGATCGGGAACGTCGTGTATTCTTCTTCTGTCACGGCCCCTCCAAGCGGTGTGGCTGCCCCGCCGGGATATTACATGTTGTTTGTGGTAAATAATGGCGTTCCCAGCGTCGCCCAGTGGGTTCAATTTTCATAAACTTGTTAGATACACTTCATTGATGTCTCAGTTTGCTTGGAGGGGAGCATAGTTCCTAAATTCCTTCCATTTGTTCGAACGATGTTATGTAAAAGGCATGCTGCATTTGTTTGGGGGTAATCTGAAACCCAGTTGTAATTATGGCAATTGTAATTTCAAATCTCAAATAAATTGAAAACGAAATATTCATTCCACTGGATGTGCATTGCACCAAATCGTATCCCAGGTAAACTAATAATTAACGTTTTGAATTACACACATATTATTCAAGAATAACAATAATGTTAAGAGTCCAATCAACTTGTCATTTGAATCGCATTCATGTCTCATCATAACAGTATTATTCAGCCGAATCAACATGTTATTTTCTAATACTTTATGAAACGGCTCTCGATTTTAACAATTTTCTGAAATTTAATATACAACAAAGTTATTATTAAGAACATACAGTTTCCACAGTTTGTATCAATTAGAGAAAGTTTTTAGAAAATACAATAAGAAATTTTTTTATCATTTTTCTAAATCACTCATAATCTACCATAAAAAACAATAAGTCATTAGAGAGCTCTATTACACATATGGAAATGCAACCCCTAGTTTGTATATTATACGTTGGAAAATTATTGGAGAGCACTATTACACATCGTATCATCATAAGAGCACAACATCGACACTCTAGGTATGTTGCACGACGACCTAAATTGTCTCGTTTATCATTGTTCTATTATATTAACTCGATAATAGAGGTTTGGCCAGAAGAAAAAATTCTAGCCTATTTCTAAATAGTGTCTACTAACACCACACTTTTCAAACACATGTTATAGACACCAAGGTAAATAAGATTGAGCAACATCTGAATCAATACAATTTAGATGTTCGAGCCAATTTCAAACCTATGGTTTTAGAGCCACAAGCATGAAGGACAATTTTGTAGTTGAGGAAGTGAACTAGAGCACCTGACAAAATATCTACCAAGACAAATGTGTTGATTTGACATAAAATAGGGATTTCATAAATTAATTAATCAATTTTCACCTATATGTCTTCATCAAGTTTCAAGCTAAGTTCCATTATTCTATTTATTTAATTTACGAGCATTTATCATCCCTTGCTCCTTATATTGGGTAGGATTTTTATTCATTGTGGATTAATTAATTTACCTATGATATTTATATGTGGTTTGTTATTTTCCTTTACATCAAATTCGTGAACTTGATGTATATTACACCCTTAGCATTTGTTCCTTCTATGTTAAACTTTTAGATATGGTTTTTAATTAAAAACTTCTTACTTTATAACTAATTGAGACTTCCATTCACTTTCGTTTTCTAATGAATTGCCATATAATTTTCATTTGGGTTTGGGCCTTCACTAGTGATATCTATCCTATCCCTAACCAACCATTCTTTGACTATACCTTATTGAGCTAGATCATTTATTATGGATTATGATAGATTTTTGCCACTAGCCTCTGTCCATGCATGCCTTACTAGTTTTGATGTGTTCCTATGATTTACTTCATTCAATCCATTCATACTCGATTTTGCCTCTTATTTTTATGTCATTTCTATGGGGTCATTATTTCATTATGTTTGTGTTTTCTCTCCTTTAGGGAGTTGCTTATTGTTCACCATTCTTTTTGGGATGTAGTCAGTTCACCGTTTATCGAGCTTCATCATGACCATATTTTTCTTATGATTGGTGACCTTCATCACCACCAACATGTTTTACCCTTAACCGTGCTATTTCTTCATTATATTTTTATGAAATATATGATGATTATATATGTTATATGAATTATTTGTTTCCTTCTTCATGTGCAAATGTTACTTCATGATGAATATGCTTATTGCACGATGAATGCTAATGATGCAACCCCACTTCTTCCCTTCAAATCCAGGTACGATACTTTATGTCATAATCTTCGACCTTCCTTAGTTATTAATGATGTTGTTGATCCTTGTGATTTAGTTTCTTCTACTTGTCATGATAGCCCTATTTCCATACCCTTCCATTCAGTTTGATATTAAATAACTTTGGAGGAGTCTAACGATATTGATTTATGTTAGGATAATCGTTCAATGGTTCATTTCCTTCCATATTAAATGACTTTGTATCATATATATATATATATATATGATGATGATGATGATGATTATTCCCCTACTATGATGGATAATGATATAGCCCTATGTTTTCTTGATACATCTAGTGATTTCACTCTATGTCATGTTGTACCTAGCGATTATATTCTTTCTACATCTCATGATTGATCGCCCCTTGCATCTAGGAATTCTCCTACGTGTGCATCTCTTGCCACACCTTACTTTGAGGAGCCTAGTGAAAGGTATGATCAAGTTTATACTTTTAATGAGCCTCTTTGTGATATATTCTCTCTAGGACCACCTATATATGATGACTATCCTAGTGATGTGATTTATTGTGCTAGTGATCTTCCATAAAGAAGAAAGTCTTTCAAAATCTATGCTAAGTAAATAGCATGAGATTTTTGTTGAAGGGATTATGCTAGTGATTCTAATGCTTCTGTCGTTTTCATAACAACAACTATCTCTCACTACATATCAAAAAGGGCGTGATTAAGATTAACTAAGTTGTCACAATATTAAAAACGTAGGAGCTTCCCTCATTGACATGTCCTAGGTTTTCACAATCTTTATAGTGATAGGGCTCATGGGGACTCCTAGGTGTGATACAAGGAAGGGCCCTAGAGAAATTTCCCCACCCAAGTGCTCATTAGCCACCCATATTCAAACTTCAAACTATTGTTCCAAAATACTTCTAATAAACCAAATACTTGATGGAATCCTTGCTTTCATGAAATGAGCACAAGAAGATAAATTTCAGCATAGAAACCATCGACTTGTCCGAGTGCACATGTAGGATCCAAGATCGACAATTAATAGAAAGCAAGAACATTTGGGAACAACTGTAGGGTTGCCACCTCAATAGCTTGAGGAAAACTTTCAAGCACAAGAGATCTCCAAGAGATGAAATGGTTCTAGTATTCTCTACTGACAAAGTCTTCAACATCTAGCATCCCGTGGAAAGAGAAGACTAAGCACTCCACTCCCTAGAAAAGTTGTCATTATGTTGGCTCTCAAAATCATTTACCATTTTTTCTCCTAGAATTACCATATAAATCCACGATAAGGGGAACACGACTACTAGGGTGAAAGATAAAAATTCATCAACAAAGAATGGATGGCCTTTAAGACCAATAAATAAGAGTGGGCAACTCTTCTTTCTCTTCAGGCTAAGCCAAACCTTGGAGGTTATTTCTTTGAGAGCCTTGATAGAATAATTAGAAGAAAATGAAAAGCTATGCAATAAACCTTGAGTATTGTTACTTATGGTATATAGTCTTTCATTGATAATAAGTCATCTAGGCATTAGTTATTACTTGAATCATCCTTAGATGCTCATCGGCCAACATCTATAGTCAGTAGTCTTGATTATCATCCAATGGTAGAGAGGAAAGAACTGTAGGAGAGTGGGAAATCTATTCTAGATATGCAATAACTTGGACATGGGAGGATATCTTCCACCAAGCATAAAATTCAATCTCGCACACATGTCTAGCTATCATAAGTAGAAATTAGGCACTTATTTCAATTTCATCTCTTGTACCAAGTTGTATTAATAATATCGTGTGAGGAGCACTGCTTATTTCTTAATTTGATTCATTTTTTTCTAGGACTTTCTAAGTGGGGCTAATATCTCATATTTAACACATAATCAAAGGCAATTATCTCCACTTCAATTCTACAAATTCCTTTCCTACTTTTCACCCTTTTCTCTCTATGCAAGTGTTTCGACCTAGCAATGCATATGGATAACTAGATCAAGAACCTCCATGTTTTCCTCCCTCCGCTGAATTAGGAACCAATGGAGTGGGGTCCCTACGACACTGTGTAACTGGGGCAAGTCTTTGACATCGACTGAAGTCCCACATGTTGTGTTCTAAATTAGGATTATCATTGGAGGCCTGTTTCTTAGAGCCTCCTCCTAGATATTGATGTTCTGTGGTGTGGCCTCGATTTTCCTGTCAAACATAATGGATTTACTACAAGAGGCAGATTTTCCAGTTGTTTATTTTCTTCATTTGCCTTGTCTCTGTGTGTCTTTGTCCTTTGTCCTTTTGTCTCGCTCAGTTCTCCTTGTTTTCCTTCCTCTTGACTCTGTAGCCCAATGGGTAAGGCACTGATTCATTCCAAAAATTATAGGTTGTTTGTTGCGTCCTTTACAGTCCTTGTCCCCAATCAGAGCCAGTTGTCGGCCTCATTTCTAACCAGCCAAATTTTAAACTTTTGCGGCAAAATTCCTAGTCTGAGTCTCTCGTAATCACAAATTCTCCCGAAGTGTCAAGTCGCTCGCCACTTTGAAGGAGGAATTGTACATTTGTTTAAGCCAGAGTCTTGGAAGCAATTCTGTTGTACGGTAAATAACGAAACAATTAAATTTCAAAATCTGCAAGGGCTGGAAAGAAATCCTTTTATAGGGACGTCTCTATGGCTATTTCTCCTAATGTGGCAACTTTTCAAGTCACGAAGTCTTACGGGGGAGATTTTAAAGCTTCAAATTTTTGGTGAGTAGTTTTCGAAAATGTTTAAATCATGGTTTTCGTAAAGGTTGGAGCAAAATCATCTAAAATGGGGTCTCGTGATGTTATTACAGACAATGTGGCAAGATTTCATGAAAAAAATATTGTCTCTATCAGAAGTTATGCCAATTTTCCTTCCTCATTCCATTTGCAGGCTTGACGAACAAGTGTTATAAATATTCGTGAGGCTATAATTTTCAACAAGTTATACTTTTTCACAAGTTATAACGAGTTGCGAAAGCATGCGAATGTGCCGATAAAAGAAAAGACTTAGGAATTTTCACAAGTTATGAATTGCACTCAATATGCAGATGGAGGTTTTGAAAAAGCACAAGTTCTAGTAATTAAGGTTGCAAATGAAGCGAAGTGTTTGAAAAACCACTAGTCTATTACAAATTCTAACTTTCAAAAATTCCTAAGTTGTGAGGAATTTCCAAAAGGCTGATGAGCTACTTAGAAGTTTTCACAAGTCACATGAAGGTTAGTCAAAACTAGAAGTCAGAAGTTAGTTATTTCGAGTTGTAAATTTGACTAACTTCAAAATGAAACTTGCCAAAGAGAAGTTAGTTATTCTAATTTGTATATTTGACAAAGTCCATAAATGAACTTGTGAGTTTGGCTAACTAATTTGAAGCAAATTAGAAATTTTCACAAGTTAAAATTAAGGAGTGCAAAAGTTAGTTATTCCAATTTGTTGATTTAGCTAGCTAATGTGAAAATAAGTTTTAAATTCTTCGAAGTCATCTTTGGCATTTTAGTTAGTTATTTTAACTTGTGAATTTGACTAGAACTCATTTCTTTTCGGCCATCCAAACTAGTCTTAAAGGAAAGTGCAAGTTGTACTTTTTGATAGCTTGTGAAAAGTTATACTAGGCTTCAAAGCGTCGATGAATAAACGAAAGCAAGAAGTAGTTATTATAACTACTTGAAAAACAAAAAACCCTCCCTAAGATGGGTCTGTTGAGAAGGTTTTAAAATTTTTCAAGCAAATGCAATTAGCATCAGCTCCGCCTATGCCAACAGAGGAGTTTTGGAACATGGTTTAGATATCCATTAAAACGCGGTGGGAAGGTGGTATTCCCTACCAAATTTTCAAATTTGCGAAACGTGGTTTTTCACAACTCAGCCATAACGGGAATCAAAGAATTCAAAGAGGAGTCTACTAAAATGTTTAGATAGAGCTCATGAGGCAAAGACAGGGCAACCAAAGTCATGATGCAGCTGAGAAAAGGGGTATGTAGCTTGAAAAAGAAAAGGCAGCTGTGTTGAATTCCAAGTTATCCACAAGATATAGGGCGCAGATAGCCATTAATTCAAACCATAATCGTTAAGAAATAGTGCATCCATATGAAGACAATGGTGCAACTGTGAAATACAAATATCTATTGCGCAAACACTCCATTTATTTATTTATTTTTTTACCGAGAGGAATCGTCAGGTTAGCCTAGCGATCCAGAGCTTAGCTATTTGACAGGGCGTGCCCTCTCAGGTGATGCGTAATGGACCCCACCAGTTATGGTGCACAAATATATGAAGAGGGTACGCAGGCATTCAAACAAGAAGCACAAGTTTTCAAATTTCAACGCAAGGGGACTCTTCAAATAGTGCGCAGCTCTTGGGAAACCACTGTGCGACAATTATCCACAGAGGAACAATAATTGTCACAGTTATAATCTCCAATGTAGAGCCGACACAGATGTACTGTTTGACAGAATGCCTCAAAGAGATGAAATCTCGTGGAATGCAATAACGACAGGAGGTACACAAAATGGTTCTGTTTAAAAGGCCGCAGAAACTTTTAAACAAATGCAGCCAGCTGGTGTTAAAAGATGAGTTCCACAACCTTTCCTAGCTTCCTACCCGCATGCCAAAACAAGAGCTCTAGAACAGTGTATCGACATCCATCGAAACATAATCGAAAGTGGATTTTTTTGATCAGATGTAAGTGCCTCGGTTGATCTGTGGAAGCATACGAACTGTTTGATAAAATGTCTTAAAGAAATATAGTCGCCTACTCGATACTCTAATTAGGCCAGGTTCCACCATAAGTTTTCGGTTGATATCTTCACTGTTGACTATCCATAGACTGGTAAAATCTGTGTCTATTCGTACTATTTTCTTATCAATATATTATGTTTGCTTCTATACCTTTTTTTATAAAAGGCTATATCAGTAATATGCCTCATTCATAAATGTAATGGAACACAAGGAGGAGAACATGATAGCGAGTAGATGCCGAGAAAACACTAGACCTCCCTAAAGAGGGATGGAGTATATTAGATTTGTCACTTAAACACGTGTAGTAGATAAGACATCTTCCCATGGATCTAAATGAACACAAGTCGATCTTAAGAAGCCACCTAAAATATGTCTCATGTATGAGTTAAGGCTTCCTATAGGATAACACATGACCTTTGAGAGTCATAGTACACCTGTATGCAGATGCATCCCTATGCTGCAAAAGATCCTCATTCTAATGCAATAAGCCATCTAACACAATAAGCCAACACAAACAAGTCAGGTGACTCAAAGACTTTCCCATGTAGAGATAGCTAGTGCTATTACATAAGTAATGAAGATAATATCCCTTCTTGATTATTATATTACATGTGTCATGGTTGAACCCTATTCTAGACTATTGTTATCCTTTGTTTCTCATATTTTAGACTTTCTTGAATAGAGTTCCTTATTTGTGGGAATGTCTCCTACCACTTAGTATTCTATCCCTTTGATCCAATTGCTTTTCGGGACTACGGCTTATTTTTGTGGTGCAGTGCCTTCAAACTCTACCAGCCATCGATCATGTTGATCCAATGGTTCATGGGAATATAAGGAGAAAATGAGTTTTTATTGGTGTAAATTCTTATCATTGGTTAGTTCATTCGAGTGATGGGCCCCTTCTATCGAGCTAGCTCTTGAATGGTAGACGTAGTTGAGAATAGATAGTCCAAGGTAGTTTCTTGGCAGTCTCCTTGACAAATTTATTATTTATGTGGTAAATCTAATCAGGATTTGCACATTTTCTTCAATGAGCATTTGGTGTAGAGAGAATAGAAATCACGCTTAATTCTCTCCTTGATTAAGTTAGAAGTAGAATGGGAACAAGAACTATTTTATGAGGCTCAAAATCTTAGATGTATAAAGTATGGGGGATATACCTCATATTAAATGTAACAATGGCAGCTCTGATTTTAGCAGAGAGACTACCATTCTAAAGGCAGCTTTTAAAATATGTCTTGTGTTGGTGAAAACAATGGAAATCTAGACAAATGGGAAAGGCTAAGATCAATTAATATAAAAAGGTTTGCAGGATATAGTGCACTCAACGAGGATGCTCCCCTTGG
This sequence comes from Cunninghamia lanceolata, assembly GCA_027924645.1. Lineage (NCBI taxonomy): Eukaryota > Viridiplantae > Streptophyta > Pinopsida > Cupressales > Cupressaceae > Cunninghamia > Cunninghamia lanceolata. The sequence continues at coordinate 14,032 of BSBN01002101.1, read as the reverse complement.
AGGCATTTGGGAACGATATCTAGGATGACATTGCAGATGATGTTGTCGAGGAATACTTGGAGCCAAGATTGGGAGAGAGGATATCTATTTCTCAAATGGTGTTGGACAGGAAAATAGAAGCTTGCACAATAGGTCAGAGAAGAAAGGGTTGAAGAATATGATCCAATGAAACAAAACAGAAAACTGCATCCGAGATTAAAACTACACTAGAAAAATTAGTGTGAAAGAGGAGAGTGGCTAACTCTCTTAGGGTCCAATGAAGGTCCTGCCATGGAATGTTAGGGGCATAAATCTCCCTAACAAAACGTGCATGGATAGGTTCCAAATTGATAAATGAAAAGTGGATATAGCATTTTTAGAAGAACTAAAAATTTCTAAGAACAAGTGGAACAAATTTTCTAGGATTGGAATCTATGGGACATATCTATGATTGCTGCTAATGGGACCTCCGGGGGGTTGGCCATCTTATAAAAGAGAAGCCTCCCAAAAATAGAAACATTAGTTGGGGGAGAATTTGATCCTTGGTAAGTTCAACAAATGTTTGTTGAATTCAGATCTTTGGGTTATAAGTGTATATGTCCCAAAAGTAACTACACAAGAAAGAAAGTTATTGGTGTATATCAGTAATATACTGTTCACTCTAAAGGATGAAAGGGTGATTATTGGAGGAGAGTTTAATGCTATAATAGACGAGGAAGAAAAAATAGGGGAATCATCCCTCTCACAAGATGTATGGAAGACTTCGAGGATTTCATCATATTAAATTACTTGTATGAATGTATTTCAAAGAATGGGAAATTTACATGGGCAAACAAAAGAAATCATTTTAACCACATTGTGGAGAGGTTAGATGGATTCCTTATCTCAGCAATGACTGGAAGAGAATAAAAATTCATCAGTACCGTACTACCTCTAGAGCTAGTTTTCATGACTATCCTCTATGTCTAAAGTTCATGGAGGACAGCGATAAAAGAAATTATGATTTAAGATTTCAAGAAATGTAGTTCAGACACCCAAGTTTTCTGCCATAGTTGAAGGTTTGGTAAGAATCATCTCCATACACATAGTCTTATAAAATGTTCTAACTGCTGCAAAAACCAATATTTATCAAAGTGCGGGTTAGAAAGTGGAATTATAGCAACTTCAAGAATATTTTCAAAGGAAAAGAAAGAATTCAAAACTAGCTTGCTACAATTTCTGCCCACATTATTTCACTGACTCGAAATAATTAACACCTTAAGTTCTTGGATTTATGCTAGATTTGTGTAGAAATTCTCTTTGAAAATATTCTTGAAGTGGTTATAAGTCCACTTTCTAGCCTACACTTCAATGATAATTTTTAGTTTTTGCACTAGCTGGAACATTCTAGAACCCTATATGTATGGAGGGGTTTTAAAACCCTGTTTGGAGAGTTTTATGCCACTATTGAAGGTTTGTTGGGAATCCTTTCCATACATACGGGGTTCTAGAATGTTCCAATTCTCTTTGAAAATATTCTTTAAGTAGCTATAATTCCACTTCCTAACTTACACTTTGATAAATTTTATTTTTTTGCACCAGCCAGAACATTTTAGAACCTTGTATGTATGGAGGGATTTTAAAACCCTATATGGAAAGTTTTATGCCACAGTTGAAATTTTGGTGGGAATCCTCTCCATACGTATAGTACATTCTAGTAGAAATCTATCCACATTCTAGTACCACCAGTTTGGATCGGATAGTAGTTTTTATTTTAGCAGAGAGAATATCTTGGAAGGGGAATGATACCCCTTATATTCATACTTCATCTCTTTTGTTGGAGGATTTTCTTGCACGTGTTCTACAAAAAACCAAAGAGTCCATTAGATAGTTTATAGATTTTATAAAAATCATTGATGCATGTCTAAGAATAAACAATCTTACTAATAACACTCGCAAGAATGTTAAATTAAGTCAAATAATGAAATCAAAATGAGGGTTAGAGATAGCCTGAAATCTCTAAATGATAAGAAAATACAAAGTAGGAAGGGATCATGGTGTTAGGATACCGCCTACATAACTACCAATTAGTGAAAAAAGAGTTTGAAACTCTACCTAATATATTGTATCGAGGTTCGCTGAGAACCAAACAAAAGTAATGCTCTTTTCCATCTTAGAATAAAGAATTCTGGAAGAAACATTAGAAAGACATGTTTTCGGATCCCATGACGATGAGTACCTCAAAGAAATTTAGAATCAAAGAAGGAGAAAGTATGAAACCTAATAATATAAGCGTAGGCCAAGATGCAAGAATATATGACCCAAAGGTCTATCGGGAAACGATACTCGGGCCTACAACTTACCACATGTAAAACAATATGAATTGCCAAAGACGAAATAATTAAATAGTATGGGACAAACTAATATATGTTGGGGATCGAGCTTCAAGTGTACCACTTATGAATCAACTGATCAACTCCCTAAAGTCATGGTCCCTAAATTCTTATAGAAATAAGTAAATTATTGGGAAATGAGAATCAAGACTAACACCTTTGATATATTTTATTAGTTATATTTCTAAATTTCTAGGCCTGATATGATTGAAACAAAAAATAGTGGTGGAGAACAAGGGTTCAAGCTCTTGAAGACCCAAGTTCAAAAATATTCTCAGGGTAAAAGGACCATAGGAATAAAAAATCAATCATAGCATTTACATGGTACTTGATGAGCTAGATCCAGAAAGATCTTACTATTACGATTTATTTCTTATGTATTTTAAAAGCATGCCACCATGAGGAAAGCCAAAATTTTGGGTCCAATACAAAACATGGTTTCAAGACTTATCATGATAAGGCAAGTGACAAGGGCGGTTAAAATGGACCCACAAACCTAAAACATGTCTAATTTCAAGACTTAACAAATTAAAAAATTAGAATGAAAATTTTCACAAGCATGGCAAAGTCCTGTTTAGGTTTTTTCTACACCAAATTTTATGAAGTTTCAAAGACAAGATCAAAAAGTCCTAACTACGGTATGGACTCAAAATCATGACTCCAATACAATAGACTTCATTAAATTTGAAAATGTAAAATCAAGGGTCCTCTAACTCAGTCACGGATTTCAATTTACAACCAACTAAATACCCTAAAATAAATGAAATGGATCAAACCTGGTATTTGAAAGAGAGAAATTAAAAACAAATAGATCTAAAAAAAATAGAATCCGATTCGAACAATCACAAGCAAGGAATTTACCAAATATTGAAGATAAATTAATGGGAAACCTAGGAAAGAAACCCTACTTAGAAAGATGAAATAAAAAACCAAACTTTAAGAAAGCACAAACCCTAGAACACCACTTGAAGAGTCGGTCATCATTAAATCACACGTGATCATGATGGAAAATCAAACAATCATAATCTATGAGCATGATTCCAAGCGTTGGGAGGCAGCTTAAATGCACAAAAGATTTAGAAGTTAAATCTCAAAGGAATGGTGAGAAAATGAAGATCGATTAGGACTTTTAAATGATATCACATGTGTGAAAGAAACCTTAAATGTAGAGTCAAGGAGATAGGTTGAGCTCCAAGGAAAACACTATCCAAGCACTAAGAAATAGGTATTTGTCTTGTCTGATGAAATTAGCAGTTTTAGTAGATAATTAAGAAGAAACTTAGACTCCCATGCTAAGCAATATTCTTTGGGATAACATGAACCTAGATACCTCAACAACTAAAAGAAAAAAGCAATAGAAAACTCAAAACCCCAATGACAAAGACATAAGGCTAGGATGGCAAGGAACTTGATGATCGAAAAACAGGAAAGAAGATACTGTAATTCCCACAACAACACTAAGAGATAGGGTTTGGGAAACACCTTATCAAGCATGCTAGTAAGGAAAAGTCTAAAATCCAAAAAACTAAGTAAATACTCAAAATGATCCTGGAAAAGACGTAGGAATTTCAAAACAACATAATCACTTTGAAAATAGTTAAGGTTGCAAACCCTTTATTAAATTCAATAGAAAACTTCCCTAAATTTAAAACGTCAAGATTACCTCCTCGAACAAGCATAAAATAAAGACGTCTTAAAAATAACAAAGAAAGCTGAAAAGGGGGACCTGCTAATTTGGCTAACGAAAAGTAGGCCATGTGTGCAAGGCACAACACTAGGTGTGGTTGTTAATGCATCATTTATAGTATTCCTTTTTATTTAATTCTCTTGTTATGAAAACCGCAAGGAAAACCCCCTTCGCCTAGTAGATCCCTAAAGATGAAGGAGAGTTTAGCCACTCTCAATCATTGGTCCTTTAATATCACAGTTGATTATGAGTCGAACCAATCAACCTATGATGACCTTCCTTGGCCTTATCTTTTATGTTTTTCTTTAGGATTTGTGGAGGTACATGTTTGAGAGCCAGCATAACCCGCATGTACAAGAGAAGACTATTACAGTACCATTTGAAATGCATTAGAATGCTTCAATGCCTACCCTTCAAATTGTGTTTGTTATAGGTTGTGGTAAGACAGATTCGTTTATAATTAGAACACCATCATCTGATACAATAATTTTTTGTTAGAATCCCTTTCGTGCTTCTAAGATTTGTCTAGGTATCCAGGCTCTCTTTGACTGTTTCACTAAAAAAATAAAGTAATTATTGAGTATAATGATTGAATTACATTTATGTACATTTTTCTATTATTCTTTAATTGGAGCATTTATACACTTAGTTGATAGTCATATTATTTAACAACTAGTTTGTATTTTTTGGTAATTGGGATTTCTTTGGCATATGCACGGGTTTTGAGAATGTGAGTAATTTAATATCAAGATCCTGAAATGTGGATTAAATTCAATGACGGTGTATCAACTATTAATCATCGTTAAAATTCATAATCTTAAGTGCCTAATGGTTAAATTTAGAGTTCAAATGGAATGAACTGAGAATCAAATACTACAAATTTGATCTATTTGTTGTGATTCTTTTTTTGTTTGATTTACTATTTTTTTTTTTTTTTCAATCTAGAATCAGAATTTCTTTGGCATATGCACGAGTTTTGAGAATATGAGTAATTGGAAATCAGGATCCTAGAAATATGGGTTAAATTCAATGACAGTGTATCAACTAGTACTCCTCATTAAAATTCACAATCTTAAGTGCATCATGGTTAATTTGGAGTTCGAATGGAATTAACTTAGAATCAAATACTACAAATTTGTCTCTTTGTTGTGAATTTTCTTTGTCTGATTTACTAATTTTGTTTTTATGATAACATTTTAGGAAGGCGAAACCACAAAAAATTGACTAGGCTCTATATATTTTCTTTAACAAGCATTCCCTGGAGTAGAAACTTGATGAAGATGAAATTTTAAAGACCCGTGTGTACATGTTCCTTCGAAAGATAGTGGAATGTGAAATTTAGTTACACACTGTCAGAAATTAGATTGAAGACAATGCTTTAAAATCCAAGGAATCGGGTGATTTGCATTAAATGTTAGATTTTGGATTGACTCTCTACTTCGATTCCTTGGATGTAGTCTTAGATAGTCTCATTCACAACATCAATGAGGATTTGGGTACATGTCAGCACTAGACGAAGCTAAACGTGTACAATGGTTTCTTTCAAAGTGGTCTGTACTCCAACTAGTTTCATTTCAATTTTCTTCTTGGCGACTAGTAGCATGTGGCTTTTTCCTTTTCTAAACTAGGTTTTATTTTAAAGAACTAGAATAGGTGCCTTATTTGTATTTAATAATTAGGTGATCAGGAGCATTCATACAATTCACTATCTTAGTGATCGAGATTTTTTTGATTTCTCTATGTGCCCTTATTCAATCGTCTAATTTATTCTTCTTGGTCCTATTTTTCGACTTTGGAGTTCAGTGTGATTATTGCTTTCTTCCTATTCAACCTTTGTGGTTTGAATGGTAGTGTGATTTTGATATCTTTGTGGAATTTATCACGTCTTCTTATCCCTCCTAGGGTTAGCCTTCTCCTTGCCCATGGCGTATTACGCTTATTTAGTTCAATGGCGCTCGACTTTTCAAATGGTATGAGTCTTGGTCTCAAATAACATCTAGTTATTCCAAGAAAAACTCTATTTCCTTGCTTCACACCAATGAAGCATTAAAAGATTCTTTTGATCCTATTATTACTCAGCTTCCTCCCTCCCAGTTCAAATACTTTTATCCATATATATCTCATAAAGATTTCCAAAGAAAAAAATTGAATCAACATAGTTTAAACAAAAACATTCCAACTCCCCGATTCGGTAACAAGATGATAGAGAATAAAAAATACATAATGAAATCCTAGTGTTAATTAGCAGATTTTAGCGAATCGTTGACAAATGCTTCGTTTCTATTAATTATTTCAGACCTAAAACTATTTCCATCGCATAATTCCCAGTCGCTCGTTTCCAGCTGTATACGAGAATTCCTTTCCCAGTACGTATTCAGATGTCCGAATATCTCTGCCAATGAATTTTAGGTCGGTCCAATAAGAGCGATACCCAAACTGATATATATTAAATCCTGTTTTCCATTAGGAGTATTAGCAGCCATGATTCCAGTACCGAACTATTTCTTTTATAAATTATGTCGGAGAGAGTATTAGCAGTACCGAACTATTTCTCTTATAAATTATGTCGGAGAGAGTCGATGGGCTTGCTTATAGAGATGCCGGCGAGGCAATAATTATTTGAAAAGGGCATCGCTGTCTGGAGAAGGTCAGACAGACTAATTTGCTTCATTATCGCCACGAGAAGAGAATAAACGTGTTCGTGTTCGTGCACGATTCTTATTGCATTCAGTCACTGTCGAGTGGACATTCGAGGTAGAATCATTTGTCCGGCAGAGATTCATTCTAATCCTGTTTTCTCTTTCACCAAGTTTATCAGTCGATGGGCACTTTAAAAAGCAGGACACCAAGGTAGCTCTGCAAGTTGTATAGAGAGCAGTTTGAAATGAAAATGAAAATGAAGTCGAAATCTTTGTTCGTGGTGGTCGTGGTCGTGGTCGTCTTGTTGAGCAAAATGGCAGCAGCGCAAGTGGGGGTGAAGGTCGGAAGATGGAGGCTTCTGGTACAAAATGGGGGCGTCTCTGCCATGCACATGACCACCACGCATTTAAACACGGTGGTGATGTTTGACCGGACCAACTTCGGGTCGTCGCAGATCCTGCTGGGCAACGGCCGTTGCCGCGACAATCCGCAGGACCTGGTGCTCACTCACGACTGCTCGGCGCATTCCATCGAGTACAACATAGCCACCAACAATGTGAGGCCGCTCATGATTTTCACCGACACCTGGTGTTCGTCCGGGGCGTTTGCCGCAAATGGAACGTTGGTGCAAACCGGGGGGTGGCGTGACGGGGCACGGGACATTCGTTACTTCGTCCCCTGCTCGGACGGCAGCTGCGACTGGAATAATTTCGAGGGGCCGAAGCTTGCTGCGAATCGCTGGTATGCCGCCAACCAAATCCTGCCGGACAACCGCATTATCGTTGTCGGGGGCACGCAGATGTTTAACTACGAGTTTGTCCCCAAGAGGCCCGGCGAAGGAGTTTTCAATCTGCCGTTTCTATCTCAGACCCGAACCAGCGGCCAAGTGGAGAACAACCTCTATCCATTTCTCCACCTCTCGTCCGATGGCAACCTCTTTATCTTTGCCAACAGGGACTCCATTCTCCTCGACTACAAAACCAACGTTGTCGTGAAGACCTTTCCCAGAATGCCGGGCGACGGCCCGCGGAACTACCCTTCCACCGGGTCGTCCGTCATGCTGCCGCTCTCCGCCGCGGACGGGTTTCACAAAGTGGAAGTTCTCATCTGTGGGGGCTGTCCCGACAACGGCTTCGCCCTGGCTAGCGCGGGTAATTTCGCGGACGCGCTTCGCAGCTGTGGACGAATGGTCATTACAGACCCGAATCCTTCCTGGAGCATGGAAGACATGCCCGCTCCGAGAACCATGTCGGACATGCTCATTCTCCCCAACGGCGAAATCATCATCATCAATGGAGCGGGGAAGGGCGTAGCAGGGTGGAACATGGCAACCGCCCCCGTCTTAACACCTTACCTCTACCGACCCGCTGCACCCGTCGGGCAGCGCTTCTTCACCCTGGCGGCCACAACCATCCCCAGAATGTACCACTCTACTGCTAACGTGATGGCGGACGCGAGAATCATTGTGGGCGGCTCCAATCCGCACGCGGGCTACGTCTTCACGGGAACTAACTTCCCGACAGAGCTCCGGCTAGAAGCATACAGTCCTTATTACTTAGAAAACATCTACACGTACTTGCGCCCCAAGATAACGTCCGTGTCGCCAACCTCGATCTCCTACGGCACCGCCTTTACGGTTGTTTTCTCTGTCCCCAATCCTCTTAACACCGTTATACAGTTCAATGCCTACGCTCCGTCGTTTACGACCCACACCAATTCGATGAACCAGAGGCTGCTCATTCTCGCCGCTAAAACACCGACCCTCGTCTCAAATGCGATCGGGAACGTCGTGTATTCTTCTTCTGTCACGGCCCCTCCAAGCGGTGTGGCTGCCCCGCCGGGATATTACATGTTGTTTGTGGTAAATAATGGCGTTCCCAGCGTCGCCCAGTGGGTTCAATTTTCATAAACTTGTTAGATACACTTCATTGATGTCTCAGTTTGCTTGGAGGGGAGCATAGTTCCTAAATTCCTTCCATTTGTTCGAACGATGTTATGTAAAAGGCATGCTGCATTTGTTTGGGGGTAATCTGAAACCCAGTTGTAATTATGGCAATTGTAATTTCAAATCTCAAATAAATTGAAAACGAAATATTCATTCCACTGGATGTGCATTGCACCAAATCGTATCCCAGGTAAACTAATAATTAACGTTTTGAATTACACACATATTATTCAAGAATAACAATAATGTTAAGAGTCCAATCAACTTGTCATTTGAATCGCATTCATGTCTCATCATAACAGTATTATTCAGCCGAATCAACATGTTATTTTCTAATACTTTATGAAACGGCTCTCGATTTTAACAATTTTCTGAAATTTAATATACAACAAAGTTATTATTAAGAACATACAGTTTCCACAGTTTGTATCAATTAGAGAAAGTTTTTAGAAAATACAATAAGAAATTTTTTTATCATTTTTCTAAATCACTCATAATCTACCATAAAAAACAATAAGTCATTAGAGAGCTCTATTACACATATGGAAATGCAACCCCTAGTTTGTATATTATACGTTGGAAAATTATTGGAGAGCACTATTACACATCGTATCATCATAAGAGCACAACATCGACACTCTAGGTATGTTGCACGACGACCTAAATTGTCTCGTTTATCATTGTTCTATTATATTAACTCGATAATAGAGGTTTGGCCAGAAGAAAAAATTCTAGCCTATTTCTAAATAGTGTCTACTAACACCACACTTTTCAAACACATGTTATAGACACCAAGGTAAATAAGATTGAGCAACATCTGAATCAATACAATTTAGATGTTCGAGCCAATTTCAAACCTATGGTTTTAGAGCCACAAGCATGAAGGACAATTTTGTAGTTGAGGAAGTGAACTAGAGCACCTGACAAAATATCTACCAAGACAAATGTGTTGATTTGACATAAAATAGGGATTTCATAAATTAATTAATCAATTTTCACCTATATGTCTTCATCAAGTTTCAAGCTAAGTTCCATTATTCTATTTATTTAATTTACGAGCATTTATCATCCCTTGCTCCTTATATTGGGTAGGATTTTTATTCATTGTGGATTAATTAATTTACCTATGATATTTATATGTGGTTTGTTATTTTCCTTTACATCAAATTCGTGAACTTGATGTATATTACACCCTTAGCATTTGTTCCTTCTATGTTAAACTTTTAGATATGGTTTTTAATTAAAAACTTCTTACTTTATAACTAATTGAGACTTCCATTCACTTTCGTTTTCTAATGAATTGCCATATAATTTTCATTTGGGTTTGGGCCTTCACTAGTGATATCTATCCTATCCCTAACCAACCATTCTTTGACTATACCTTATTGAGCTAGATCATTTATTATGGATTATGATAGATTTTTGCCACTAGCCTCTGTCCATGCATGCCTTACTAGTTTTGATGTGTTCCTATGATTTACTTCATTCAATCCATTCATACTCGATTTTGCCTCTTATTTTTATGTCATTTCTATGGGGTCATTATTTCATTATGTTTGTGTTTTCTCTCCTTTAGGGAGTTGCTTATTGTTCACCATTCTTTTTGGGATGTAGTCAGTTCACCGTTTATCGAGCTTCATCATGACCATATTTTTCTTATGATTGGTGACCTTCATCACCACCAACATGTTTTACCCTTAACCGTGCTATTTCTTCATTATATTTTTATGAAATATATGATGATTATATATGTTATATGAATTATTTGTTTCCTTCTTCATGTGCAAATGTTACTTCATGATGAATATGCTTATTGCACGATGAATGCTAATGATGCAACCCCACTTCTTCCCTTCAAATCCAGGTACGATACTTTATGTCATAATCTTCGACCTTCCTTAGTTATTAATGATGTTGTTGATCCTTGTGATTTAGTTTCTTCTACTTGTCATGATAGCCCTATTTCCATACCCTTCCATTCAGTTTGATATTAAATAACTTTGGAGGAGTCTAACGATATTGATTTATGTTAGGATAATCGTTCAATGGTTCATTTCCTTCCATATTAAATGACTTTGTATCATATATATATATATATATATATGATGATGATGATGATGATTATTCCCCTACTATGATGGATAATGATATAGCCCTATGTTTTCTTGATACATCTAGTGATTTCACTCTATGTCATGTTGTACCTAGCGATTATATTCTTTCTACATCTCATGATTGATCGCCCCTTGCATCTAGGAATTCTCCTACGTGTGCATCTCTTGCCACACCTTACTTTGAGGAGCCTAGTGAAAGGTATGATCAAGTTTATACTTTTAATGAGCCTCTTTGTGATATATTCTCTCTAGGACCACCTATATATGATGACTATCCTAGTGATGTGATTTATTGTGCTAGTGATCTTCCATAAAGAAGAAAGTCTTTCAAAATCTATGCTAAGTAAATAGCATGAGATTTTTGTTGAAGGGATTATGCTAGTGATTCTAATGCTTCTGTCGTTTTCATAACAACAACTATCTCTCACTACATATCAAAAAGGGCGTGATTAAGATTAACTAAGTTGTCACAATATTAAAAACGTAGGAGCTTCCCTCATTGACATGTCCTAGGTTTTCACAATCTTTATAGTGATAGGGCTCATGGGGACTCCTAGGTGTGATACAAGGAAGGGCCCTAGAGAAATTTCCCCACCCAAGTGCTCATTAGCCACCCATATTCAAACTTCAAACTATTGTTCCAAAATACTTCTAATAAACCAAATACTTGATGGAATCCTTGCTTTCATGAAATGAGCACAAGAAGATAAATTTCAGCATAGAAACCATCGACTTGTCCGAGTGCACATGTAGGATCCAAGATCGACAATTAATAGAAAGCAAGAACATTTGGGAACAACTGTAGGGTTGCCACCTCAATAGCTTGAGGAAAACTTTCAAGCACAAGAGATCTCCAAGAGATGAAATGGTTCTAGTATTCTCTACTGACAAAGTCTTCAACATCTAGCATCCCGTGGAAAGAGAAGACTAAGCACTCCACTCCCTAGAAAAGTTGTCATTATGTTGGCTCTCAAAATCATTTACCATTTTTTCTCCTAGAATTACCATATAAATCCACGATAAGGGGAACACGACTACTAGGGTGAAAGATAAAAATTCATCAACAAAGAATGGATGGCCTTTAAGACCAATAAATAAGAGTGGGCAACTCTTCTTTCTCTTCAGGCTAAGCCAAACCTTGGAGGTTATTTCTTTGAGAGCCTTGATAGAATAATTAGAAGAAAATGAAAAGCTATGCAATAAACCTTGAGTATTGTTACTTATGGTATATAGTCTTTCATTGATAATAAGTCATCTAGGCATTAGTTATTACTTGAATCATCCTTAGATGCTCATCGGCCAACATCTATAGTCAGTAGTCTTGATTATCATCCAATGGTAGAGAGGAAAGAACTGTAGGAGAGTGGGAAATCTATTCTAGATATGCAATAACTTGGACATGGGAGGATATCTTCCACCAAGCATAAAATTCAATCTCGCACACATGTCTAGCTATCATAAGTAGAAATTAGGCACTTATTTCAATTTCATCTCTTGTACCAAGTTGTATTAATAATATCGTGTGAGGAGCACTGCTTATTTCTTAATTTGATTCATTTTTTTCTAGGACTTTCTAAGTGGGGCTAATATCTCATATTTAACACATAATCAAAGGCAATTATCTCCACTTCAATTCTACAAATTCCTTTCCTACTTTTCACCCTTTTCTCTCTATGCAAGTGTTTCGACCTAGCAATGCATATGGATAACTAGATCAAGAACCTCCATGTTTTCCTCCCTCCGCTGAATTAGGAACCAATGGAGTGGGGTCCCTACGACACTGTGTAACTGGGGCAAGTCTTTGACATCGACTGAAGTCCCACATGTTGTGTTCTAAATTAGGATTATCATTGGAGGCCTGTTTCTTAGAGCCTCCTCCTAGATATTGATGTTCTGTGGTGTGGCCTCGATTTTCCTGTCAAACATAATGGATTTACTACAAGAGGCAGATTTTCCAGTTGTTTATTTTCTTCATTTGCCTTGTCTCTGTGTGTCTTTGTCCTTTGTCCTTTTGTCTCGCTCAGTTCTCCTTGTTTTCCTTCCTCTTGACTCTGTAGCCCAATGGGTAAGGCACTGATTCATTCCAAAAATTATAGGTTGTTTGTTGCGTCCTTTACAGTCCTTGTCCCCAATCAGAGCCAGTTGTCGGCCTCATTTCTAACCAGCCAAATTTTAAACTTTTGCGGCAAAATTCCTAGTCTGAGTCTCTCGTAATCACAAATTCTCCCGAAGTGTCAAGTCGCTCGCCACTTTGAAGGAGGAATTGTACATTTGTTTAAGCCAGAGTCTTGGAAGCAATTCTGTTGTACGGTAAATAACGAAACAATTAAATTTCAAAATCTGCAAGGGCTGGAAAGAAATCCTTTTATAGGGACGTCTCTATGGCTATTTCTCCTAATGTGGCAACTTTTCAAGTCACGAAGTCTTACGGGGGAGATTTTAAAGCTTCAAATTTTTGGTGAGTAGTTTTCGAAAATGTTTAAATCATGGTTTTCGTAAAGGTTGGAGCAAAATCATCTAAAATGGGGTCTCGTGATGTTATTACAGACAATGTGGCAAGATTTCATGAAAAAAATATTGTCTCTATCAGAAGTTATGCCAATTTTCCTTCCTCATTCCATTTGCAGGCTTGACGAACAAGTGTTATAAATATTCGTGAGGCTATAATTTTCAACAAGTTATACTTTTTCACAAGTTATAACGAGTTGCGAAAGCATGCGAATGTGCCGATAAAAGAAAAGACTTAGGAATTTTCACAAGTTATGAATTGCACTCAATATGCAGATGGAGGTTTTGAAAAAGCACAAGTTCTAGTAATTAAGGTTGCAAATGAAGCGAAGTGTTTGAAAAACCACTAGTCTATTACAAATTCTAACTTTCAAAAATTCCTAAGTTGTGAGGAATTTCCAAAAGGCTGATGAGCTACTTAGAAGTTTTCACAAGTCACATGAAGGTTAGTCAAAACTAGAAGTCAGAAGTTAGTTATTTCGAGTTGTAAATTTGACTAACTTCAAAATGAAACTTGCCAAAGAGAAGTTAGTTATTCTAATTTGTATATTTGACAAAGTCCATAAATGAACTTGTGAGTTTGGCTAACTAATTTGAAGCAAATTAGAAATTTTCACAAGTTAAAATTAAGGAGTGCAAAAGTTAGTTATTCCAATTTGTTGATTTAGCTAGCTAATGTGAAAATAAGTTTTAAATTCTTCGAAGTCATCTTTGGCATTTTAGTTAGTTATTTTAACTTGTGAATTTGACTAGAACTCATTTCTTTTCGGCCATCCAAACTAGTCTT
>BSBN01002100.1:0-45527 GCA_027924645.1 Cunninghamia lanceolata | reverse complement strand
GAATCCTTGTTTTTTGATAATATGTGTGGATCCTTTCGCCTGTTGTCTGACTACCTAAAGTTATCTTTTAACAGTTTTTGGAGATATTTTAGTTTAAATGAATTTTCAGACGTTCTAGAGAAGTTACACATTGCTGCAGTTGTATTGCTAAGTATTTAATTTTTTTTTCTATCAGATATAATCTAGCTTTGTAACCTAAGATTAGCATCAATTTTCCACCTACCTTGATAAACCAAGAGCCTAAGAAATTTTACCATACATCTTTTTTCTAGAGAAGCTCGTGACAAAAAAATGCATTATATGGAGATTAATGCATTGAGGGGATGTCAAATCACAAACAAAAAGCAAAGCTAATGGTTTAGGCTAGTGCCAGGGATCATGTTTGATGAATGAATTAAATTGGGGATTGTTAAGTGTGTAGATTTGGATACTATTAAAACTGGGTATCAAAAGTTAAAATCCAGAAATGCATTGAACAAGAAAAACCTCTATGCTTGATGCATTCACAAAGAAAGGTCATCTGTGTAAATATCAGGCCAAACCCAGTTTTATTCCAGGGATTTCAAGAATAAAACAATGCGTAAAACTATAAAAAGAGGGGAAACAAATAAGACCAGTTTAACTATGAAAAAATGGAAAGGCTATAAATTATACCTTTGCTCGAATTCCTTGATTTGGGCTAGGTTCTGTCCATTTGCATCAATCTACCGCACTTTTCTCTTCCTCTTACAATCAATGCCATCAGCATTGAGACTTGTGCCCTCTGTGCATGCTGCACACCTACACGGCTTTTTCAGAGCTGCTCTTAATACACACCTTATTCTCTCCAGTATCACTTACATTCAGTTATTTGGGAAGTTAGTTTGCATTCAATAAAAAAATTAAAAACATAATTTTCCTGCTCTCCCAAAAAAAAACTTCAAAAAAAATTGTTTGATAATTCACAACCAGCCAGGACGCCTCCAAGCACACAGTAAACAAATAACAAAATGGATTGTGCCCAGCAGCAATGCACTTCACAGATCCGAGACTACAGTCTTCGCTTCTCTCTCGCTTTCAAACTGCAGTTCTCCCCATTTTCCATATTCAAATAAAAAAACAAATAATCTAATGAATAGAAGCAGCACCAACCTGCATTTTAATAATAAAAACAAGAACAGAGGAATTATAAACCATTTAATAGCAGTTACAGACATGCATTTTAATAATAAAAATAGTGGAAGTTATAAAATGTTTAATAGCAGTTACAAACTATGAAATACTAGACCAGAAGACAATTCATTTTTTTAATAAATTTAAACAACACTTTTTAAAAAAAGTAAACCATTTTGTTATCAAGAAAGTTCCTATCAGCCAAATAAAAACATTAGATAGAAGGGCCAATTTGAAGTTTATCAATTGATAAACTAACATAGTTTAAAAGGACATCAAGAAAGGTGTTGAACTTACCATCGAATGCTTGGAAAGCTCTGGAAAAAAGTGATTCTGGCAACAGAGAATTTTGTTCTTCCTGGAAGTCTGCATTCTGCTCATACAGTTTTAATAGTTTTTCCTTTCTGCCAAGCATTTCCAACCAAACCAAAACCTGTCTTTTTGTCACTGTCATGCAAGGTATTACCACTGTTTTTATTCCAGCATGAGATAACATTTTTAACACTTTATATCTTGCCAATGAAAACACTCACTAAATATCAACCAAAACCTTCCGGTTTAAAGTACTTCTTTAACGGTAACAGAGGTGGGCAAAGATTAAATGGCATAACAATGTTCTTATAATTTAGTCTAAACAATATCTTTTATTTTTCTTCAAAAGTTAAAATGCAGACTAAATTTATTTTTGTGATTACCATGGTATTTCCATGTGTCTGATGGTAATTACAAAAATATTTAGCCTTGAAATGTGGTGATACACCTCTAGTGGTAAAGTGGTTAGTTTTTGTTGTAAGAGTTGTTTCAATATGACATCGGACGATCCTCCAATCTAATCAATTATCCAAATCCTTTTCATTTGATATTTGCATTTTGATGTTTGCATGATGATGAGTGTTATGGTTGACATTAGATCCACCCCATTTTATTAATTGGACATTGACGGTAACTCTTGAGAATGAGCAGTTCTAGACACACTATGATGTAAAAGATCATTTTCTAATAAAGCAATTTCACATTTGCATATACTAGTACATTACTTTGAAAATGATTGAGAAGATTTGGAAAGCAATTTTTCTTTGAGTAGTGGATATAGACTTTTGATGAATAAACTTTGAAACTCCTTATCCAAAAACATGAAACATGTGTTAGCAACCATAGCTTGAAATTGAAGTATGTACTTATTGAGTGTCTCACATTTCTTCTTTACATTATACTACTTGGTCATTGGTTATCTTAGGCTCAATGTTATAGTATAAATGTTTAAGAAAAACATTTACTAAATCTCTAGAAGAAGAAATAGAAGCATGAGGTAAATAATGAAACCATGATGTAAGTACATAGTTGCTCAAGCTCCATGGAAATAACCTAGCAAGTAATTTTTTCCTATAAAATTATCTAAGCGTATAGTTTGGAAGCACTTTATCTAAATTAGTGGATTACCTCTACCATCATACAATGTAAAACTAGGTCCCATAAATCCAATTGGTGAACGATGTCACATGCTAATGTGTTGTGTAACATCTCACTAGTGTAATCCTTCTTTTGAGGTTTTTCAAAATTTTAGAACTTGTCCATTATGATGGCCAATTGGTATGACAAATCATTTTGTGTAGAAGAAATAATGGGGTTAGATGTGTTATCATCAACAAATTTAAGACAATAGCCTTATGCATATCAATTCAAGAGCTTGAACATCATCTTCACATAAGCATACTAACAATTGTGGGAGATCCTCATACATATCTTTTTCCTTATTTTAGTCTAAGGCATGTGTTTGTTTATCTTTATATGTAGGCGAGTCATCATGATCACCATGTAGTTCATGGTTCTAAAAGCTACAAATGAAAAGTCATAACCTTATCCATAGGAGAGTCAACATGGACATTTAAAAACGACATATCAACATGATGCATAGATGAAGCCATGGGATCTCCCAAGGAATGGCTACTAGAAGGTGGAAGGTGGCAATCATGTTATAGGGCCAAGAATGAAACTCATCTATGAAAGCTTGACCGAGCACAATGAGTGAAGTATAAGAAGTATGATACATATCAAAGCATTGTATGGTTTCATAGATTAATGTTTCTCTAAATGTCTTAATGATCAACAAATCATCATGCATATGCTCATAATTTAAAAGTAGAAACAACTTGACATGTGAGGATGCATCTTTATTACCATTAAAGCCATCAAGTATCAAGTCTTCATTGTGAGTTAATGTAACACGAGCCAATCCATCATGGAAAAATGAGCAATCAATAATATCATGTAAAGGAGAGGACAAATAATTTTTATCACTTAAGCGTCACTAAGATCCTCACTAAACAAATCATCAATAGATCATGAGCCAAGGGATAGAGGAAGGACTATCATGATTTACACACGGGATATCATCATCATTAAGTAAAGTAGAAAGACGTGTAGTCTAACAAGGTGAATTATCACCATCACTAGATGCATCAGTATCATATGTCATGCAAGGATTATGATAATTATGAATTTCATGAACAAATGAACTAAAATTTTCCAACATAGGAGAGGTATGAAAAAGTTTAGGAAAGATGAAAAGTTAGCAACATATTGAGCTAAAGTATCCCTAGACCATGGGGCACCCTCTTTTTAGTAAAAAAATAGTCAAAGATCTTCAAAGGCCAAAGGGTTTAGTGCAACAATTTGTGAAATCATTTTAAGATCCTCGAGGCATGTAGGAATGGAAGTCAAGAAAAAGGGATGATGGCAAGTCATGGTGAAAGATTTGATAATGAAATGCAACATTTATGAGGGATCTAAAAGGTGACAATCAACTAAGGGATAAACCCTAGGTGAGGTACTCAACAATGATTTTTTTAGTGGAAAATTTTCACCAAATGGAAAATAGTTGAAATTGGGGCTTCAATATTTGGTGAGTAGTACATGCTATAAGGTGGCCTAAATCATCACATTTTTACGAAATTTTAATTTAGTGCTGGTTAAGTCGCTTGGACATTTAATTTATTAAACTTTTAAATTTAATTGTTTCACCACATGTGTGATTAGATCTAATTCACTTAAAGTTTATAAGTGATATTACAAATCTAAATTGATTTTCCATTGATATTATATAATTCTCGATTATTTTATCACATCTTGTTTCTATATATATATATATATATCCCGAAAAAATAAATTACACATTGTTATAGACAAAATATGATTTGCTAATATAAGTTTTATTATGTTTGTGAAAACATGAATAATTAATGAACTATTGTGAGCTCCAACGCTTTCTTGATAGTAGAACTGTACTTGGCCCCTCGACCTTGCCTATATTGTGACAAGAGCGTGTTGGGGTTGTTGTCCTTGGACCTTGTGAGGGGGCACCCTTGACCTCACAAGGGGGTGTTGCACCCTCAACCCTCATAAGGAGAACTATCCCTTGACCCCGTTTATGGATGCCACCCTTGGGTCCCTACTTTTCGTTAGGAATTTAATTGTTTTAAAAAGGAAGCATTTGTTATGGAATAAAATGTTTACCCTTGTTAATTAGGACCTATTTTAACTCTAAGTGTTGAACATTAAATGATTAAATCTTGATCCCGATGAATAAACTTGACAAAATAAAGTTAGGACTGGTCTAAGCTTGCCTTAAAAGACACTCCTTAGAGTTTGTGGGGCTAAAGGACCAGGGCGCCTAGCGCCCTGGTCCCAGATGGTTACTTTAACCCTAGTTTTGTGGTGTCAACTTAGAACACCTCCTTAGCTTTTACATGTTAACCCCATTTGGTTTTATTCATTGTTGGTGAGTGGGAATGCATATATAAAGGAGTCTGATTATTCATTTTTCACCTAGATGGACAAGAGAAGAATTAAAATTGCTTACATGATTGATCTCCTATGCTCAAGTGCTCTTCATGCTTAGAATTGCTATATGCTTGTGGATATTAAGATGCTCATTTGTAGGTCTTGAAGGAAGTTCAAGCTATCTTTATCTATCTACTTGTTGGTGCATGATCTTGAGTTATCTACTCCAACTAGGGTTTCACATATTGTGGTAATCTATATCATTTTCATTCATACTTTTATCATATATTGTTGATCTTGCCTATGCCCTCCTAGGACATGCACTCTTGGATCACTAATCATCGTTGTAGTGGAGATGGAAACACCAACACAGGGTTTGACTAAGGAAAACCCCTAAACACAACACAACTTTTTCCTCTTTTCTTGTGTGTAGGTTGAAGTAACATGTTTTGGAAGACAAGATCCATGAAGAAGGAAGGTTTTGTAGGTATAGGACAGGTGAAGCTCGGACATTCTGTAAAACCCTAATTAGGGTCTAGGGTGCCCAACGCCCTGGTACCTTTGTGCTCCCAAACTCATGTCCAGGTTCTTTTCTGTCTCCTAATCTTGGTTGTACTTTCAAAATCTCTGTATCTATTTCTGACAGTCGTCTATTTGCAAATCTTGGCCAATTAGGGTTTCATCTTTTTCCCTAGTTTGATTGGTTAGTTTTGGTTGACACTCCTCTATACAACAAAGGGACAAAACCCCTGTGGTTTGGTTCTCCTTCATGGGTAGAAGCCAAGCTCGGTTTGTGTCTCAATGTTAAATGGAAGAGGATTTGACCTAGTTTAACCTTCTAGGCTAGATCTCTCTTTTCCATAAAACATTTTGGTGAACCTAATGTGTCTTACACCCTTGCATCCTTCTTGCTTTAGATCTGAGTTGTTTGCTGCCCTAGATCTAATTAGGATTGAAATCATTGATAATTTTGCATACTTACATAACTTATTTTTACATTGTTTCAATATTAGGGTTTACAAAAACGTTACATTCCTCGAAATCCTAGCTAGTCTTGAACCTAGGGTTTCTAGATTAGAGATTTGTTTCAGATCTTTGTAGCATGGTTAAATTGATTTCATTTTCTGTAGCATATCATCTTTGTGTTTAAGAAAATGACATTCTTGCATTTTTGAACATTGAAAAGTGAAAAATAAAGCATTTTAGAAAAAAACATATTTATTGCATTCTTTTCATTTCATAGGTTTTAAATCATCATAGTAAGATTTAAATTTTTGATTTTTGCATTAGATCTGATTGGTATTACAACAATTAATCATTTCATAGTGCTTTATTTTACATTTGAACCTATTCATTGCTAGGGTTTGTAAAAAAAAGTTGCATTTTTAGAAAAACCTAGTTAATTTACAATCTAGGGTTTGTGATTCATATCTTGTCTTAGATTTTGCTGATGAAATTTGCATTTCAAATCTGATTTTACTTTTCCCTAATACATCATATATGTCTTTTTTTTTTGAAAATTTAAAGGAAGATTTTTTTTGGATTGATACATTTTGAAAAAAGCATTAAATTTAGTGTTTGATTGGATTATAAGTATGGATGATATCTAATTTTCTTTGAGTAGAGTTGAAATTGATCAGGGATTTATTATTGCATTATACGCGTTTTCACTGGATCAAAAGTGCAAAACATTGGTTCATTTAAACAAAAAGTCAAACTCTTCTTTCATCACATCATTCATCTCTTCTTTATGTGCATCTTGTGTGTCACTAAGGCTTGTAAATAATTTATGAGTTTTGTGCAAAGAAGTCTTTGAATTATATGTTCTAATGCTTTGAATAACTCTGATAACCAAACTCATATTTCAAATATCCTAGATGCATCAACTTTTCATGAATCCGTCAACATAGATGACCTTGTGGCTCATGTTCTTGAAGCTCAAATTCAAAGATTAGACCTGAAATTGGCTAATTTTCAAAAATTTGTAAGCTCAGAACATATAGTTGAAGACGCTATCCCTATTGTTGAGAGTCTAAAATGTCTATTTCTCAAAGGACAAGAGGGATTAGAAGTCTTGTGTGGCCTAGCTCATATAGTGCACAACATTTTATCTGGATATAGTTGCACTAAAATCATCACTAATGTGACTTCTTCAAATCAAATAGGGACTCAAGTGTCGGCTCCCCTACCAACACTCCCTATTCCTACATATACTTCTACTATTCTCACCACAACTACACAACCAAGTAATAGTGCTACCACATGTGTTAGGTTATCTACTAGGAATCTCATTCGTCATTATAGTATTGTTCCCTTTAATTATTTGAATACCAAACCTAGTGTCACCCCACCTACATCAAATCAAACTAAGCCTAATATCACTTGAATTCAAAAGGCTAATCATACAGTGTTGCAGCCTATGGTTAGCCCTATCCATTCATACCCATCTCAACCTAGTTCACCTTCCGACTTTGTCATCAATCAACTTTTGCAAAATATGAACTCCATCCAACAACCATTAGTGAGCATAAACCAAAGTCCCACCAAACCCTCTATGACATCACATTATATTCGCAACCCTTTTATCTTATCCTATCCTAAGAGCTCAAATGCCTGAGAAGTTTGAAACCCCTTGCTTTGAGAAGTATAATGGGAAGGGAGACCCTAACAAGCATGTGGCAGCCTTTACAACTATGTGTAGTGATTTCTTCTTTGAGGATGCAATCTTGGTAAAACTCTTTCCTAGGTCACTCAAAGACATAGCCTTGGATTGGTTTTGCTCATTACCTCCTAATTCATTCACGTCTTTTTCACAACTAATCAATAAATTCCTCTAACACTTTCAAGCAAACATTAGACATCAAGTCTCTTTGATTGACTTGGTTCATTGCAAACAAGGAATAAAGGAGAAAGTAACACATTTTATGGGGTGTTATAAAGCCATCTTTTCACAAGTCCAATATTCTATTCTGGATACTGATGTACATAGAATATTCATTCAAAACTTACAACCTCACATCCGTGGTTGATGCGTTATGAATCTTTCACTCATCTTTGCATGATTCTCCGTGATTAACAACTATCAGTTAGTCAATATGAGAATAATCACTCATCGGCTCCAATTGGTCAATTTGAAGCCTCACACAATCATTCATTCAAAAGACACAACAAAAATTTCATCAAAATCAATGCAATTTCAGCCAATAACATAAGAAAACATGTGGCGGTTGCATCATCACCTGCTCCCACCCCATATGAATTGAAACCAAAAACAAGACATTTGACACCATTATCAGAGTCTCTCTACTCTATCATGACACAAATTTTGAACAACAATCTCATCAAACTTCCACCCAAACTCGTCTTCTCGATCCAAGTAAGATGCAATCATCTTCTTTCAATTCGAAGGCCTTTGGTCAATTTTACCGCACTGCCGGTCATGACACTAAAAGATGTATGCATCTTAAACATGAAGTTCAAGATCTCATCGATTCCAATGTCATCCAGGTTGCTGGCGTAAATGACAAAGGAAATAAATTGGTGGCTCCACCTAATCGAAACCTACAAATATATACAAATCCATTACCTCATCATGAATCTAATGTCGTGGATCCATCTCAAGAAATGCTATGTACTTATAATCATCAAGAACAAGACTATGAAGGTGATGTTTGTATGGTAGATGCCCATCCTCATAAAGAGCGAGCAGAACATGAACCGACTATATCTTTTACTCATGATGCTACTATTAAAGCTCTTGATGGACCTAATTATACATCACTATTTAAATCAACGGTAAACCTATAAGAGGTACTATGATAGATCCTATATGCACGGTAAATGTAGTAATTGAAGAGTTTCTCTACATGCATGGTTTACATCGTGATAACTACGATGTATAAGAAATCACGATTAGAGTGCATGATGGGTCTATCCTTCCAACTCTTGGTGCTTTGACCCTTATCGTCAAGGTTGGGCCAAGATCATTGGATGTTACTTGTGTCATCATACCCACATCAGACTTATTTCATGTGAAGTTGGGTCACCCATGGCTCTGCTCCATGAAGGCAGTCCCCTCCATGGTTCATATAAGTGCTTAAAGTTTCCATTTGAAGGATGTGTGCACTCTATACATCATAGTCGGTACTAGCCCATTGCTCGACATGGACACTTTACACTTGACTACTTCTGGCCAAAATCAATTGGAGTTGCTCGAGCTAGAGAGGATTTATTCTTTTTGTCATATCAAAAATTTAAAGCACATAAAATTGCAAAGTTGTCGCTTAGTAACATACCTCGTTGTCACACCCCAAATTTTGACTATGTTTTACTTTTTACTTGCACGTAATTAGTAGTTAATTATGCATGAATTAATGATTTGACATTGTTAGAATAATTAAGCAAGATCTATTGAATCTGAAAGAAAGCATAATAAACAGAAGAAATACAGATATGATCAAATAAACTCTATTCGTATCAATGCGTAATAAATAAACAAGAGGCCATTTCTTATATAGAGAAAGGCAATGCATGAGATAAACTGGGAACTCACAACATGTGGAATTTGACTGAAGTTTGCATGCATGAAGAGTGGAGTGGAACTCCATGATAACAAGATAGGTGTCAATCATGTGCGACATACATGCACCTGTTGACTAATAGCTAAGTAAGCTTATCCTATCTGGTGCATGATATTAATTAAAGTATTTAACTAATAAACTAATTACATAAGTAATTAGTTGCACCAACATAAATAAATAAATACAATAAAGCAAATAAATAAATACATGAACAACCCCCATAAGCAAAACTTAGGTAGGGTTATGTAGATAAGGGTCTTGACAATGAGTAGCCATGTTAGGTACCCTGTTACACATATGAAGGAAGGAGAAAACCCGTAGGAAAAAACTCCTTCTTAAGAGTAAGGTCTAGGAGATCCCCCTGAAGAACTGTTGTCCCTTACCCTCCAAAGAGTATGCAAGTGATGATACTTGCTCTCAATGATAGGTTTGGTGAATATGTCTGCAACCTGCTCCTCTCTAGAACAATACTGAAGATCAATGATCTCAGTTTGAATCAACTCACTGATGAAGTGCATATGGATCTCTATGTGTTTGGTCCTCTGATGATGAACCAGATTCGTCGAGATCTAAATGGTACTCTAGTTGTCACAATATATGACTGATGGTTTCTAAAATGGAACACTAAGCTCAGTGAGGATATTTTGAAGCCAAATAGATTTAGTAGTGGCATTAGTAGCTCCATAATACTCAGCCTCTATTGATGAAAGAGCAATAGCATGTTGCTTCTTGTCCTGCCAACAAATGGGGCTGGATCCGAAGTGAAAGTTGTAACCAGAAGCAGACTTACGATCATCATAATCACTAGCCCAATCAGAATCTATATATCCAACCAACTCTGAACCTGTACCTAATGTGTAGTGAATCTCGTATATGTGAGTGCCTTGTATGTAGTTCAAGATGTGTTTGACAACTTTCCAATGAAGCTCATGAGGTTCCTGCATAAAGCGTGAAACCATGCCAACTACATATGAAATGTCAGGCTGAGTATGAGTCAAGTAGATGAGGCTTCCTACAAGTTGGTGATACAAAGTGGCATCAACTAATGAAGTGGAACAATGAACCTCAAGTTTGACTCCAGATAGGAAGGGAGTCGGGGCAGGATTACAATCAACTATGTGAAATTGAGCTAACAAGTCAATGGCATACTTGGGCTGCAAAAGTGTAATCCTGGAAGAAGACTGTGCTATCTCAATCCTGAGAAATTAATGCAGTAGACCCAAGTTAGTCATAGCAAATTTGTCTTGTAGTGCAATCTTCAAACTGGCTATGATGGATGCTATGCTCCCTGTAACAATGGGATCGTCAACATAGAGAACCAAGAACAATAGTGAATCCTCATGCCATAGAATATAGACATTTGGATATAAGTGATACCTTGAGAACCCAACTAAGAGAAGGAAAGTATCCATCTTGGCATACCAAGCCCTAAGAGCTTGTTTCAGACCATAGAGAGACTTATGCAAGCAGCATACCAACGAAGAATCCTGAATGAATCCCTGTGGTTGCTCCATATATATCTCCTCATGAAGATCCCCGTGAAGAAATGTACTCTTCACATCCATCTAATGTACAACCCAACCATGAATTGTAGCAATAGGAAGTATCAAGCAAATGGAGTTCATCTTAGCAACTAGTGCAAAGGTTTCTGTATAGTCAATTCCTTCAACTTGGGAAAAACCTTTAGCCACTAATCTTACCTTGTATTTATCAATAGTTCCATTTGCTATAAACTTAGTTTGATATATCCACTTACATCAAACTTTCTTCTCTTACGAAGAGGAATAAGTTCCCAAGTTTTGTTCCTTAGTAATGAGTTATATTCTTCTTCCATTGCTAAATCCCACTCAATTGTACCTGTTGCTTCCCTAAAGGTCCGTGGATCGGAAGCTGTGACAATGTAGGAATGTGGAAGATCTTCATGTTCTCCTTCTATCCAATGGATCCGCAATAAGAGGTCCTGCATGCTCCAAAATCTGCCTAGCCCAATGAGGCATTAATGGGTGAGGAAGTGGAGGAGGATGAACTAGAATCTCAATTGCCAAACTCAATAGAGCGAGAGGCAAAACCTCAATATCCCTGCAAGTATATGGAACAAGAGTGTCATCATCACTGTTATTTGAATCTTCCAAGGAAGAAGAATGAGAAATGTTGGAAGACAAGTTTGAAGAACTTTCTTCAAAGTAAACACTTCTCGATATAATTAACTCATGTGAATCTAGATCAATGAGCCGATACCCCTTAACACCATTAGGATATCCAACAAATATGCAATTCTGGCTTTGTGGTTCCAAAGCGTGACACTTCTCTGAAGGTATGTGTACCCATGTTGTATTGCCGAAAACCCTGAAACGTCGTACTGTTGGCTTCTTGTTGTACCTGTGATAGGTGAAAAAGCAATGCAAACATAAATGAAAAGGAACATAAACAAGTACAAATTACCTCCTTTGCACAAATAAATTGCCTACATCGATCGAGTGAATTGAAATGCACCCTATTCCAATTGATTGCTCCTTGCTTTTTGATGTGGATTGCTCTATAATTGTAACGTAAATTTGATCTCCCAAGGAATGATTGTGACAATATATGTTTACTTAAATGAGATATGCTTAGAAATGGAGAATGAAGCTTGATTTATAGACATGTGAGATGACAGATCTACGGTTGAGGATAATCAGAAAGATCAATGATTGAGGATGGCTGAGAGAATGTGCACAAATGGGATAAGGACAAGTGTCCAAGCCCTCGCATGCATCAAGGGAGTTAACATATCTGATTAAGGAGTTGACTGAATCGATTGAGTAGTTAATTGAATTGATTGATCAGTGAACTAAATTGATTGATTAGTTGACTGAGTTGATTGCTTAGTGAACTCAATTGATTGACTAGTCAACTGCTTTGATTGATTAGTTAACTAGATTGACTAACCTATTAACTGATTTGATTGATTTAGTTAACTAATTTGATTGATTAGTTATCTAAATTGATTGAGAGTGAACTATGGATGAGAGGGAATAATAGGAAATTAAATAAATAAATTATTTAATTTCATGCACATGTGGTAAATGAATTAAATATTAAATTTAATTCATTTTGGAGGAAAAAGACTAATTAAGAAAATAATTTGAATTTATTTATTTAAATTGGAGGAAAATTGATTTAATTAAATAATCAAGGTTATTTAATTAATATGGAGGATAAAATTGATTTAATTAAATAATCAGGAGTTATTTAATTAATAGGGAGGATAAATTGATAGATGATCTTAATCAAATAATTAAAAATTATCTAAAGTATGGCAGGTGTGTATATGATCTAAAAACAAGTCAATTTTAGGTGTCTACATTTTGCCCCTCTTTGATATGGTGTTGCGAAGTAACATCATTTCAAAGAAGCTTAAAACATAGTACTATGTTGGATAGAGGAAGATTTTGGTTTAGAAGAACATTATGATTGGATTAGAAATGATGATTTCCCAACCGGGTGGAAGAAGTACCTAGTAGATTAATTACTAGGTTGAATGATGCTCCCTCAAGAGGACAGACAAATTGGAAGAATACGGGTGTACTCTCGAAATGAATGGATATGAAGAAAATAAGGAGATAGAAGATGGAGAACAACATAGAGAAAAATGGAGAAGATAAAAGGATAGATGATGGAATGATGAAATAATTGATTAACAAAGAGAATTATGATGGACAAATGATTAACACATGATTGATAATCGAATGATGAGGATAGAATAAATAATCGAATTAGATGCTAATATGTATAATAGAGCAATCCTTTATTTTGATATAGCATAAGGATATTATGCACCAATGTATAAGAACCAGGGTGACCATGTATCCAATGCATAAGACAGTTGACTCTGCAAACAGACAGTTTGAGTTTATTACTACTAGGTATATAAATAAAGATGGTAAAACTAAATAACATTTTATATAAAAAATTATCTCAGGTTAATAGGCCGCTGTATGACGATGGATGGTGGGGGACATATTAGACATTGCCCATATGAATGATTATAGTATATACCCTCTCCTTGTTATTTGTAAAAATTAAATTATAAATTTTTTTAAATGCCCTAATGTTTTGAAAATAAAAAAATGCTCTAATCCCCTAAATTCTGATTTTTTTCAGCGTTTTCTGTTATGGTTATGGTATTTTTTATACTGCCAAGGAAGACTGGCCAATTGACCTCGACGAGATAAATCTAGATTTTGAGTGGATCACCTTTATTTTTCATGCTTTTGCCCTGCCTGGTAAGCCCAACACCATCACAGTTAAATGCTGCAAACAGATTGAACCAGTGTGAACAGAACAGTGAATTCCAACCAACCAGATTGTGGAAAAACAGAACGAAACAAATTAAAAATCCACTGGGTTTGCTGCAATATTAAAGAAAATGCATCATAATTTGTTTTGGGTTCATACGGGATGAACCCACAGTGATTTTGCCATCTCCTGTATGATCTCCTGGCTGCACCAGATCGGGTTTGGATTGGACCTGGATCTGGGGCTTCTGGCTGATGAACTGGTAACATAGGTTTTCACTGAATTTTAGAAGGCAAGTGTAAAACTTATATAGTTTGACAATTATAATTATATTGGAACTAATAGTTGGCTGACACAGAAACAATTCTGTCAGCTTAATGTCCAAATGTCTTTTGATTTTGTTGTCGTGAAAGCACTTGGCATGGATATGTTTTGAACTAGGGTTGATGTAACTTTTCAAGATTGTTTAGGCCAGGTGGGATTGACATGGGCATCATTATATTTTTGTTGTCAAGCATTACACAGTTGTTGCAAAAACATATCTGGTGGGTGCTGGCATCCAAAATCTTATATGATATGGCCTAATGTCATAGAGATGGCATGGGTTATACATCCATTCCACAAAAAGCAATGGTTACATTGCTGTATACTTCATCTTAGTCACCACAAAAAAGCACATGAGAAAAATACTGTTCATAATAAATCATAATCACTTTTATAGGGGTGCTTCTATCTGCACTTCCCAGAGTCTTAAGTGTTTGGTAAAGAGTATTGCATATATTGATGCCAGAGGCTAACATCCAAAAAATGGCAGACATGCAGAAGTCAAATTCAAATTGTTTAATAATAGGAAATTGATGTGTACTGGTAAGAAGTGAGAAGGGAGGAATATATTGTCTATTGGCATTAGGTCTTTATACAAAAGATTAGATTCTGTTGTGTAGTATATTGTTTTGGGGCATTATGACTGCCCATCTTAACTTCATTTGATCTGAAAAATTAATGCAGTGTTCAGAGCATGTACTTTTCTGTCATACTCTAATTGTCATTATAATTAGCTGTAGTGGAACATTGCTACCTGTGGATGGACAATTCACTTAGAAGCCATAAGAATTCTTCCATGTGGTTTAGTTAATGAAGTCAGGGTTCAGTTGTTCCATTGGCAAGCTGATTATAATTTTACCATTTGTTTGCAGTGAGAACACAAAGAGTGTGCTGATTGCATCGACATTCATACATTTGAAAAGGAAAGATTTTACAAAATTTACGATTGATCTTCCGACTATAAGCCCCAGAATATTGTTGTCTGGTCCTGCAGGTTTGTTCTCTCTTATTTTATAGAAATCTATGTAATCAGCATCAAAGTGATTTCAACTTGATATGATATTTGTTTCCTTTTTGTAGGTTCTGAGATATACCAAGAAATGCTGGTGAAGGCACTGGCCAATCATTTTGATGCAAAATTGCTTGTATTTGATAGCAGTGCAATGTCCTTAGTAAGCATTAGCATTTCAGCTTCTGTAATTTTATTCTAGGTTGGATGTCAGAGGGGTTTGAGCTATTAATTTTTTGAGTGGGACATAAGTGATCTGGAAATGCCATCTTGTATCTATGGTGCCTAGTTTTATTACAATTTCCTTTTTGAAGTGTAACAGGATTCAACTGGACATATCAATTTGAGTTTTTAAGCACAAAGAAATGTTATTATTGCCTGTGTAAACAACTTTTGTCAATTTCAATTGGATCCTTGAAACTACTGTATATTTTGGTGCATTCATTCTTGGCTATATTTTTAATGATGCTATTTTGAATCAATATTTTAGGGCTCATCAGTGAAAGATGCAGAACTGCTGAAGGAGGCCCCAAAACAAGAATGTAAATTCCTTTCCTTCAAACAAAGAATAGGACATGGGGATAACTGGCCATCAAAAAGTAGTATGCCGTCGACCACAGAGGCAGAAATATGTACTTGTAACCCTGCTCCTGCATCAAGTTCACAGTCAAAACAGGAGACACCAGCTATACCTTCCTTTTCTGCTGCTGCTGCGGCAGCAAAACCACATACCTTTAAGACAGGTAGTTACTAGACTTGGTGGAAGTTTGAAGAATTTTGATCGTAATATCAGTCATATTTCAATATCTTACACTTCAGATTTATGTTCATTTTTGGTGCTTATTGGGTTAATTTTTATTTTGTTAGGTGATCGTGTAAAATTTGTTAGCTATTCTCAGACTTCACCCTATCTATCGCCTACCCAGAGTCATTCGAGGTATGGTTTTAAACGTTGTTGGCAAATATTTGCAGAAACTAGCCCATGAATTTTTTTGTACATTAGATATAGTTTAAATGACTATGATATGCTGCTATAGCATTACGAGTTATGCTGATTTATGAATGTTTCTTATTGGTAACCAAGAGGAAGTTATCCTTATGCTTTTATAGGTAAAGACTAGTGACTCCAAAATTTTCAAATGACTGGTTATAGTTTTTATTTGTACTACTGTGGAGATTGGTTTGAACACTAACACAAAGCAAATGGTAAACATCGACACAGAAGAGAAGCCTCAAATTCTGACTATTGGTGATTATTGGACGGATGTGGAATTAGCACACATCGTGGAATTGTTAAAAGGATTTTTTAACCCGTTTCCTAAGGGGTATCATGAAATGAAGGGTCTACTTCCCTCATCAGGAAAAATGAGGATCAAACTCTGTGAAGGTGCCATACCCATTGAGAGAAACTGGTACAAGATGAATCTGAACTTAAGATTGAAGGTCAAAGCTGAAATAGATAACATGTTGACTGCAAGAATCATTTTTCCAATTTAGGAGTCTGAGGGGGTTGTTAGTAAAAGGCCATCATACTAGTTTGTGCTTAATATTTGAGATATGTTGAAAGTTACATATATACCTCAATTTAAAGAAGTGTATGTTTGCTACACCATTGGGAACACTTCTAGGTTATGTGATCTGTAAAGAAGGCATGTTGGTAGACCCTACAAAAATTGTTGTGATCTTTCAGTTTGAGGTACCTACTACCCAACATGAGGTATGTGTATTTTAGGTCATACTCACTATTATAGAAAATTTAACTATGTGCAAATAGCAAGACCCATGGAGCCACTCTTGCACAAAGACAGACCATTTATGCGGATAGAATAAGAAGAAGAAGCATTTGCCCTCTTAAAAGAAAAGTTAGCAAGCACACATATCCCCCAATTCCAAGATTGGAGTAAACCATTCCATGCGCATGTCAATGCCTTAGGAACCACCATCAGAGCTGTTCTTGCACAACCTGGTGATGGTAAAATTGACCACTTGGTATACTTGCAAACAGGAAGTCATCAGCTGCTGAACAAAATTACACCTCTACAGAAAGAGAAGCCCTTGCCATGGTGTATGCTCCACAATTTTTTTGACAATATCTGTTAGCTACACTGTCTTTTACATGAACTACGAGGCTATGAAGTATTTACTATTTAATAAACCCGTGCTTCACAATTGTATTTGCCTTTGGATTGTGCTGTTTCAAGAGTTCCGGTTCTCTACCATGGTCAAACCTGGGAAACGCCATTATATAAATACAACTTGTGTGCAGGGTAGTAGGAAAGTTGATTGAGATTTCTATAGACACATATATTGGATCCCTTATTGTATGCATGCAATGAAACAAATGTTAAGGACATTAAAAAAATTGATTGGGTGAAATGAGTGGTGACAAGTTTTGGAGAGTGCAGACATTTATATGCATCCATCATACCTCAGTATTAATCTATTGCCACTAGATTTGTGTCTTATCTTAGCTTATTGCAAAGGATGCTTGATCTGCATGAGTCATCATAGCTTATGATTATGATTGTAGTTCCATTGCTGATGAGAGGAATTGATCTATGTATAGACTTATCCACTCTGTAGGAACAGGCTTACCTTTAGGAGAAGGGAGAAGTTAGATGTGTTACACAATGCTTGTGCCTAATGGATCACAAAACAGTTGAGGGGAGTACAACAACATGACAGGAAGTGGCACTTGAGATGTTGGTGTGGGTTGATAAGGACAAGAACGTTCAGCTAAGATTGGTTGATGTCCTGTGGAGGAGTCACCTGATTCAATGCCTAGCAGTAAAGAAGAGCTTTCAAGGTTAATGGGACATGTTTGATGATGACTTTGATTATTGAGTGTGCTACTTCATGCTTGCAGCTAAGCGTTTTATGATTTGTCTTGTCTGAACAAGTGAAGTAGACAGTTGTGTATTTTGATTATCTGATTTTGACTGTCATTTGAGAGTCAGTCCCTTATAGATCATAGTTTTACTTGTTACAGTTTCCAGACTTATATTTATTTTCATCATCATTGATAGTATAACAATGAAATATTCACATTTGCAATTTGATGTTGTTATTTGTACAAATTAAGTTTTTGATTTTAGTAGGCAGTTCTCATTGTCCACCACTCAATGTCATGGATGTTACATGAATTTCATCTCTTTAGATTGTTTAATTATATTTAACAATTTAATTATGCAAGCGAAAAGATATATAATATGCATACTATTTTATGTTTCTTGCAAATGAGAAGAGATGGGGA
Source organism: Cunninghamia lanceolata (assembly GCA_027924645.1). NCBI lineage: Eukaryota > Viridiplantae > Streptophyta > Pinopsida > Cupressales > Cupressaceae > Cunninghamia > Cunninghamia lanceolata. The sequence continues at coordinate 27,151 of BSBN01002100.1, read as the reverse complement.
TTGTGTAGTGATATTTAATTAGGGAAATGGCTGCCAGAAGCCACGACGAAGCTCAGAACGCCCAGAAATTGCGAAGGAGAAGTGAGTATGGCCGCCTTATTGTGCTGTATGATCCGTACGACGTACGGAATTCATAGAGTCGATTATGGCTCTGATACCATGTTACAGAATGCAATGTCAGATGTATTGATCAAAAGTGAATGAATTTACAAAATACAGCACAGCTGTATATAAAGAAATTACAAGAGCTAAAAATAGCCAAAAAGCAAAACAGCAGAGTCGATAAAACTTATCTACAAGATTGACCATTGGAACATAACTAACATTAGTTTAATAAATTAATAATATTTGGATATCTGTGACACCTAAATTGATGAGATTGCCTGATGGACTGATACTCGTGCTATCCCTGAGCAAATGTGATGGACATAATTATCTCAATGATCAAGTGTAAGAACCCTAGGGCAACACACAACTTCAAGCTGCTATTATTATTTACTGCTTGACAAACTTCTGAGCAAACAACGTACACTTAACCCATGAACTGATTCAAGGTATAACCATTCATATTATCATATAATCAGCAACAGAAGGTAAATACAATTGTTTTCAGAAATAATGAATTCCCAAGTGGTCACTGTGCAATCAATTGTTGAGACAAACAGAATGCTCCCAGAATTTCTGTATGTTATTGTTTGAAAGAAATACAAGTTTTATTACATATCGGCACTTGGCCACTAATTCAATCCTTTCAGAGGATGCATATACTTACAGACCTATTCTAATGGGTCTACTCTAGATTGCAACGGGAAATCTTACAGCTCAGGCTGCTAGAGATGGATCTTTCCAGATCACCCTATGTAATGTGGGACGCCTCCAAAATCCAGGTCCTCGATGTAGATTTGCTGGTGCAAATGATTGATAATTGAGTGTTTATTTTCCAGGTCCGATCTGAAGTGATAAGTTGCAAGTGACTCCCAAGGATCGGATCCTCCTGTGTGACATCCCTTACAGATTGTCATGAATGCTGGTGACTCAATATAATAATGACTTACAAATTATCCTGCCAATCAGATTCGGTTTGGTCCAAGGAATGATAGCCTGGAATATCAGCACTACAGATCTTAGTATTATGCAAGCAGAACTAGTGCTCCAAAATGGCTCGAGTACTAAGGCTGCTGGTGTTGAAGACACTTAGCGGCGCTATCCAAATCAGTCAATCAACTTCCACGCCGTGCACTAGAATCTGTCTCGCTTGAGGTATGGGTGATGCGACTGTCCAAGGTGACCTTCCAGCAATAGAAGGTTAGGAAACTGCGACGTTTCAGCTGGAATGTGGATCAAGGTGGGTGAACTGGGTTATGATATGAATCTTCTTCCTCCTAATGTCGCCTCCAATCCTGGGTGAAATACAACTCGGATTAGTCCCAAATTCCCAATGCTAAATCCTGCATGGAAATAGCTCAAAATGCCAATCACTAGGCTGGGGTTTCGCCCAACCTGGTGTTGATCGCCTCCGAGGTTTTTGTCTCAAATGCATTTAGAGTATGGTTGCAAACAGCAAGGTCATAAGCCAAAACTAGATACCTCACACTGAAAAGTTCACTTCAATATATACCTTCCCAGCTCAAGATGCAAGGGCCCAAAATGGCGCCCAAATTCAAATTTAAAATATTTATATTATTATTATTGTAATATACTATATTATTATTTTAGTGTTTAAAAAAACTTTTGTTAAATTAAAATGTTAATTTTATACCTCTTGAGCGGAGGGAACATGACATCAAGAAGCATAGTTGGTCTAATCTGTTTACTGATCGAATAGGGGCAACAGCTAACACCTGAGCTATGCCTATAACTCATCCATATGTTCCACTCATATGCTCCATTGCAAGTTTCCAACTATACGGCAGGGGATTTACCCATTGTTTTCCTCTGTGATCTATACATATTCATTGATATGATGAACACACCCCGACTTAAAAGAATTCTTCTCTTGTTCCAACCAGCACAAAGACAGTTCCATAGCTAGCCGGTGAACCCATTCCATAGAATTTTGAACCCATTGCAGTTACATAGCATATTTCCATAGCAAGCTTTTGAGATGAACCTAAAACAAAGGTATTTCATGAAAGTAAGGAATGTAATCTCATGGGAGTCAGGTTTATGGATTGGCATCGACATTGTCTATGAACTCAGTGTGGTTTCCCAATTATGCTATCTCTATCCCATCTCATCTGCTCCCCCTCCATCTAGGCAGCCATCTCTAGTCAATCTCTGGTCAAATCTTGAAGAATGAGAATCTTGAAGGCGTTAATATTGATCATGTTCCTTGACCAACTTCAGCCAGGGATTGACAAATAAAGTGGCACTAGTCGCGTGAATAATCAACTATTAGTATTGCTCACATGAGTGAATAGCCACCAAGTCTTGACTCGAGTTGGATATGAACATCACAATCATTTATATGAATTGAGAGGAATAACATGATTGCAGAGATCAAATTCGATCATGAGTGACAAAGATTATTGCTGATATATGGAAAGAGAAGGAATAAAAGACTTTAGCTGGTTGCACTCGAAATAACAATGGTGGCGATACTCCTAGTTAGTGACTCCCATACTATGGCTGTATGGTTATCAATCTGCCTGGGTGGTGATGATCTGCCTGATTGCTGTGGCGAATGGACTATAGATAAGGATGCCCTGCTACATACGCAGCATGATTGGACCTTATTGAACATGTGCATCTCGTATTATGCATGTAATGATGCATTCTCATCTAACATGCATAATATACAAGTTGCCATTGGGGAATGGGAAAAAATGATATTGTGGGATCAAAATTGATGATGACAATCCATAACAAAGGCATGAGAAGTAGAGTCCAAGTCTGCTGATGATTTGTACTAGTACTATGGTTGACAATCTTGGATGCTAAGGCTTATTCAGTTTGTTCCAAGATTAGGTATTCTTGCTGAGATTTAACCAGGAGAGATTGCCTAAAGTATATATGTCTGTTTTTGAAAATAGGAGACGGGGGTACTTGGAGATACCATTTATTTGTTAATATAATTTAATATAGTTTGCTAAAATTAAAACTGAAAATATCATGATATTGAACTTTCAAAACAGGAGTTCTGGTAAAGTTTAACTTTAAACACACAAATGTCAAAGAGCCAAAGACTAATAGTAAATTAAAATATAGTGTCCAAGTGTCAAACTTTCAAGACTCTTGACACAGAGTTCATACTACATATTGAAATTCAGAAATGCTAATAGCTTGATAGGCTGATATGCATACAAAAAAAAATCAGAAATCTGCAGTTCTACTCCTACATCAACTATGTCATCAATTTCTAGGTTCTTAACTATGATGCTCTCCATTGTAGGCAATAGAACTGGGAGTAAATTATTGAGGCCATTTGCTTGAACCACTTCCTCCACACGGACGCTGCAGCTTCTCCATCAGGTGCAATTTGGCCCCATTTGCTGAAGGACCCTCCTTGTATCCAGGGTCTACACAAGAAAGAAGGCAAAGTGAGCTATGAATGTATACTAGGTTCTTCGCTTTCTTCGAACCATAAGAACCCCAATTCTTCTCACAAGATGAAGAGCTAGCTACTTGTGAGAGCAATCTTATTGCAAATGATTGCAATTCAGGGGTTTCACATCCATGGTTCCACCACCACTCTATAGGGTCTTTCTTTGCATACATATATAAGGCTTCCATGGAAGAAAAATCACCTTGCCCACATGATGTAAGATATTTTGAATATCTTATATCACCCACTATCGACTATATAATTGGAAGCCCTAAAAATCTTAAAAGAAAAATCATGAATATTGAAAATTGCAAAAAAAATGTCGACCTACTTGATATGCTTCATTGCTTGGAGGCTTGTAGTTGGCAACAATGAGAAACCTTTGAGTGTCGAGCAAAAATGGTAGATGAAATGAAGTTTTGAACAAAAAGATTTAGGAGACGCTTATTTAACATCGTGGAGTACCTGGAGACGTGTGGGAGACATGATGGGACATCTCCCTTCGCAATTGCATCTCAGAGACGTGATGTGTCCCAGGGGGACACGTCTCTTGATAACACTATATGTCATCCCCAAAATATGGGGATTTTTTTTTGCCATCACATCCTCTCATCCTAATCGTAGAATTTGGAGAACAATAGGTTATCTAATCTTTGGTCTAATTATATAGTGTTTATGTATATATGGTTTTGGCATTGTAGGTGGAATGACAAATTGGCAGATTGACGAGGCCTTATCCCCATGCAACCTCCATCCAATTAGGTTCTCCTAGCCTTAGTATGCCCCACTCTACCTTACATTGTCTTGAAGGGGCCACTAAGTTGTGTAAATTCAATTGCTGCTAAATTATGATGCTATATGCACCTTGAGCATTTTTTCTAGTAGCTGCTTTAAACAAGGGAAAATTTTAAGGGATGCACATGTTTCACAAGCACAATTTCACGATACGCCACCCCCTCTCCCTTGGAACACGTATCGTCATATTAAATACTGACACTCATAGGATATGACTTAGATACATCTTGGATACTGTGTTTGGCCTTACCAAAAAAAACCCTATTTTTTTCTCGTGCTGGATATGCGTAGATACAACATTCTCATGATATTTGTGTTGTATCCCAAAAATATTAACTCTAGAATGTTAAAAATTGCTGCAAGCAACTACTCCATGACCTAGCATGCTGATTTCTTGTTGCGGGGAACTACTTTGGACCAGCACGCACACAATCGGAAATGTCTTTCTACGGGATCATATTTACTCAAAATAATTGCGTTCATTCTAAAGTTGGAGATATAGTGTCAACAAGCAATGGAGGAAGAGGCAAATTTTATTAATGGGTGATAACTTTTTTTAATTTTTGACTTTTTTGTTTTACTTTACATTGTAAACTTTTATTTATTTATTAAGTTTAATACATTTAACTTGTAATTTAAGTTTAATTTATTAAAATTTTATTAAGTTTAATATTGCTTATTATTAGATTGCAATTTTTTAAATTAAGTTTATTGTTTATTAAGTTTAATTTATTAATAATTTAATATATAATATATTTTTTAAATATATATTATTTATATTAAATTATATTATTATTAACTTTAATAATATTTATTGCTATATATATGTCATATCTAGCCATATCCATATTAGGGGTCTTGAAAAATAGTTGTATCCGATACCGTATCCGTGTCCATGCAACTCTGTTTACAAGTTTAGAATTTGGCAAATCTTCCCTATTCAGAAAATAAGAAGAATGTTTAGAGGAAAAATACAAGGTACTATAAGAACATGAAAATTTTGTTGAAATAAAAAATAAATTCAAATTTCCACAAAAATTCAAAAGCTAAGAAATCTATTTAAATTTTATATCAAAACTTCGCAAATATTCTCACAAAAATTTGGCAAAAATTGGCCAGTCGGTAAAAAAATCTTAGTAAAGAACACGCTGGTTTGAACCCCTCCTTTGCTTGCTTAGCATCAAAATGAGCAACTGTTTTTAACTGTTTTTGTCTTCTTTACATGCTATATTGGATTAGCTGCAAAAGCAGCTATGCATAATGTTGAATTATACAGTTCCATTTACATTAAATGATGCATTGAATCTTTTGGGGATAGAGCTTGTCACGAATGGTAGCTGCTGTGGTCTAATGTGTGGCATGGTTCTCATAAGTATCTCCAAGAGAAGAGATTGTGTCTATCTAATTGATTTACTCTATTGTATGGCCCATAAATGACACTTAAAAAAGTTTCAGGACCAGATTGCAGCCAAAGATGTATAAATAAAAAAACATAAAGACTAGAGTAACTGCAATCTGCCTGCCAATTGAACATTTAAAGATTCACTTTCTTTCCATTCCCACCACCTAGACCGCTCGTTGCGTGTGATCATGGCATCCAATGCCTCTTGCACCTCAAGCATCCTCTCCAATAAAAGATGGTTGTTGGGATGTCTTGTTTCTATGGCCTTGTTTCATTCCTTGTATATGAATTTTAAATAGCCAAGGAATGTTGATTATAGATTGGCAATTGGATGTCTCTATGTGCTTTTATCAACTCTTATACAAAATCAATGTTCCCGATAGTCTTTAATGCATTGATTAGTGCATATGTACACCATGGAATCTAAATATATGTGGTTATATCTGTCCTGAGCCACTCACCCTTCTCATTTGCAAACTTGTGCACACTCTCACTATGTGCCTACACCAGAGGCCCAGCCTCCTTATAGACCATTGCAAAGAAGCTCGTATTGGAAAGTTCCATTTTTATGTTCTTTCAGAACAATTAACTGCTTTATTCTTTAAGGAAGAAATGACCCGTTGAAGATGTACAAATTATCATGAGTGGCAACTGGCACCAGAGCATCCTACCCTCCATATCTGCTTCATTTCCTCCATTGTATATTGTCTTGGTACTATATTTTCTATCAAGGTTATACTTGTACTAATTCTACTTAGGATGATGTGCAAAAGGTACTGCAATTACAATTATTGATAGCCTTATAGAAGAACAGGCAATATGGAATAGGATTGGCATAGGCAAACCAAAATTTAACAGTTGTTCCATATTGATGTATGCTAAGCTTTTCCTGTAAAGTGTTCCATTATCATCCTTTTAAGCTATGCCCTAAATACCTTAACCACTCTTCATTTTGTTCAGGTTGTGAAGAGAAATTTTGGTCAGACAGTGCCCTCAGATTCAGCTGCCATTTGCAACCTAAATAATTTAGATTATATTATTGGTGCAGAATCATCTCATTGTATATGTTAACAGTTTTACTCCTTTGATGTTCTTGGGATGTCCCCATGCGGATCCTGCTGTTTTGGATGAAGTGGCAAGTATACACTATACAGTCATGTGGTTGATACCATCGTGGATAGAATCTTTGAATTATGTAAATGATTATTTCCTTCAAATAAGACCAAGCATTATCAATTTATTTCTTGTTAGCCGATAGGCTTTTATATGTGAGCATTATAGTGCTCGGAATTGTCTCACGCCGTTCAAAAATAAACGCCGGAAAATTTTCTAAAACTCGTCGGTTGTTCCTATCGGGGTATTCTTGAACCTCCTATGGGTGCAAGTGCTAGTGTATGTTGACATTGACGCTGTGTGTGCAGATATAGCGTATTTGTAAAGGTAACTTTCTAGATCACTGACAAGCCAGATGTCAGTTTGTCATATAAGAACTCCCTCGTGTATGCTCACAAGGGGATTTCTTTTTATTTATTTTATATGATGTCTGAATTTTCAACCTCTAGAAGGATCATTATCTTATATGGAGTAAAGATGAACTTGCCAGGCCATATACTTTCTTTTTTCAAAAGTCCATCTAGGTCATTTTTGAATCATCTTATTATCGATTCTCTTTTATTCAAACACGATCTTTGATTATTGATATTTGAGTTGTCTCAAGTCAAGATGAGTTTTGGGTCTTGGCAATCTAATGCCATATTGCAGCCCTGAGTTAAATCTGGTAATTTTGTTGGGTTTTAGTGAGTGGAGTTACTATGATCCAGGTGTAGGATGTTGCTGATCATTAATTTAAATTTTTTTGATGTGGATTAGCCCTGTACTTCTGTGACTGGCCGTTTACTTTGTAAACTCATTACATTCTTTCAAGTACATGCACACATGATCCTCATTGCTATAGGGGCAGCACTGTTGGTACCAATATCTGTCCTCAGCTTATCTTAGTTTTCTATTTTAATGTTATGCAGGGGTCCAACATTTGGTAACCGAGGGAAAGTACTTTTAGCTTTTGAGGATAATGGATCATCTAAACTTGGTGTTCGATTTGATAAGCCAATTCCAGAGGGTATTGACCTTGGAGGGCTATGTGAAGAAGATCATGGTTTCTTCTGCAATGGTAACACTCTGGCACCAAAATTTTATCTGTAAGAGATGATGTATTTCACTTTTTTGTGAGCAATAAGTATAAAGTGTAATTTGTGCATGACAGCAAATGACCTTCGGCTGGAAAGTTCTGCTGGAGAGGACATGGACAAGCTAGTTATTAATGCTCTGTTTGAGGTAGTCCTATGTTTGTCAACTTTTTTCAATAAAACTCAATTCCGATATGCTTGTTATTATATTTTAAAATGTGTTGTATCTGTTTTTCCATGTCATAACAAGTGAAAATAAAAAATGGTCTTGTGATACTGTTGATCAAGTATGTTTTATTATTATGTTTTAAAATATGATTTATCTGTTTTTTTCAGGTTGTGACAAGTGAAAGTAAAAATAGTCCTTTGATACTTTTTATAAAGGATGTTGAAAAGTCAATAATAGGAAATTTAGATTATCATGCTGCATTCAAGAGCAAGCTTGAGACGCTGTCTGATAGTGTTGTTGTTGTTGGCTCTCACACACAAGCTGACAGTCGGAAGGAAAAGGTAATACAGCTTTTGCATGTTATGTAATTTACTTCTGGTACTACAAGTATGAGCTGGTACCGAGTTTTCAATTTTGTGGATTATGATGTCAACCTTTTTTTTAGTATTTACTGGCATTTACTGCAGCTTTTTGAGTTCTGGTATGTTTTTGTTTGACAGTCCCATCCTGGGGGTCTTCTATTCACTAAGTTTGGAGGGAATCAAACTGCCCTGCTCGATTTTGCATTTCCAGTAAGTTTTTTTGATTATTTAAAATTTCAATAGACATCTGTCTGATCTGTAAAGCATTATATTAATCATTGCAGGATGTTGATAAAGATGATGTTTAAACATTATTAGTTAATGCATTTCTTTTCATATTTATAGCTAAGTTGCCAAATCATAATAGGGTAAAGGCACAGGTATGTGGGTAAAGTATGCTGGTATGACATTTTTTTGGGGGCTGGGTGCATTCTGGGTATGGCCATACAAAAAACATATAAAAACCATTAACATATATATATTTGCTGCCTAAAAAAGGAATTAAGTTCAAGGTAACCACATATCATGCATATGATAAACAAAACTACCATAGATATTACAAATTTGAAATATAATAAACTAATTCAATATCAACTTGTTAAACTTAAATGTCATGATAGATATTCATTGTTCACACACACACACACACACACACACACACACACACACACATATATATATATATAATAGTGGGGGTTCTATAGGGAGCCCCACCCATGAAATAAAGATAAATATGGAACATATCGGATTACATTGAGGCTGCTTTAACACAATTAAAACCATTTACACTTTGTACTATAAGTTTAGCTGACCTAGGCAATTTTCAGCAGAACTGCGGTTTGAGCAAAAATCCTAGCTTCAAAAGTTGTACTGAAGTTATCACACTAAGAGGTTTTTATCAGTAGTGCTCTCCATTGTGTTGATGTTTGGTGCTTGAAGTTTTTGTTTGTGCTTCAACTTATTGGCCATATCATTCATAATGTTTGAGCAGGTTTACTGGGTGGTTTAAAGCTTGTGGTAATAAATTGATGTTAAAGACCTGATCCATTGTAGCCATCCCATACCCAACCAATAGTTTTGGAAGTGAACAGAACTTACTTTGAAGAAGATTTATCACACCATAGCACTGTACCTATAATCTGAATAAATTCAGAAAACAATATATATATATATATATATATATATATATATATATATATATATATATATATATATATATATATATATGTTGGCAACTTAAAATAGAAATTAAATTCAGAAAATTATATATCATACATATGCTAAACAAAACTACCATAAATATTACAAATTTTAAAAAAATATATTAATATATTTAAGCTATATATACATGAAACTAAAATATTATAATATATAAATTATAAATATCTATACATAAAACACATATGATATTATCACCACTTATAATGATAATATTACCATGATACTCCTTATAAATATTACTTGCCTACAATAATGTAGAATCATTACTACAAAGGGGGGCCCTCTCTTGCCTCTCTCAATATCATGCCCATCACTTTATTTCCTTAATTTATGATAAGGTCCAATTTCGAATGCGACACCATAAGTTGTAAAATAACATTGACATTCGCCACAAATGGATGTTTTGGAAAAGGTTTAACATAATATATTTGGAATAGAGGAGGACTACAGAGACAATGATAAATAAACTAGAAGATCTTTCCCAAATAAGTAAGCAGAATATAGCAGACTACAAGTTGTTCGTTCTCAACCAATAGATAGAGCGAGGGCTGGATATAATTGACAATCGAATGCTTATTTGTCTGCGCCTACTATCAACTATAGAGGGGATGGGGTGCCAATTCTTTATTCGGTGCTATCATTCATATTTCAGCTTCCTGGAAATAAGTTTCTATCTATTGGAACTCACCCACTACATGAAGAGGGCAGGAAACAGCTACTCCTTTGTGGCTCCTTTGCTTATGCCGGTGACTAGTCCAACATAGGGAATGCATTTTGGGATGGTTGTTTAGGGTTTTGGACAGTAAAAAAATCAAACAAAATGTGTCTAAAATTTCACCTGCACTAGAATTGTTGTAAAATGTTTTGGAAATGTCACATCCAATTTAGAATTGCTCAGGTATGCGCATCAACGACTCCACAGTCCACTCGATTCTGACCTGAACAAATCTAACCCTGCTCAATTCCACAGTCGGTTCGAATCTAAATCCGATTCCGGCAGGAGTCATACCTGGAAATGTAGGGTTTTTCTGCTGATTCAGTAACTTAACTATAAAATAACAAATGTTTGCATTTGCCTTACAAGTTTGTACCATTGTAACATCTTCCTGTGTCACCAATATCTGGGCCATAACTCAACCATATCTAAACCTACTCTATACTATTATTTTTAGGATTGCTTTGACCAGTTAGGTCTCATTGTTGTATAATAATAGACTCCTTCCAACATTTCTTTTAAGATCTGGGACAATTAAGTGCTTAATGTTATTTTTGCAGCATTCTCCTCTTGAAAATTCTTTTGAGTTTGGAGGTAAAGAACAGAAATCAGTTGTATAAAAACTGGCTTTTTTGCAGCATTATTCTCTTGAGTTGTTATTTCATAGGTGAAGAACAGAAACAAGCTGTATAACAACTGGCTTTTTAGTTTGTTTAGCTGGGAGTTCAGGACATCCTTTACCCTTTAGGATTTGCTTTGCATCTAATAATCATCACCTATGTGGCTAAGATTGTTTCTCTTTGGAGACAGAGCTGCAGAGATTTATGTGATCCCTGTTTCTTCAGTGTCTGACTTTGATTAAGTGCAAGTCTTTCGATTAAATTGATGACATTTGTCATATTTTACATAATATTCCAGGATAACTTAAGGCTACATGAGCGAAACAAAGAGGCCCCAAAAGCAATGAAATTACTTTCCAGGCTCCTTCCAAACAAAGTGACTGTGCAGATGCCTCAGGTACTTGACAAGGCATTTGAATGTATATCACACATTGCTTTCTGTTTCTCATAATTGCACTATTGACATTCACAAATACATTCAGGAGGAAGCCCTTCTTGTTGACTGGAAGCAACAGTTAGAGAGGGATGTTGAAACACTTAAAGCAAAGGCAAATCTGCTATACATTCGAACTGTGAGTTTCTTTTCTGGACACTGGCTTATCCATTCATTTGTTATCTATGTTTTGGAAATCTCTTTGTACATGTTTAACATAGATGTTGGCTATGGAAAATTTAATATATATAATAGATTACATGTCCTTGCTTGTTGTCTTTGCAAGTGTTAAAAGGTTTTCAATATTAAGGCTTCTGTTGTTTATGAAATGACAAGAGTGTTTCGACGAGTTTTCCATGCATTATAAAGAGATAGACTGCTCTTAATTTCAATATGTTGTTAACACCTGTTGCATTCTGGATCCATGTGTTTAATTACATTTAACTTTTTTTCATTTATATCTGTAGGTTCTTTCTCGGAACAATCTGGAGTGTGAAGGGATTGACACTATTTGTATTAAAGATCTAGCTCTTTCAAATGAAAGTGAGTTAAAGATTATTTATTTTGTTTATGAAATTTCTTTGCTTGTTTCAGGAATGAGATCTTTTCATTCGAGATATTTTTCTATTTGATTTTATTTCTTAAGTCATCAGGCTTATTATGTGTTTGATAGTATGGTATCTATGATTTTATATGGTTGATATTTTGTCACAGTTTCTTTTCTTGATGAGATATGCATGTTATTGCTTTGTTTGATTGACAGCCATATTTGTCATTAGCATTTATTTTTACTTTCTATTTAGGTATGGTTGCTTGATCCTGAAACAAAATTTTCAAATCATGGTTGGTGTGTTTGTTAAGATGTATGTCGCCTGTGTTTCAGGTGCTGAGAAAATTGTTGGATGGGCTTTGAGCCATCATCTCATGAATAATTTAGAACCATGTGCTAGAGATGGAAAACTTGTTATCTCTAACGAAAGGTAAATTATAGTGTCTTTCTGAGTAGTTTTCTTAAGTGGAGATTTAATCTGCAGGAAGATATTTATTTGTGGATCTTATCACTGTTTTAAGAACTGTATCTGAAAAAGGACTCTGACATGAGACTTCTTATGCCAGTATCCATTATGGGCTTAGCATATTACAGGGAATCCAAAATGAGTCACGGAGTTCTAAGAAGTCTCTGAAGGTAAAATCTAGAATTTCACGAACTTGCTGTGTTTCAATAAATCTGTGATATATTTTGTCTTGAATACGATCTGTCCTGGCAGGATGTTGTTACCGAGAATGAGTTTGAAAAGAGACTCCTGGGAGATGTGATTCCACCTAGTGATATTGGAGTTACCTTTGAGGACATTGGAGCTTTGGAAAATGTGAAAGATACACTTAAAGAGCTGGTTATGCTTCCTTTACAAAGACCTGAGCTGTTTTGTAAAGGACAGCTGACAAAGGTCAGCTTCAATTCTTTTTGTATCGTGTTAAAAAATGTGCACAAGTAGTTGCCATCACATGTATAACTTACGTGAGATTTGTTTCTTCAACTTTGCCAATAAAATGACCTAAGGTTTTAGAAAGTTGTCAAATTTTCCTGATTTTTAGAATGCAAATGTGACATAGAAGTGATCTTTTTAATCTAATTGAATCTTGGCTTTTGTCTTTAGAACCCAGTGAACCACATTAGCCAAATTCATCCAGGAGTTTTGATTGAAGAATTTGCTCAACTAATGCTTTCTATTTTATTATTAATGCACGTAATGGATTGTTCACTGCAGCCCTGCAAGGGTATTCTGCTCTTCGGTCCTCCAGGAACCGGGAAAACAATGCTTGCTAAAGCTGTTGCAACAGAAGCTGGTGCAAATTTCATAAACATTTCAATGTCAAGCATTACATCAAAGGTATAGTGTTAGTGTTGTGATTAATGGTTTAGCTTTGGTTATTTTGCATTATTACTTATGTACATATTTTTTGTGCTGTGGTTGCAGTGGTTTGGTGAAGGTGAAAAGTATGTCAAAGCTGTATTTTCACTAGCAAGTAAAATTTCTCCTAGTGTGATATTTGTTGATGAGGTGAGCTCAGAACATGCATAGTAGCTAAATGTCTGCTATTTTGTTCACATTGTTTACCATGTAGTCAGAGTAGTCATTATTGGTTACCCCTTTGTAGGTTGATAGTATGCTAGGCCGAAGGGAGAATCCTGGAGAACATGAGGCTATGCGCAAGATGAAGAATGAGTTTATGGTAAACTGGGATGGATTGCGCACTAAAGATAAAGAGAGAGTCTTAGTTCTTGCTGCCACTAATAGACCATTTGATCTTGATGAAGCTGTCATTCGAAGACTGCCTCGGAGGTAGGCATTACATTTATTTATAGTATGTTTTTGAGTACTCTTGATCAACCATGATGCACACTGATCGGTAAACTGATATGGAATAGTCCACTAACAGTTTAACAACAGATACAATTACACTAGCTCTAAAATTAATGCCCCATGTTAGAAAAACACTAGAAATGAGTGTAGAACAACAACCTTGTCCTAGAAATCATTCAATAAACATATGTACCTTTTGGAAATGAGTGAAACAGAAAGAAAACAAGCAAGGAAGAGGACTGAATCACAAGATTTACCCTGGAGCTTCCAGCAATAGTGAGCTTCCAGCTCCTTATTTCACTATATTCGGTCTTTTAGAAGTAGATGAATGTCACTGGGATTATAATAAACTCACGGCACATGATCAACCAAGATCAACAGCTACACCATATCTGCAACTCCATGAAAGTTCAGTTCTAACAACCTGCAACTCCATAAATGAACAATAATGGAAGGTATACACAAGAGCCAGCCCTTCTACAATGAATTACAATTGTTTTTATCCCTTTCCCCCTTGTATTCAAAAAGTTAATTTGACTAAACTGCCTGGAATGGGAGGAGACTCTATCCAAGACTGATACTCTGCCTGTACAGACAAAATGGGTGAAAATGAGTGAAACAGAAAGAAAACAAGCAAGGAAGAGGACTGAATCACAAGATTTACCCTGGAGCTTCCAGCAATAGTTAGCTTCCAGCTCTTTATTTCACTATATTCAGTCTTTTAGAAGTAGATGAATGTCACTGGGATTATAATAAACTCACGGCACATGATCAACCAGGATCAACAGCTACACCATATCTGAAACTCCACGAAAGTTCAGTTCTAACAACCTGCAACTCCATAAATGAACAATAATGGAAGGTATACACAAGAGCCAGCCCTTCTACAATGAATTACAATTGTTTTTATCCCTTTCCCCCTTGTATTCAAAAAGTTAATTTGACTAAACTGCCTGGAATGGGAGGAGACTCTATCCAAGACTGATACTCTGCCTGTACAGACAAAATGGGTGAAACCATAGTTTACATACTCGGACTCGACTCAGACTTGGCGGACCCAAAGTTTTTGACTCGGCAAAACTCGGAAACTTAAAAAAAATATTTAAATTTCTTAAAAATCACAAAATTTATGCAGAATCCAGTTACATGTATGTATCCAATGATTCTATTAAACGTTGGGGAAGTGTTTTTTTATTAGATTTGAATACATATAGAGTACAAAATCGCATCATCATTGAACATGTTCTCTTCAAAGACCTTGCTTAAAGAAGGGATGCTCAAAATTTTTTAGGAAAGAGGCTACAAAATGCCCTATGCAAAATTTTATAACCTACACTATTTCCTTAAAATATTTTGATTAATATGACTTCGATTAATATTGCCAAGGATAAAAATACATTAATATAAAATATAAAGTAATAAATATATTAATATTAATATGAATATAATTATAACTTGTATATAATATTAATATATTGATATTAATCTATGTTACCGGGTTCTTTGCCCAGAGGCACCGGTTCGAGCGGGAGCGGGAGCGGCCCTGCCACCTCGGGTTCTTTGTGGGTTCTCTGATGGAGAACCCACGGGGTGGCAGGGGCGCTCCCAGGCCCTCCCAAGCGCTCCCAGGTGCATTTTTGGGATTTTTTTTAAATTACAATTTTCTTTTAAGAAACTATAACTATATAAATTATTAAATACTATATATTATATAATATAATATAGAATATTATAATATAATATAGAATTATTATATTATATATTCTATATTATATTATTCTATATTATTTATTATATAATAATATATAATATTATATTATATATCATACATTATTATAAATATTAAATTTTATATATAATATAATATTATTATATATTATACATTATTATAAATATTAAATTATATATATGGGATTTTTTTTATTAAATTATATATATATATATATATATATATATAGTACAGCCGTACCCACAGCAAAAAAAATTGTCGTACTGACGTACTAGAACCCCGCTCCAATACCAGAACCGGCAACTTAGATATTAATTATAAGTTATAATAAATATGAATATATTAATATTAATAGAAGTTATAATTATATTCATATTAATATATTTGTATTTCTATATTTATGTATTTTTATATTTCATATATATATTATATTTCTTATTTATATATAAATTTGTATAAATGAATGAGATATATATTTTACTTTACTATATTTATTTATTAAAAAACAAACTTATCTAATATTTATTTATTATTTATTAGATATGTTTTTGTATGGACGAACTGAGGATTAGTAACTTAGTGAATTTATTAGGGCTTTTATAGGCACTAATCTGTTTTTTAAAAATTTATTTGTTTCTCTTTTACATGTTTTATATGTGCTTCACCTGCACGCTCTTGTTTTCTGCATTTTTAATGCATTTAACCCTGCATTTTCTCTACATTTTTTGGGCGTCTCAGTTTGTTGACTACATGTGACGAGATTTAGGTT
This sequence comes from Cunninghamia lanceolata, assembly GCA_027924645.1. Lineage (NCBI taxonomy): Eukaryota > Viridiplantae > Streptophyta > Pinopsida > Cupressales > Cupressaceae > Cunninghamia > Cunninghamia lanceolata. The sequence goes on along the minus strand of BSBN01002100.1, from coordinate 10,840 downwards.
GCAAATCAGTGAGTTAACTGGCGGAAACTCGGCATGATCGGCGAGTTTAATGGCGAGCAATTTTTTTTCTGGGAAAATTGCGAGTACCATTTTGCCTTGTTTGTCAACTGACCTTTCAGCCCAATCAACCAAGTTTGTTCCTTCCTCTTTGTGTACTCTCCTTATCTTGAAGCACCACATCACGCCCTAGCTCCTCTTGACTGTTTGAAGCAAAATTTTATATAGTGGCATCAATGCATCTTCCTCTTCATCAAGCATTGAAGGCTCAAATTGTTAAAAGATTACCCACATTCACCACTGAGTATATCTTCATGTAATGAGGCAAATCAAGTTGAAATGAATTCTTACCCATTTGTTCCAGAATCTGCAATGGGCCATATGTCAAGGATTTGAGCTTTCTTGCTTGCTGTTAGAGTCATTCTTTTACCTAGGTACAACCAAACTTGTGCTCAAACTGATGCTGCTCATACCATTTTTTGTACCTAGTTTTTGACTCCTTAAACCTCTCCTGAACATAGGGCTGAATTTGCCTAATCTTATCAATGCACTTCTTGGCCTTATAAACTTTTGAGTTCACTTGTGCTCCATTCTACATGGATGTTTGAAAGCAACATCTAAAGGACGTGTGCTCTGTTGCTGTTCTTGCTGGCAACCCATTAGGCTCTTGAAAATGCTCACTAAACTGTTGTATTAGCTGATCCGTAGACATCTCCTTATTTGTGTGCAGCCCATGGACGATTTTATTTCAACCACTTGTTCTTGTTTCCCATGCAAATTTTGACGGTGGCTCTAATCAACCTCTTATCTCGTGAAGCATTCACTATGGAATCCTTGGACTTGCCAACATATGATTTAAAAAAGTTAAAACATACTCTATGCCATCTTTAACCAGCCTGTACTTTTGCTCTCTCATGAAGAAAATGGGATCCCAATGGGCTACTAAATACTACCCCACAAATCTTCAATGGAATGATATCCACAATCATCTAATTTATGAACTCCAGGTTAAGTCCAAATCTGATTTTGCATTGTCTGTTGACTGAAATTTCCACTCCTTGCTTTAGCCAATCCAAGAAGTATGGAGTTGGGCGCTTTTTTGTTGCAAGCCAAGTTCAGTAGCCTAGTTTTTGGGAAATTAAATTTGTTTGATAACATCTATCAAATATAACATATAGTTTTCCCCCCATGAGTTTAATATTAAAATGAAAAAGTTATATCAACTCACCTTCATGTTGAGACCCACTTCTAGCCCCCACACATGCACCTTATGTTATTGTGGCACATGACAACCTATCATCCATTTCAGAGCTGTTTTTTTTTGGATTAATTTTTGGGGATCTATTATGGGTCTGCTTAGAAAGCAAGCAAAATAAACAAAACTACATTACTTAATGAAAACAACTTGCTTAGAACCTTTGAGCTGATGATTTTCTCTGGTAGCCAGAACAACTTGATCATAACTTGAACGTTCCACCATGAGTGAACGTTCATAATGAACAATGGATGAAGATCTTGGAAATGTTGAGCTTTTGGCATGGCTAACTGAAAATTAGTAGTGGTTTCTTCAGCTAGAAGTTGAAAGGAAAACTTATGAAGTATACTCTGATCATCAACATAGCTAGCATATTTAGAATGCAAGGCATTGTACAAAGAATATACTTGCCAATGGCCTTACAAATTAATTTAGGGTAGGGCCATACAAAGTTGTCAAGTCTGAATGTGCACTGACCTTTGAAAATGCTTAAGTAAGCTGATCACTGTACCCAGATGGTACTTTAGGCACTTCAGAATGATTCTCATCATGAAAATCTTATTCAATTCTCCCAGAGGCAAGGGACATCCCTGGAGGTGTTGATGCGATGTTGGATGGAGCTATGTGTGCCTTGTTCTGTTTCTGTGAGTTCCTAGGAGTGGGTTTCAAAGCTGGAAGTATTTGGTCCTCCCAACTCATGCCATGTTGCTGAAATGTGGTTTTCACAAGGCTGGCGAAGTCCCAATTCTCATGCATAAATAAAATTGACTCTGCAGGATGTTTTTGTTCACAACATGCATAAGCATTATGATCAGAAACCCATGCCAAAGAATCAACCTCTTTAATAGTAGGGCCAAGAATTTCCCAATCAAATCTTGCATTTTCTAATTTCACTGCCTAAATAAGATCAACTGCAAGTTTCTTGGCTACAAAACTCAAACTCCCTGTAAAAAGTCATGCAAGATTATGCCTCTAAGAAAATTTAATTCATGAAACCACCATCACTGATGACAAAATCCATGTCTTCAAGAAGTAATGCACATCAATGTCACACTGGGCGGTAGCAGGTTGAGACTGTTTGACTGGTTGAATTGTACTGTGCAGCTGTACGACAGTGATATAAATTTCAGCAAGATTTTGTACAGTGAGATTTCAGCAGATCGTGCAACAGTAGAATCGCCTAACTCTGTGGTGTGTAGAGGAGGTATGACAGCAGCGGAAAAATGTGCAGCAGAAATCTGTACATCAGGAAAACTCACTCCATTTGGAAATTGGTGGCACTCCATATAATTGGAAGGAAGATGAATAGCTTTGTACCATATAAAACCATGACTGGATAGTTTCAGCCTTGGAAATGAGATTTGTTAGTGTTCACTAAATTTGTACAAGCTGAAACAGACCTCAGTTCTATCCATTGATCTTGTTGAGTTGTTTGTAGCTTTGATCAGATAACGCATGAATATAAGCTATGTTAAATAAACGTGAATATAGCATGATCAAATGATATAAACACTGATTACATTTAAACGGTGATTAGCAATCGCTAAAACAATGAAAAATGACGAATTCACACCTGTGATAGACGTGACTCCTTGAGGAGTCACGTCTATCACAGATGTGACTCCTACCATTACTAATATATATATCAACGTTTTTGCTCTGCAATAACACAGATCGACACAGAAATCGGAAGTGTATGAGAAGTGGAAATTGCATCTGCTAAACAAAAGAAAGTAATAAATTAAGTCTGCAATACAAATATCCAACATTCAGAAGATATCCAAGTCAGAGATTATAAGTTCGATTTGAATTTACAGATCTAGCTTCTGTGCACTACCTCTCCATCAAATGGTTGAATGCCTATCTTTGCTTCAGCCTTGAAAAGAGAGCTATTTTCACTGAAAGATGGTTTTTCCGAATCTCGATTGATGCCTTTGAGCTCCTCTTGCTCTTCATGTTCATGTGCAACTCCTAATTTTTGGTACAGGTCTAGAATAATGTGTTGCAGCCTATCTAACTTCTCCATGGACAGACAAATTTAGGTAACATCATCGTCCAACCTGTGGAATCTTGCTTCATCTTCATCTATTTCTCTAACCATGTCTCTTGCCATTGCTCTTGCTGACCTATTTCAATCTTTAGTACCTATCTGAGGCTCAAACAAGATAGAATCTCCACTTCCCCTTGATCTTGTCATGGGCATAACCTGTAAGCAACTTTTTAACCTTTGAACCACACAAAATGTATGCAAGGAAACTGAACCTTGATCTGATACCAATTTGATTTGTAAACTGATATAGATAACCCACTCAACAGTATTCAATTAGACTAGGTCGAAAATCAATCTCCCATGTTAGGAAAAATATTAGATAAGGCTGAGAACAACAACTAATTCCTATAAATCATTCAATAAACATATGAACTTCTGGAAATGATTGAAACAGAAAGAAAACCAGCAAGGAAGAGGATTGAAACACAAGATTTACCCTGGAAAAAACCCTTGATGGGAAAAAATTCCAGCAATAGTGAGCTTCCTGCTCCTCATTCCATTATATTCAGTCTTTTACAAGTAGATGAATGTCACTGGGACTCCAGTGAGCTCATGACACATGAACAACCAAGCTCAACATGTACACCATGCCTACAAGCCCATGAAAATTGAGTTCTAACAACTTGCAACTCCAGAAATGAGCAAGAAAGGAAGGTACACACAAGAGCCGGCCCTTCTACAATGAATTCCATTTGTTTTTATTGTTTTCCTCCTTGCATTTGAAGAAATTCTTCAACTAAAACTCCTTGAATGGGAAGAGACACTGTCCAAGACTGTTACTGTGTCTGCATAGCCAATACAAGCGGAACTGCTGCTTCATGCAGACTGGTGGTTTCCAGTGGTCTTGTAACCATCAGGGCAGAAATGTAACCACCACAGTGAAAACAAAACTGCTAGTTGTGAATATGTAACTGCTGCCTGCACAAACCAGCAGTTTTGTCTGCAACATCAAAATGTTCTGTTTTCTCATTTTTTCCTGCAACTTTTGACTCCCCCGAGAAGCTCTGAATTAACCCCAGGTTATCTACATCATTGAGGAATATCCAGTTGATATGAAACTGTCCCCTCAGAGTTATGGGACATCTTCTGACTGATATTGACTGAACCGAGCTCTTGGTCATGTACGAAGATCCAATTTTCAGACAAATATTATTCCTTTTTGTTAATTTGCTTGTCCTCTGAAGCTATTTTATCGCTCAATGCTACCGAGTTTCATGTTCTGTTGGCTTTGCAGGTTAATGGTGAACTTACCAGATGTGCCAAATAGGGTCAAAATCTTGAAGGTGATACTTGCAAAAGAGGAATTGGCACCAGATGTGGATTTGGATGCAATTGCAAATATGACAGAGGGATACTCTGGAAGCGACCTGAAGGTAGTTCTGTTCTAAGTTGAGCTTTTAAAATTTATTCTGGTGATTTTTGGTTGGACTGTAACACCTATGTTTGGTGGTTGGTGTAGAACTTGTGCGTTACAGCTGCACATTATCCTATCCGGGAACTTTTGGAAAAAGAGAAGAAGGTATTTGTTTTTTTTCCTTTTCTCTCAAATTGCAAGAAATTCAGAAAAAAGCACCAGAATATTGCAGAGGCTTTTCATGAATAATAGTGTGTGACGGCATTTGACCTGATTTATTTTCTGTCACATTTGGGATATGTGAAATTTTCTAATTTTGCTGCCATTCCTGAAGTTTGTGATTGTATTTCTATGTATCTCATGTTTATTTCACAATTCAAATCCAAAGGTTTTAGGTATTGGGGGAATGCATTTTCTTCTCCGAGTTATTACACCCTTTAAAATTTCATGCTGAGGGATGATGTGAGAAATTTTGAGGGGAATTGATGTATGCGACCCCCTAAGGGAATCATGGCAATCCTTTGTTCTTTAGGATTGTTTAGTCTCATTTTACTTGATTATGCAAAACATTTCCGATGGGCCTAGCAAATCCTATATTCTTTTATTTTATAAGACATGTCACATTGCATCTTTGAGTTGTTAGATGGGTTGCTTTCTTGGCATATAACATTCTGTTTGCAGTTGAGCGCACCATTTAATTTCTTTTCATCGACATAGCTAATTTTACCTGGCCATTGAATCATTCACAGGACAAAGCATTAGCAGTAGCAGAGGGCAGGTCACCACCATCATTAAGTGGTAGTGCCGATGTTCGTTCTTTACATATGGATGATTTACGATGTGCTCATGAACAGGTGATTTTATCAAATTCTTGTATCTTGCTGCTTGGGATGTTGTAAGTCAAAATGTAAATACACGTGCTAATTTTGGAAGACATGCTATAATCTTGCAGGTATGTGCTAGTGTTTCTTCAGAGTCATCTAATATGACCGAACTACTTCAATGGAATGAACAATATGGTGAAGGAGGCTCAAGGCGGAAAAAGTCACTCAGCTATTTTATGTAGGCCTATATGTACATAACAGTTTTTTATTGCTGACCTCAACTGGTATTTATTTCCTTGAAGTTTGACCTTTGGAATCCTTTATGTGGGAATGTCAACATTCTCACAACGAAGTTGCCGTTTGCATCCTCTGTATAATATCGTTTGCTGTTTCTCGGAACCGACCATCCGAGTTGAATTTTGGACTTCACTGCTAGCTGGGTTATAAGAGTTTTGGACATTGCTGCTAGCTGGGTTATAAGAGTTTTGGACATTGCTGCTAGCTGGGTTAAGAGTATTTTTTGTACCAAGGTCGTTACAAGTCTCTGCACTGGTTCTTTTGACCTATGAAGTTGTTCTGAAACAAGATGTAAATGTCACAACTATTATTTCCACCAAGAGACTGCATTAGTTGCAGTTGTTATGCCTACTGAGTTTAAATATGGCCAAAGTGGAATTCTTTCTTTTATGTATCAAACAAACAACTACTAGTATCTAAATGATACTATATGTTCTATTAATGTGGATAAACTCAGTATTATATATAATATGGGTAAAGTGGAATTCTTTTTGTCACGCACCAAACTTTTATTAGTATCTAAAAGATACTATACTCTCTATTAATGTCGGTAAATTCAGTCTTGTATCTGGTCAGTCTCAGATTGAAAAGATTAAGGAACTTATTTATATGGCAACACAGTCAAGCCCCATCTTGTTGATTGTATGTGTACCTTAAGGCCTTAAACACTTATTGCATTGATTTTGTAGTTTGCATGTGTAAGGTCTGTTTTCCATATTCTATTGCCGTAGAATATTTATTATTGCCATCTTAGCTCATTTTATAACCATTTTTGAGGTTGTTGAGGCAGCTATATAGTTTTTGTATCTTGTGCTTTTTCTATGGTTTACTGTAGGCGAGAATTATTCAGGGCTGAAATTTTGGTCTTTTACAATCAATTTCACATTACTTTAGAATTACAAGATCAAAAAATATTAGGATTGTAAAGATTCAAAAGTACAATTGATGGGATTATGTTTGGTTGTGGAAAATATTTCGAAGTATACCAGAAGATACAGAGATTTCAAATACAAATACTGCTCAATATAATTTAGAAATCTAAATCACTATGGAGATGTTTTAGTCATTGCTCAAGTATGTAGATCTAAGGTTGTTTATAATTTTGTGACTATTTTGAGCTCTTCTCCTTAAATAGGGGAATCTCGTTATTTGAATTAATCGCTGATATAAATACAGCTTATGGTATAATGAAAGAGCTATACATTTGAGAAGTTGGCGAGTGTGCAAGTTTTGTGATAACCCATCGATTGTTATTTAAACATTGGAAATAATCATGTTATGTTGCATACTTGAGCAAATAGCTCTGTGGAATCCAAAATGGTATACATATTAGATTAACAGTTTGTCCTTAAGATTGTAGTGGTTGGTTCAAATCCATTATTTGGTTGGATTGTATCTTACAAGTTTTAATACCAATATCATCTAGTATTGACATCATTAAAGATGGCATGGTTGCACAAATATGCTGAACAATGTGGAGTAAATTGTTGGCAAACCTTTTTTATCAATTCAAGATAAGAAATATTTAGTAGTAAGTTGTGTCACATGAGTAATTTTGAAGCAAGTATTTTCTTTCTTGATGGTGGTGACATCATTGTTGAATTGCAATGAAAAGAGAATGTGCGAGCGAGCTATACGAAGGCATTTGAAGTATTACTATTACTATATAAGGCTATTAAGATTATCCTGCTAATGTCCTCTCTGATTTTGTGCCATTTTGATTTGTTTTTTGTGAGTTCCTAAGCCAGGTGAAGGGATGTTTTGTGTATGATTACTATTAGTGGTAGATAAATGGACTGGGTGTTGTTTGGGAATTTTTTGTTTGAAGGACAGTATGGACATTATGTTGTGAACTCGGGAGACTTCTCTTCCCGTTATGTTCAATTGTTAATTTGAGTAGAGCTGTTAACCATAGCGTCATGCACGTCCCACTTTTGGGTGCAAGATCCCAAGTTGACGTGCTATCATCATCCCCATCTTCGGTACTCAAAATAATATGGAAAATAATCATCATGGTGATGACTTGAATATTAGAAAATTTATTTCCAATACTCAAGTGGCTAAAATAATAATCACAATTAATAATTACAAGATAAGGGGAACCCCAAAACAGAAACTTCGATTGAGAATTTGTTTGGAGGGAGGAACAATGATTATAACCTATTGCTTTGGGCATTCACTCTCAGTCTCTTGCTCTAATAAAGCTTTTAGCCTTGTCTCACAATTATTAACAATCCGGGACTATTACAACCTAATGTAAGGTAAGTGTAAGTAGGTGGAACTTTCATAGGTTAGTATTATTTATATATTTATTTTAACAAGATTTTCCACTATGTAGGTTACTTTCATACTCAAGTCATTACGGGGATCAAGGCCTAAATTTGCAAATTTTTAATGATAGTTGCCCTTCAAATGTGAAGGGATGCCTTGTTTAAGAAAGAATATTTAAATCCATTTTCTAGTATTAGAGATGGTGTTTGATCAATTTGACAAATAATATTCATATGGGAAAGGTGTTGAGGTCTCTCTATTTGTTGTTTCTTGCCAAGGTTAAAAAATTTGTTAGAAATACTACATATTAGACAATTGGTGGTAGAGGAAACTAAGAAGTAACTTCTCAATAGATGGAAGCAACAACGAAGGTGGTAAGGTTGTCATGCTGGAGATGCTATAGGAACTGATGGATTTGCATGGCTTTGACTTGTTTTGAAGTAAATGTATATTATAGGTTAAATTATTTGTCTTGTATTAGTTGTTCACAGATAAATTTTAGATGGTTTAAGTTTTTATTTTTGTTGTTGAATGTTAATTGCAATTTGATAAGTGTGGTTTATTAGATTTTTTGTTTATTTAGAAAAAAAGTATGCTTTTTAATTGTAAATAGACCACTTTTAAATGGAGTTAGTATGTAGCATATATCAGAGTAGCTTTTTGATTGTTGTTACGAGGGCATGGTAACTTACTTTATGTTCATCCATCACAATATATTATCATCACATGATACTTTATATTCACTAGTGGCCAGTGATACTCAAATTATGTAAGACATTCACACACCTTTATTACTCTTTAAAGAGGCTTTTGCCCTAGATAAACTAGGGAGCTTGTTTTCTTCTATAATTTATGGTTGGCTAGGGTTAGATATCCTTATACCTTAGCAAATTTTCAATAAAAGTACAATTTATACTACCAAAATCTTAGTTGAAGTGTTATTTTCAACCTTGGCTAATAAGATTATTTTCTAATGTTATTCAATTAAAAAATATATGTATAAATATAATCTTAAATCACATTATACAATGTTATTAACTTAATAATGTTTTAATAGTTTAAAATAAAATATATAATTTAATTAAAAAAACATAAAATAAATAATAATTATAACTATTCTAGTTTACTTTCAAGAAAATGTAAAATTAAAAAAAAATTAGAAGAAAAAATTATAAATTATCAATGTTAAAATGTAAAATTTTACTAAATTAAAATGATACATAATTTAATCTAAAATTGATTAAGATAATGAATTAATCTTGGATAAAAGCCTTAAAAGCTTAAGAAATTTGTTTTTATTCACTTTTATTTTTAAACACTTTTTCCAACAATTTTTGTTTATATCACGGGTTAAGAGAAACATAAATAATTGGATAAAGTGCATTAGAAACACTTGCAAAACATGCTCAAAGGAATATGCAATACTAAAATACTAAAATTTGAGTAAAAGATCATTACCCTTAACAAAAACATAGATAAGCTACAGCAATAATTCTAGTCTTTCCTGATAAATTTACAATATTAGAAGAGAGACTATATCATAGTTGATTGGAAGATAGTCTGAAATCTCCACTAATAGTTTGACTCCTAAGTAAGCCCTACCTCCATCTCCTTCGAATCTTAAAACTTTTTTAATAAGAATAAAAACTAATATCAACACCTAAAGGTGTTATTGGATGGTCAATAGGCACATATATAAATAATTTTATTGGCCAAACACTACACTAAATCTGAAATAGAAACATCCTTGTCATCCTTCTAAAAAGCTAATCTAAAAGTTAGTCTGAAACATGGCTTGCATCGAGTAATTCAAGAGCCTCATAAGACCACGTTTCTATATATATATCAAAAGTATGTTTGCTAAAATAAAATTAAATAAAAAATATATTAAATATATAATAGGAAAACAGAAAACATGATTAGCATATATATTTAAAAAATATTGTAGAACTATTAAGAAGTTCAGGACATTTCCACAAACAACATAAATTTGATAATTGATTTTATATAAATAAAAATACCACAATAATATTGCAAAATTATTTCAATAATCCAACTCAAAGATCAGGGTTCGGACCCAAAAATGATCCATTTTATTCCTTTTCTTGTTCAACTGAGAAATAGCAGAGTTATAACTCTCTGCAAGTATAATCAAAGGAAAAAATAAAAAGAAATAAAATATTGTTTTAAAATGAAAGAATTACTACCCATCTTTTAAAAATCAATCTTCCACCAACTTTTAAGTTTCGAACTATAAATTTAGAATACTATAAGTTTTGGTTTCTTTGTTTGAGAAATAGACACATTTTATGATTATGCTCTGAACAGGTATGATCTCCTCGCACTCCCAAGATAAATAAATGTCAGCCACTGGTAGAATCTCCTGACAATTTCAAGATAATGCCAGCCGGACTGCTGCTCCAGTGGCATATCCTGAAAGTGTTGAGAGAAACCACCTGTTAGGTCATTTTCACATGATATGGACATGTTTTTAAGTGTTTTTTTAATGAAATTTTGAGTTCTTGCATAGTTGGATCTGCATAGGGACCACCCTGGAAAACAGAGGATGGCCAGGTCAAACTTTTCTGATAAGACATTTATTTGGTGTGGCAAGAAAAAGAACTTCCATATTTTTTAGGATTGAATGTTTCTGACATAGAGGTATCCAAGTATCTTGTTATAAATTTAATCCGTGGATTTGGAACCAACTAAGAGTATCTTTTGTGTTGTAAATTTGCCATGCAGTTATGGTTTAGTGGTTTCCACATTTATTGGAGTGCAGCTATATTTGG